>RAHM01000595.1:0-54725 GCA_003713295.1 Parotia lawesii | reverse complement strand
CCAAAATAATTCATCCTTAAAAAATTAATAACCCCATGTAATGGTCCATGTCTTGCAGTGTAACAAAACTGTGAGTTTTCATGGAAGAGATGTGTCACACCACAGCAGTTTTTTTTTCCTTTTTTTTCGCTTTTCTTTCAAGTCTGTTAATAAATTTCTTTATATTCTGAAAAAAAAAAACAAAAACAAAAACAAAAAACAAAACAAAACAAAAAATAAAAAAAACCCCATCAAAGTATTGTATAATTTGTCTTTAAAACCACTACACTAAATTGGTGTTTCCGCCCGGTTTCCGAACCGAACCCGCGACAGGGACAAAAAGAGATCTCAAAAAAAGGAAATGAGACAAATGACCTGCTGAAGCATAGTGCAGGGACTTTGTACACTGGGTTTGGAGACACAAACAGCTGTTTTTGAAATTCACAGTTGTGGTCAGCCAGGTTAAAAAAAAAAAAATCATCCTGACTGACACGGGTGAAAAGAGAAGAAGCTGTTGAGATCAGGAGTTTTGTCAGGGTACTTTTTATGTTAAAGTGGAATTTAAAAGTGGTTAGACCCAAGCAAGATCTTCAAGTGTTCTTCAAGAGAGCACAATGAAAGGAAAAGGGCAAACACACAGAAGTAAAGAATTGGGAACTCATACCCCTAGGATGAGAAAACCTTGCCATATGTTGCTGATAGTCTTGTTGAGGAAAGTAACTTCTTTCACAGTAAGCACCTCTGAATGTCTTTATAATAACATGAGAACCATTACAATGCCACTGCCACAAATAAAAAGTATAAAGTTGAAGAGATGAAAAATGAGAGACATCATCAGGGACAATAAAATTCTGTGTGCATTAGTCTTGTTCAAAACACAGGGAGTGTACAGTGACTTAGTTACCACCTTAACTTTTCTAATGAATTGCACAGGCAGTCAGCAGCAAAGCCATCTAAATCATTAAGATTTGGAAGATTTTTGAGAGAGAGAATAGTTTTGCTGACCAGGTTCTTAGTTCAGTATCAATAGCAAGCAGCAGCTCAACTCTGAGCTCAGAAAGAAAGAGGCAAATGTACAGAAATAACCTTGCTTTTTAAGGTTATCTTCACAAAGCTTTTTCCTGCCCCTGCTCCCACCCCCAAATTTAAGTCAGCTCAGTGCTGAATGAAAGAGTTGCTGCAGGAGGCAAAAGTCGTCAGGCATAAATATTATTATATTTTATGGAAGGCCAGATTTACCAAAAAGCAGGTTACATTTAACTACCTATAGTATTGCAATGAAGAAAAGGTGTAAAGCATTGTTTAAACTCCTGGGGGTTAGCACAGAGAGGACATGGATAAGAAAATTGCTATGATATACTGAAAACTTGAACAGTGAAAACAGAGAAAATAATGTAGTTGAAACTCAAATTCAAATGCACAGTGGCTATCTATCATAGCACCAAGAGGGATAAAATTTTCAGAGTATGAAAATGGCAAGTGAGTGATCTCTATTTATTTGAGAGATAAGGAAATTCACAAACACTTTAGTTGTTAAGATGCAATTAATATTCATAGGATTTCTTTCAGTACTACCTAGTCTTCAGAAAAGTTGATTCCCCTGCAGACCCACAATGTAGTAGCGCTTAAAACCTAGTTCCAAAACTTTCAGTGGCTAAAAAAAGCGCATTTTGTAGAAGGTGTCATGATCCGGTTATTAAAGTTCTTAGAAATGCCTCTGCCTGAATTAAGGTGCAAATGAGACCATATGCCAGTGACAACAGTATGGGTTTTATTTGATAGTAAATATGAGAGAGAGAGAGAAAGAAAGAAATAGAAAATAGGTAGGGGGGACAGAAAGAGAGTGACAGGGACAGAATAAGGAAAATATCACCACTCCATGGATCCCAACGATGCTCCGTTGATCCTCTTCAGGTGGTCTTCTTGGTGGTCTTCTTGGTGGTGAAGGTCCCCCCGAAAAGTGTAGAATTTGATGGGTTGGTATACGCTCAGGCGAGGTAGGAAAACCCAGGCACCTCCCTGTGGGGGGGGGAGTTTGCCATTGTCTCTTGCAACAGCCTCTGGATCTGTTGCATCATGTGCAGTCCTGTGGTGCAAGGCTTCAGGAATTACTCTGGGGGGCACTTCAGGTGGTCTTTGATGGATTATGACACCCCTTCAGCTGCCTCTCACGTGAACGTCCCGTGGATGTGGCCTGTGGGGTTGGGGGTTCCACAGCTGGGCCAGTTTGTGTAAGGGAGATGTGATGGGTGTTCACTGCCTCTGCCCAGAGGTTACACCCAAAACCTCCTCCCCCCACCTCATTTCAGGGGGTGGGTGTCTGTGTAAACCTGGCTTCTGTGGGCTGTGGTCTCCCCCACCCCAAACTCAGCCAGGGAAGAATCTCTGCTGTGTTTGGCTTTCTTGTGGACGCATTCTTCTTTTTCAGCCTTGTTGGTTTTTTCCTGGGCCTGAGATGATTAAAGAATGTGTTTTGCCTTTATCTAATCTTAGTGGTTTAACTTACAGTCCAAAGTCCTAGTCACGTATCTTCAGGGAGGCTTCTTTGGTTGTACCTTCTTTATACAGTTTTTGTTATAATGAGCAGAACTTTTTGTCAATGTTTGAGGCATGAAATTGTTCAGTCTCTGACAGAGGGCTACAGAATTAATGGTTATATAAATAAATATATATATGTATATATTCTTTAAGAAAGATCAGTACAAAAGACACAGAGCCAAATCTGCTATCTCCAAGTTGCTACCACAGAATAAAAATCTGGTAAAAAGAGGTTATATATTACAGAAAGAAACCCAGAAGTTTAATTTTTCAGTACATCAGATTGCCCTGGGACTGGGTAAAAAAGGGACATAACAGCTGGTTGAGTTAGGTAGTGACATATTACAATGTTTGTTAGGGCTAGAAATAACCCTCAACATGCTGTGGGAAAGTGCTGCTACATTTTCCATCTTGTCTCTTGCAGTGGTAAATTCATATTCAGAGCAAGGGATCATTTCACCCCATTCAGCAAAAGGTGCAGCACAGAGCAGGTGTTCAGCTAAGGAAAAAATCAAAGAAAACAAACTCTTGACACAATAGAACTGAGAAAAAGTTCTCAAAGGAGCTTGCTAATGCAAAATTTTCTGTAAAGGGGTATTTAGGTATGCACAGGGTAAATTATATGTATGTTCCAATTTCAGTTGATTTATTCCTATTCCTTGCTGGGTGCTGACTATTTCCTCTTGAAGATTCATGACAGATTCTCATAACCCACCTCAAGAGTCTGGATCAAAAGACTTGTTGTAAATTTGTCATTGCATTATCATTAATTTTATAGAAATGAAAACTTACAGTCTCCACGTGCAATTCATTTATTTATTTGTTTATTTGTTTGTTTATTTCAGCTGGGAAAATGAGGAGTGCAGTCCACGTAAACTTAATTCTCAACTGAATTTATTAATTCTTTGCCTATCATATTTCTTTTTCTATCCCAGAGGGGTAGTTTCCATGTACAAGAGTTGAGGAGAAAAACCGCATCCAGATGTCTGTTGCCCAAGAAACTTCCTTCATGTAGCCCTTATTTAAAGGCAGCATTTTTAATTTGTGAGGTAATGCAGAAAACAGTGAAGGCACATAAATATACAGGATCACACCAGGAAGGCAATTCCATCATACAGAGAGCATGGTAAGTACAAAAATTTTAGGAGGAAGTGCTCTGGAATGAGCGCCTCCTCCAAAGAGAAAAGGGCCTCCCCTTTTCCTCCGCCAATGGGACAAATTGGTAACAAGAAGTGAAAGTGGGAAAAAACAAACTGTTTATTAACACAAAACAAAACAGGGTAGAACAGGAAAAAAACCCCAAAACTCAAAATACAACAAATTCCCAGAGAGAGAACAGACACTCGGGCTCAGACCAGCCGGGGCCACCCCGTGGGCCTGCCGGGGCCACCCCCCGCAGGCTCCCCGGACTGAAGGGAAGGGAAGTGTTGGAGTCCAAAGTCCAGGGAACATTTCTCTGCCTGTTTTGAAGAGTTCTACCCCCCTGGACAACCCTGTCTTTGACCTTCGTCCATGGAGAAAACTACCTACCCTCTGGGAAGAARCAGAATCTACACTGGTGTGARTTAGGTGATAGAACATTATRTAAGATTGTCACAGGGTGAAAATTTAGAGGTGTTGGGTTTGTTAATATAGTAAATAGATAAGAAGCAAAAACTCCAAAATGGAGAATTGTTGCTGTTCTAGGCCTTCTTCTTCTTTCTTTACTCCATATTTGTGGCAAAAGTGGATTGAGAGGATTGGGTGAAAAATGCCGCAGTTCCTTTCATGTGACAGAACGATTTATTCAACATTGTAGAAAAGTAAAAATATCTTTCGTTTCGGGCTTTCATTGGGTAATTTACCTTTAAAAGAACAGTGTTATCTTGATAACTCAGTTTCTCCCTCACATGCTCTAAGGGGAGTCACGCTGTGGCTCAGCTCCCTTTTGATAAGACTTAATAAACAACTACCTAAAAGTAAGAAGCGTGGAAAAGTCCTGTTCATCTGCAGAGCCCAGGCAAGGGCTCTGGAAATTCTCCCCCATCCGGGGAGACATAATTAAGGCACAGTAAAGCATCAGGAAGGGAGGCAGTGAGGCAAGGGGGAGGGAAGGGAAAAAACCCCAAAAAAAACAACACAACCTTTTTCTAACTAGCTGGAGCAAAAAAATCCCAAAAAGCAGCACAGCGCTCTTGGCGCACTCCCTCTCAAGCCCCGCCGAGCCCCCCGAGCCCCCGAGCTATTGGGCTCCACCGTTCAACCGCCCCACACTCGGTCCCATGGCTCCGGCCCCGCCCCCTGGGTCCATCTTAAAGATACAATGTCCTTGGGCATTAAGCGGACGGTTAAGGAATAAAGCAGCTTCATAACATCACCCCAGGACACCATCGTACAGAGAGCATGGTAAGTGCGGAGAAAGAAATGTGTGGCCATACAATTCACATGGTAGCATATGATGGTCTCTCCAGGATTCTCATATCCCAAAAGTCTTCTTCAGTCAATGACCAGGAGGGGGAACAGTAGACATGAGTCTCACACATCATGGGAGATTCTTGTTCACCCCCATATGGCAATGAGCCAAAGAGGAAGGAAATACTGTTTGTCAGTGTGGAACCATTATTCATTACATCAGCCTTGCCTGGAAATCTACCTGCTGCTGTTTTCTCAGTAATTTTTAAGCTCTATTTTCTTATTGAAAAGTAATAGTGGGTTGAAACAGTTCAATTTTCTTCCTAAAAATTTCAAGAATTAAAAAACCAGAATACTTATTCTATTGAAGTTTCGTAAGTCCTAATGCAAAGATGCTAATGTTTTTAATTTTCTAAAACAAAAAAACATACTATAATTTGAAGTGGAAATCTATTTTCAGAGATCTGATGTGGGAGATCAATGTTTCTAGTGGGAGCACACGCAGGATGGAGCAGCACAAAATAGTATAAGACATCTGAAATGTGCTCAACTTACAGCCTGTTCTGATTTTTTGAGAATGCAGTAACCATAATCCACTTACTTTCTTTCTAAGAAGTGGGTACATAGAGAAGAGGCGCAACAGCAACACAAGTTTTCTCGTAGCACCGAGGATGTATCTGAAGAAGGCTCAAGCAGCATAGCCTGAGCCTGTTGTAAAAGTGTCTTCAAGATGGATATTAGAGACCATGGTGATGCATAGCACATCCCCATCCAATGACTTTATGCATTCTTAACAAATTTAGAAGAGTGTGTTTAGTTGCATAATTAGTATATTGTGATAAATAGAGGTAAATTTTCCAAAATAGGAACTCAGATGTCTCAGGGGCTTTCCAGACACCTATTAAGAAGACTTCTCAGTCTGACCATTCATGAGACTCTGGCAGTCACACTCCCACTAAAATTGTCACCGAAACCACGGGAAAAACAAAAACCCTCCAACAACATTTTTAATGTTAGAGTCAAGGCATTACTTTATTCTCTGGCCAGGATGTTGCTCTGGCCAGGATGTACCACAGAAATCATCTCATCCACACATAGCCCAGGTGTACAGAGAGAATCATTCCATCACCTTCACTAGATTTTTCAGATCTTTTATACAGTCAAAACTCATAGAAACAAATTGGGTCAGTGTTCATTGGTCTCAAGTTGTGTAGTTCTTAGTATGTGGTCTCCTATTGGATCCGGATTTCATTGCTTCTGATGTTAATTAGATCTTCATTCCTTGATTTTCTTATCAGTCTTTTCCGGAGGAGATGTCCCCAACTCTGCCAGAGGCAGTCCGGAGTAGATGTTCGTAGATGGCCGCTGATGTTCTGTTGATGTTCTGTCGATGGCCTTATCTTGTTGGGGCTACTCCCAGCCTGTTGAAATGCTGAGGCCATCAGGCCTCACCTGAAGAAACAGTGCCCTGGAAAGAACCTTCAGTTCCCTTCCCCTGGGGCAAAGATGAACAAACCTGCCTAGAGTCATATATAAAATATTTTTAAGCTGGTATGTTTTCCAACACCACCACTAGAGACTGTCACTGCTGCGACCAAAGCCCTTCATAGCGGGTGGCTCCAGTGACCCACTGGGAGCCTCGCTTGAGTCACCCACTCTCGTAGTCAGACGAGGCTTCCCAGGGCAGAGTCTCAGATGTCTCATTCCATGGAACACTTTATTCATGGCACAGTAAAACAGAAACAGCCCGAGCTGGTGCCTCTGAGGAGGATCCCGAACAAAGGAACCCCTGGGCTTTTATACCCTCACAGTCCAATTGAGCTCAAGTCTCACTCTTCCTCCTGAGTCCTCAGCTCCTGCTGTGTCTCTCCGTGTCCATTCATCCAGCTGGCAGCACCAGTCATCCTGCCCTTTGTTCTCCAAAAGGTTGTCACTTCACGGCGCCCCATTCCCCTGGCTGGCCACCACCAGACTTCGTGTCCTTTGTTATGCAAAGGTTTGGCAGTTCACGGCCTCTTGTCTTGAGTTCCCACACAGAGCTCAATCTGCATCCCAATCTGCATCTTGCAAACTGAGTACCTGCACCAGATGTATTCCTCAACACATCTTTCCAAAGTTCTTTTGTTCTATGGTTCCAAACATCTAAGAGTCTCCTGACACCACATCAATGAAGACTGATAGGATTAGCTTCTAAAACCATGGCTCCTAGTGTAGTTTGGATGCAGAGAGAACTCTGTCAAATAAAATAAATTCCACAAGGTAGAAAATGTAAGTAAATTTTGACAGGAAAAAACCCCCATGAAATAAGTTGTCTGGAGAGGCCATACCTTCAGGAATAAAGAAGATGCTTGGATGCTGGGCAGCCATCTTTGGATAGAATGAAGTACATTCTTCCACTTGTAGTTGATAGCACTAGTTAGCAACTGTTGTGACTTGATAGAGCACCAAGGCACGCCAGCTCAGTTCCTCAGCAACTTCTATTGAAGGAGAAATTACATTACCTTCCCTCATGATATAAAGCTCCTTGAGATGAGTCAGGCCAAATCTTTCCTTCCTCAGGACTTGTATGAAATTCTTTCAGCACTTCTTCAACCTCTGTCACAGCAGCTGTGACTAGAACTGGCCAGACTTCCCTGTGTAGAAAAGAAGTTGTTTTGCCTGTGTAGAAAGACATTAGTAAATACAGCTTGAACTACTACAGAACAGGAGAAATAATTTAATTACTATGAGTTTCTGCTTATCTCTACTATGGTATGTCAATATCAGTCAAAATTTTCTGGTCAAGACCTACAGTTTAGGTAACCAATTTTTCCCTTTTGATGACAAGTGGAGGCAGGTCTGACTGCAGCACTGACCTATGTAAGTCATTATTCCACAATAGCCAGCCACCTCAGAACTTGTACCTTATTAAAATAAATTATTTTCAAGTTTTTTCACTCTATCTCACTGCATAGGAACTTTACTTTCTCTGTTCCGAAAAGAGATTTATTGTAACATGGATTTTCCTTGTTTAATCCCTTTTGCAGATTTTGTTATTAATTTCCAGTTTCTTGAGTAGAACAGGCATCTACTGGAGGCAGGGTTGCAACTCATGGAGGCAGGGTTGCAACTCTCCTCAAGTTGACTTGAATCATCTTCAGTTTTCCCTAAAGGGGATGACTCTTCATTTAAATTGCTGATAGTAATAAAATAATGCACCCATTCTGCTAATACCTCATAGAGGATATTTTAGTAATTTCAAGCCATGCAGTATGAATTAACTTCTTTACTGAGCAATGTTTTTATTTAATACTTGAATGCCTATTATATATTTTATTAAATAAATTAAGTACTTGGTAGTTCACCTGTTACTGGATAATCCGGAAAATCTCCCCAAGCAAGTAACTGAAGGACACATGTGACTCAGTTAAACTGTTCCCTCCAGCAAATAATTTATATAGTAATTATACTGTAGCAAAAGTCTTGAAATTATATTCCCAGAAGACCACATGCAGGTTGTGCACTAAGCCTGCAAACTCAAATTTCCTTGACATACCATAAAAATATATGATATTGACCTGAACGGTTTTTACCAAATAAGGAGTTTGTTAGTTCATTATTTGAAAGTTGTTGCTCAAATTTCCATGTGTTTGACAGTAGTGATGGAAAAGTGTCATGTGCTCCATTTTTGCTGTCCTTTGCTATCCAGTAAAAAAGCCCTTCTGAAGCTGAATGAATGCTTTGTAGAACCGGGATCTTAACCAGTTTCAAATCATGAAACTTGTCTTAAAGACAAGTAAGATAAATGTCTCTCTTGTTTAATGAAAATTGGGGACTACCTACATTTTACCCCAGTCAAAAGCATATATTGGCACTTTTGGGAAAGCTTAAGTCTAAGAAGGATATCAAAATGTGCCTATTCCACACTTTGTAAACAAGTTATGCAAAAACAGAGTCTTAGCTCTATGCTGGGTTCAACCTAAGCACATTTAGTGTCTTAGCATGGGCCTTCCTTTTCTTGTTATTGGTTCTGGATTAATTAAGTGCTGCTGGATCTATCCAGCACACAGATTCAGAGGTAGGTATGGAGATGTTTCCAGTAGGAACACTGGGGTTTTTTCCAGCTTTCTAAAGTCATTCACCTCGGCAGGGATGTTTACAGAGTCACTTCTATATTTGATATTACCAGTTTTGACATGTGGCACTTTCTGGGACAAAAAGAATATGTCCCCTTGGCAACATCAACCCTTCCTTGCCGATCATAGGTGCTTATCTGTGGGACTTCAGCCTGCTTCTCATTCAGCTCTGTCCGGCTCATTGTGCATAGTCTGAGAACAGAGGAGTGGGAGCACTGGTGTCTTAGCCACAGAGCTTTGCCACTCTCAGGTCTGCCTAGCAGATACCTATCTGGGAGCAAATATAGATATATTAACTCTCTCTGAGTCACCTCTGCAGCTGCTACTGAACAGCCATAGATGGGCACTGGCCACTAGTAGCTCAAGTCCTGTGGAAGTCATGTTGCCTCCTGTGGAAGTCATGTTGCCAGAGGCTAGGGAAGCAGAAAAGGAGCAGCCATTACTGCAGGACACCTCTGGTTCTCAATAAATATACAGTAAAGAAGAATCACCCTCCCCTCCTGTGCTCTCTGAGTGGCATGCAAGTTCTGAGGCAGGAGTGTTTCTCCTGTGATTCTTTCTTTCTTAGGCAGAGGTGTCTATATAAAACATGCACTTAAAAAACAAAAAAGAAAACCCAGCTCTGAAAATATAAACCAACAGGAAAGTGTATCTGTAAAGAAGCCATTTTGCATTTGCCCAGAGGCATATGACACAAATCCTGCCCAGTGGATTCAGGACATCTGTCTTTCTTCCTCGCAATAAACCTGAGGGTTAATGTCATAGAGAATGAAATAGATGCAATACTTCACCTCTTCCTGCTTTACTTTCAGGCAAACATGCACTTCCTCATTGTATCTAACAAACCTATAGGGCTGCTAAGACAAAGAAATGGAGAACCTAGCTTTGCTGATAAGAAATTGAGATACTTATTGTACTGCAGGCAGGTGTCAGTCCTGGTGTGGAGTGGTGATTCTGTTAATTTTTATTTTTGTTTGAGGATTTTAGAAGGAGTAGACCTCCTCAAACACACACCCACACCCACACATACACACACAGACACACACACACACCTGCAACTGGACAGATTTCAAACAAAGATTAAATGGCTCTGTAAGGAATGAATGCTGATTTCCCTTCATTTCATCTAGAAATTTGGTTTAGTGAATAGAAGCCCAACTGTTTATATCAACAGAATTATTTGCTATATGTGAGTAAAATGAAAAAAATAAAGCCACTAGCCACTAGCCACTAGCCTAGCATAGATGCTTGTCTACAGGACTTCAGCCTGCTTGTTTTCAATAAATTAGCAATGCTATTTGAGAACATACAGCATTGCATTCCATTTTGTTTCGTACTACAACAAATTCAGTGTCCCTGATTTGTATTTTATATCATCGTTGGATCCTCAATTACTAATACGAGTAGATATTACCATTGGGTCAAACCCTGCTTATTTCATCAAACTACTCACATTGAATCAGAAGGTGCTATAGCCAAGAAAGCAAGATTTATTAATTATGTTTTAAGTCCTAAAGTACTGGAGACTTTGGAAATTTGAAAACTGACTGTCCCTGAAGATTGACCATGCTTCCAAATTATGAAACTTTGTACATATCAATATAAATGAGTTGTATTAATATATCTGGATACATAAAAGTATCTATTACAGATCTATACTTTAATATTTAAGAGAAAACAATTATTCTGCTTTAAAAATGAAGAAAAAATCAGGCCAGTTTAAATTTTGAATATGTCATAATGCCTTAAAAGCATTTCAGTGGACCTAAGAGTAGAATATCAGCATTTTATTTGCACCTGTCTGGTTTAATATTCCAGCCAGAGGAGAGTGTTTTGCTATACGATCCCTGTTCATAGAATTCACCTGAGACCTCTGAGAAGGTTTTTGACTAAAGCCACCAATTTGGCTGCTACATCTAAGTCTGGCAGGACAAATAAATGAGCTGCTGCCACATAGTCTGCCACATTAACACACTGAAATGTTGATTTGTCTTAATACATGAAGAGATTTGTCTTAACATATGAACCGCAACTTTGCTACAGATAGAGCTCTCTCGGGCAGAAAAATAGAGTCCTTCAATTTGGTAAATTTTGTAAACATGTGGTTTAGCCCTATGTAAGTGTGTAATACCTAAGAACACAGCTAAATTTAAGTTCAGTGTTTACATTTGTGTTTTGCTGAGTTTCCATTTGAAAGTTGAACATAGTGTAAATGAAGCAAAATGAAGTTGTTTTTATAGCAGATATTATGTCACCATTCTGCCTGTAGTTTATAGTTCTCTCTATTTGCATTGAACAAAATCCTTCTATTCACTTCAATGCTATTTTACCTCTAGAAAACACACATGATCCATTTGTGCACTCACACTGACTTCTATGACAAAGAAAAATATTTACTCCCTTGATCTGGGTAAGTGCTAGTTTTCAGTTATTTTCCATCTGTTTTGACTACATCATAGTTACTTGACATGATAGAATTAACCCTACTCTTTAAAAACTCAATACATATCCAATGGTTTTAAGCAAGATTCTTTTGTGTATGAAGGATTAACAAAGCTTAGCTGAGTTCACACGGTCAATGTGCCTTGGTTCAAGCTCTTATTTCGAAAACCCAGTTTGAAAAAGAAGACAGACAGTAATAAAATCACTCTTGATCCCAACATTTTGCTGCTGCCCTCTCTGCACCCCTCCAGCTTGACAGCTTGCCCATAGAGAAGGCTGAGTCTTTGCTCCAGCTGCAGTACTAAACATCCACAACCTTCATGGGATTTACACCTGAGTCTCAGAATGCACCAAATACGAGATTGCACTTCATCCCTGACTTCAGAATGACATATGAAAATACACTGTAGGATAAAAAGCACAAGAAATCACATGAGGTTGAAGAGATGGTACCAGGAAATGGATTGTGCACATCTTAAAATCCATCTAGCTGTTTCCTCTTGTGAGTTGCAGGGTTCTTAAACTAGGGTTTATGCATCTCTAAAGATAACAAGACCATAATAAGAAACACCCTTCAGTATAAGGCACTGATGTCCAGGTGTCCTTGTCCTCAAAGAAAACATCTGCCACCAAAGTAGGAGAGTTGGTCACATCACTGGAAAAACTCTGTGTCACGGTGGCTTGCAGTGCTGGATGGTGAGGTGCCGCGACGTTCTAAAAACGTCTCCAAGGCGAAGCTGCTCAGCAGGACCACCACACACTCACACACATATACACGTGCACACACACACGGATAGCTCCAGAAAATGGGTCGGTGACAAAGAGATGGGAAGGGTCTTCGTATGGGGTTCCACAGGAGGGGTTTAATGCAGCCACACACGTGACAGGGTCCAGGGACGAAGACACATAACATTGGAGAGTCCGGGTTTAAATACGGGAGCGGAGGGAGCATCAGAAACCAATGATCTGAGAGCATGAGGGCAGTACAAAGGCAGGACTAGGGAATGGGAACCAATGGGGAAACTCTGAGGGAGTGGCAATGAGGCAAGGGCCAATGCGGGGAACAGGGAGTGGAGAACCTTCTAGGGCAGGGACATATACGGTGACAAGGGGCGGGGAGGCCAACGGGCCAACTGGGGAAGCAGAACTGGGGTACAATAGCATAACAGAACAGAGCATCCTGGGGGGAGCCTTTTTGTCTCCCTAACTTGGGGAGGATCTTTGGTACTAGGGACTGTCCCACAAGTGGACTCTCTTTGTCCCTTGTACTACAGGCCCACCAGCCTCCACACTGTTACCTCTGGATAGAAGAGCACAAGTCTAATGGGAGACAGAGCTTTGCCACAAGAGGAAGCAGAATTGAAGCCTGTTCAAGGTAAGTTGTGATCAGTTATAAGTGGCTCAGAGCTCAGAGTTTCAGCTCACATGATGCTGATATACTTGATAATGTTATTGCTGAGTCTAAAGCAAAATTGTGGAGTGCATGCCAGTAAAATGGCCTATAAAAGAAGAGAGCAAGGGCAGCTGGAGCGTGTTTCTGTGCTGTTATCTAAGGAGTGGCATAATGTGATGACTTTTCATTACAGTTGAGAAAATTGCTCACTCCTTAATATGCAGTTTCAGGCTAGAAGTACAGTAGATACTGTATATACTGTGTTCCTGAGGTGTTGGTGATGAAGGTCTGTAATTCACAAAAAGGGAGATGTACTGTTATGATCCATGCAGCCTTCTATGGATGAGACACAGAACTCACTCTCTAAGATACTGTAGAGGTCTTTATAATGAGTTAGAATCATTCCACCATTGCAAGTGAGCCAAAGCCATTAATTATATGTGTGCATTTCTGCGTGTTTACAGACATAAATACTAATATTGTGTCCAACCTGGGCATTTTTTCAATGTGGAGAGAGTGGTTTTTAAAGCTGGTAACATTTGTGTTAAACATATGCTGCACTGTGTAGATCAGTGACAGTCAATGGCTTGAGGAGAGAGCAGAAATTGATTTATTAATGCTGTACTTTTAATTGAAGTAAAAGTCTACTTGTACAGACTTGGAGCTTCGCAACAGAAGAAGATCTGAAAACAAAGAGATTCCAGTAGTCACAGCTTGATCTTAAAGAAATTCTAGTGATTTTAAATGGTTAATAATACAGAAGCATTTTTATAGCCCTTTTTGATCTTTCCTGTAGTTGGAGGTAAACAGGCTTTTTCTCATTACAAAACTACAAGAAGAACTAATTTTTGCTATTTTTCCTTTACTGGAACTACTGGATTATTTGAAAATAATTGTGTCTTGTTAAACTGCTATGCTACCACTTTAAAAAGTGAAATCAATCCTGCTTTACTACAATGAATTTTCTCTACGCAGGGAGAATTTTCTCCCCCAAAATATTCACTATAGTCAGTAACACCACATGCCATGGCTCTTGTAGGCCAGAACTCAGCACAACACTCTCAAATGTAAAAACTGGACTTAAACTTAGCAGTGCCCTTAAGCCTTACACACTTACAACAGGGCCAAAGCACATGTTTACAAAGCGTACCAAAGTGAAGGAGGGTTGTCAGTAAGCTTTAGGCTGCCTGGAGTGCTGAAAAGACATGGCTGTTTAAAGCAAGAGCAAATGACAGCCAGAAGGCAAAGTATTCCAACTTTCCAACATTTTAGTATACTGCTGGATTGGCTGCAGTAGATAGAGGATTCTTCATTTGCCTCTGGCTCATTTAGAACTTTAGTCATAGGCTGAGTTTCTGTGGTGCTACTGCTTTTACACAGGGTCAATGCCCACACTGGTTTAAATTTGAGAGGGTTCATACCATTAGTAGTGATCATCTACTCCTGTTAGGGCTCCAAACCAATGTTGTAGTTTTGAATACAGCGTTGCAAAGATGACAGAATGTTTGAAAATCAGACGCATTTGATGTAGTACTTCTCATACTTGTCAGTTTCAAAGTAATCCACTGTTTCTACTCACTTTACAACATCTTCAGTTCTTTTTCACTAGACTCAAATGGTACACTGGCAGTTTTCATGTTCTGCAGAGAAAGTGGGATATTCTTAGTGTTCCTTTGGCTTTGGGTTGAGTATTTCAAGGCAAAGCCACACTTCCCAGGTTTCCTTCACAACCTTTGTTTGGAGGACCTGCCAAGTGTTACTGAGAGATTCAGTGGTGTTTCTTTCAACTCTTTTAAATCAAGTCCTTGGCAGAACTTGAGGCCTCAGTTGTCTTCTACAGTAGGTCTTGTGGCAAGACAGGCGTTTCAATGGATTTGTAGAGAGAAAAAAATGGGCAAGGGTGTATTTGCTGTTCTTTTACTGTTATAGGTAGCTGGAATATTGCTAAGTTTTCTACCTGGATAAGAAATTGAAACCTGCAATTGTTTTTGTCTTTTTTTTCTGGAAGGTACTAAATGAGAAAGCATTAGAAGACCCTTAGAGAAATTTTTTCTAATCAAGAATTAAGGACAACTTTATTATCCTCGTGCATGTAATTTTCCTCAGTAAACAATGTTGACTTGTGTTCAAGTGCTCAGCTCAATATATGAGTATTCTGCACTTTCACATGGAAATCTGTATAAATACCTTGGGTTCTATCTTCTGATTGGTCTTTTTTTCTCTCTCTCTTAATGGTTGTTGTATTTTTTTATAATGGGATTCAAGAACATTCTCAAGATGTGGTCTAGAGTTCTTTACTTTCTATGTAAGGGCATCCATTTCTGGCTTGAAGTACAGCCTGAAGTCAGAGGCTGAGTTGGTCTTTTCCCACCTAGCTACAGAGTGTAAGTAGTAGGAAACGAATGAATTCTGAAGAGGAAAGAAATGCTGTCACAGAATTTAGTTTTAGATGAGAGCAGGAAGAAAACAAAGATCTTGACTAACTAGCACAGCTTTAATTTAGGAATTCACTAGCTATCCCTTGGAAGGACGTATAACTCATCCATTCATATCATTGTGCTTTCTCCTATTGCTCTGCCAAAGATTTAAAGGTGGGAATTTGAATAAAAGTGAGAGCATATGTCAAGAGTACCTAATAAAATCACGGTATGTTGAGTACCTAATTACAAAAACCATGTGAGTTAAGAGTTTGAAGTAGTATTTTATCAGAAGGGTACAATGAATACAGAGGTTATCAACAAAGTTTTATGATGAAATTGATATAAAAATTACTCGAGGCCTACTTATGTTACAGCCTTAGAAGAGAGAGAGGGGTTCTTAAACCTGATACACAGTATATCCTGTCCAGGAAGTGTAAATGAAGGTGTGGAAGGTGTCTCCAGTCTCTCTACGCCATGTCACATTTGGTCATACAGTATTCTTGTACTCAACTTGAAGGTTAAAAGTAGTTTTATATGTTAAGGGGCACCTTCAGTACTTGGTATGTTCAGAGCAGTGACACACTAAACTAACAACTAGGTAACAAAATGGATGTCGGCTCCAAGGAAAAGTGATAGCCAAACAGCTAGGAAAAAGTGATCAGAGTTCACAGGTAGCACTGTGAAAAAGAAAGCACCTACATCCGATTTTGCATTCTCTGGGCAGTACAAGGCATCAAGCAAGCAGAGGAACTAAAAGTTAAACAGTACAGAAAAAGACCTCATAAGATTAAATACTGGAAAATTGTGTAGAAGCGCTCTGGCAAAATATTTTTGTAATCTAAAAACAGCACCAGAGATGAGTGGAAAAGATAATGTAGTCTTGAATACCATTATTAAAAATCTCTTCCACTAGACAGACATTAAAAATAGACATTGCTGGGATCTGGAGAGAACATCAGACACAGCCCATGCACAGCAGACCCTTCCAAGTGCTCAGTTTCTGTCTGCAGATGTAAAAGATGGAATGTTTGGAACCTGACTGCAGAATTTCAGAAGTGGTGATAATGCTACTAAATCAAACCCTGGTTATTTTTACATCTTAGATTTGAAACTAGCTCCTAAATGAAGGATCAAAAATTGCTAGTGTTGTTCGGATGTTCTTTGATACAGTTCCAAGCAGATGCAGCGAGGAGTACAACCTTGTTTTGTTGCCTGACTGAATGTTTGTCTAGGATACTTCTGAGGGATGTGTCATTCTATCCAGTAATTAAAAACCATGCTTTCTGACTAATCCATCATTGAAATTTTACTCATCTAGATTCAGATTTCTTATATAATTCCCTGGTACTTACTTGAATCTTTGGACCCATATATTCCTCCAAACAGACAGGATATAAAATAGGCTTGGCCCTGTACACAGATCAGTATCTTATGCAAAATCTAATAGAAACAAGGACTTACGGGATCATAAAAACATACCTTTCACTTATGGAGGAAAAAAGAAAAAAAGTGGGTGAAAGAATGAAGGAACTCATCAGTTACTACCTCTTATTAAGGACATAAGGTAAGTGATGAAATCTTCTATGAACTCTCTAAGTAGACCTCATTGACTAGGGATCTCCTTGGGTACTATCTAATATCCCAATCTAATATCCCAAGTAGTTTTCAGTATGTCCTTAGACATCGTAGATGTTTCCCATATTTCTCATGTCCTAGTGAAAGAAAAAGAAACCCCTATCTCTTGGGACGTGAGGAACATTTGGAACTGCAGCTAAAAAAATTATTCCATTTTGGCATATGGATTACCTGATGACAGCAGCATGTCTGGATTTTCAAAGGAACACACCTGCCAGTCAGCACTCTCGGAAACACCTCTGCAGGTTGATTGGAGGTGTGGCAAAAGAAGAGATCATAAAATGAACAAATGAGCAAATCATGGCTTCTTTTTTTTTGATGTGAACTTAGTGCGTGCAACACTGTACTCATGGAAATTAATCTCTCACTTTTACAGCCCTGAAAAGTAGTGAAATTCAAGAAATATCCATGTTGTGTTGCTTGTGGCCCTCACCTTAGTGCTGGAAATATCCCACTATGTGGATGAAAAGAGTCTTAAGTTCTTCTGTTATCTCTTCTGAATGTCCTATAATGTTGCTGATTTTAGAACTCCCCGAATACAGACAGAGTGTCTTAGAAAAGAGATATTGTTTGTTCCGTGCAGAGTGCAAGGTGGAAGTTTTCCACAGATCATGCATGTCAAGGAGTAAAAAGCAAGAGAATTGATACATTGAAATCTACATAAACCCACCTATCACCTATCTAGTACATAGTTACACCTACATATTGCATAATTGTTGAGCTTGTGCCACTTTATGAAATATGAGTTACTGCCTGGTGGTCTCTGGTTTGGGGAGGTGCCCCCTACTCAGTTTCGAGCAACATTCAGTTCAGTACTCACAGAACTCCAGGTTGAGTGCTAAGGCAGATGTGATCTGTAACTCAGCACCACAACTTCTCAGACAATTGCAAAACGGGTCATAAAATACAAAAGCTTTCCGTAAACATTGAGCAACATCTGCTTAATACACCTGATAGCATCTTTTTACATTCAACAGAGGTTAAAGATGAGAATGATGCCATCTGGTTCCATCTGCAACAGAGATCAAAAGAAGGAACAGAGACAGTGAATTCTGCTTAAAGACTCAGAGCCTAAAAATACAGAGAATTCTAATTAAAATACAGAGAATTCTGCTTTAAAACATCAATAAGACTTCCAAATGCTGGTTATTTATTTATGTGGACAATGGCTCACTTTACTGATAATTTTTAAAAGTCAAAGAGTCACTAAAAAGTAAGGCTACTCAATCATTATTCTCTTGAAGTTCTGTGAGTGACAAAGTTTGGAGAGCCCTTTTGGAAATGTAGGCCTAGGAGTCGTCCCTAGAGCTTCAGTATAGCTCAGGGATGTCAGGGTCAGGATCAGAGTGCAGGACATGGTGCCTTTTGCTCCCTCACTCAGGCTGGTTAAGTACACTGTTCAGCAAGCCACAGAACGGAAGACTGTACAGACACCCTCACTGATGCTGTCTGGGTTAGAACTCTGCAAATGGATTGCTAATGTGTTATTTTATGCACCATAAGGAAAATAATTTTGAACAGAGAGATGAAATCGATCGTTACCTTGTCGCGGCGTACTGTGAATGTAATGATGTGTCCTTGCAATGTGTGTTTCTCCTTTGACTTTGCGTTGCTGCCACATCACCTGAGGGAAAATGGCTTAGAATAAGTATGCAATTTCCATTACTTCCTTCCCTGTCTGAAAACTGTGTTTAAAATTCTTCCTCTTCCCCAACAAATCTCAATTCTTTGAAATGCAGCTATCAAGAAAAAGATAACCCTAAATAAGAAATAGTACTGTCTCCAGTCCAGGGATTGATGAAGAGTAGAGAATGATCTTCCTCTGCCTCTTTCTTAGACTCCTGCCTTCTGAGAAAGATTAAGACAGGCTGTCCGAACTGCAAGGAACACATTGAGATTCTGCTGTGACCCTTTGACAGAGACCCAAAAGGGCAACAGACAATTTTTTTTTGTCAGAGCAAGCTTGTTTCACTGTAAAAATGTCAACATCTCAGCAAAAATGACTAATTTCCAGATGAACCACTTGAAATGAAAGCCAGGGCAGGAGCAGGAAAAGGGGGGAAAGAAAAGAATATTTTGGTAATAATCCTCGAAGTACAAGTATTTAATAGGAGAATAGCACACTGTAGGATCAGTGTTGCCTGCAAAATTCTTCTGCATCTCTGGGGTTGCTGAGTTGGCAGTGCTGACTGAGAAGGCTTTAAACTAGGTTTGAAGGGGAAAGGGAATAAGACCAGGCTCGCTCGAGATGAACCTGTGTGGAGGAATGCTGGTGTTGGGGGTAAAATTGACAGCCCAGCTGAAGTGCACCAATGCAGCCAGCACGGGTAACAAACAATGGAATGCCATTGGCAGCAGGAAGCTGTGACGTAGTTATCACCATGGAAGTGTGGTGGGATGGCTGGGGTGCTGCAGTGGATGGCTACAAGCTYTTCAGAAGGGACAGGCGAGGAAGGAGAGGCGGTGGGGTGGCTCTGTGCATTGGGGAGGGTTTCTGCTGTACAGAGCTCAGGGACRGTGGGGATAMGGCTGAGTGCCTGTGGTGACAATCAGAGGGATGGCCAACAAGGCAGAGATCCTGCTGGGAGTCTGCTACAGACCACCCAACCAGGATGAAGTGAAGTATTCTATCAATGGAAGTTTCATGATCTCTAGCCCTTGGTCTTGTGGCAGACTTCAACTTTCCAAATGTCTGCTGGAAACACAGCACAGTGGAGAGGAGAGAGTCTAGGAGGTTCCTGGAGRGTGTGGAAGGTAACTTCCTGACACAGSTGGTGAGGGAACCTACCAGGGCATGCCCTGCCAGACCTGCTGTTTACAAACAGAGAAGGGCGGTGGGAGATGTGGTGGTCAGAGGCCATCCTGGGAACAGATGATAGTTTTCAATTCTTGGTGAAATAAGGAAGGGTGTCAGCAAAAGCTCTACCTTGAACTTCCCGAGGGCAGACTTTGGCCTGTTGAGGACGCTGGTTCAGACAGCCACTTGGGAAACAGCTCTTAGTAACAAAGGSTTCCAGGAAGTCTGGATCTGCTTTAAGAAGGAAATCTTAAAGGCGCAGGAGCAGGTTCTCCCTATTTGCTAAAAGATAGCCTGACTGAACAGGGAGCTTTTGCTGGAACTCAGATAAAAAGGAGAGTTTACCTTTGGAAGAAGGGGCAGGCAACTCAAGAAGAGTGCACAGATGTCAATAGGTCCTATAGAGAGAATATTAGTAAGGCAAAAGCTCAGCTAGGACTCATTCTGGCCAGTGCTGTGAAAGATAGTAAAAAGCACCTTTATAAATACATTAACAACGAAAGGACGGCCAAAGAAAATCTTCATCATTTATTGGATGTGGAGGGAAAAATTGTCACCAAGGGAGAGGAAAAGGCTGGGTTGCTTGATGGCATCTTTGCCTCAGTTATTAACAGAAGGCCCAGTTATCCTCAGGGCAGCCAGCCCTGGTAGACAGGGATGGGGAGCAGGATAGACCCCTGCAATCCAGGAGGAAGCAGTTAATGACCTGCTGTGCCACTTGGACAATCACAAGTGTATGGGACTGGATGGGATTCACCCAGGCGTACTGAGGGAGTGCAGGAAGAGCTCACCAAACCACTCTCCATCATTTATCATCAGTCCTGGTTAACCAGGGAGGCCCCAGACAACTGGAGGGTGGCCAGGGTGATGTCCATGTACAGAAAGGGTTGGAAGGAGGATCCAGGGAACTGCAGGCCTGTCAGCCCGACCTCAGTGTTGGGGAAGTTCATGTAATAGATCACCTTGAGTGCCATCAGGCAGAACATACAGGACAACCAGGGGATTGGGCCCAGCTGTTCAAGAAATGACTGGGTGTGGCACTTAGTGCTGTGGTTTAGTTGACAAGGTGTTGTTCAGTCAAAGGTTGAACTCAAAGGACAATCTTGGAGGTCTTTTCCAGCCTTAATGATTCTATAATTAGGAGTTGTCAAGAAACTACTTCTTTAACCTGATAAAAAGGTAAGGACATTAAGTGTCTTATGAAGGGAATAATTTGTGATACTGAAAAGTACCCAAATTCAATACATACACATCAGTATAGAATGTACTTGTATCAGAAAAGCCCCCAAATATAAATCATCACACTGTAGTAAAAGCATGACTTGGAAAGAATGAAGTAACTGCTGAATCCAAGAATGTTTCTAGAATTAATTAAATTAACATTATTATTAAATGCAAGGAAATCAAAGTAGCATTAGATGCAGTTGAGAATAATACAGCAGAAAATATATTCTGCTTTTACTGTTGTCACAAGGAGTTCTTTTCCCTTTTCTGAAAAGCTTCTAAATCTTATTTTCATATTTCCAGTTTGTTCAATTATCACTGAAGTACTAATTCTTATTACCATGGAGTTTCCTTAATCCACATTTCTGCATCTGTGCAGAAAAATCTCCAGATATACAAAACGGTTATGCTTTGAGGGTGGAAAGTGTCATCCACAAAACTCATAATTGGCTTTTGCTCCCCTAATTGTCTCCCCGTGACCAATTAATATTAATTAAAGTTATGAAAATTACAAGTTCACAAGTTACTAAAAATTAAAAGGTTACAGTTTATTAAAAGTTATTGTTAAAGTGTTAAAAGGTCACTCCAGCCTCCACAAGTCGACCCCGGACACCTCTATGGAGTGACCTCTGTCCCCTGACCACTCCAGTCGACCATAGCTGACCCCGAGCACACCTATGGGGTGGTCAGTCTCCCTAGTTCTTTTAAAAGTTCAAAGTGTTACACGTTATGTCATCCACGTTTAAGAAACTTCTGATGTCCTGTGAGCTTAATATCAGTTCCTCAAAGTTCTAAATGTTTTATGTGCTCTTTCCCCAGTTCTAAGCGTTCTGTCCTGTCACCTGTTGAAAAGAAACTTTAAAGAAGTGTTTTTAAGATTTTACATATTTTATACAATACCTTTACATATTCCCTTTATTGTAAACCCCCMAAACCCCTATTTTATTGTATAAATTAAGTTCTTTAATGATTTATTTCAAATCTCTGTTCTGAGGTCAGGCTCACTTAACAGGGCTTCGTAACCGACACTTTCTAAAAATAACATCACATAGCCCACCCCTGCAACTTGGCTCCATGGAAACGAGCCTACTAATGAGGCCCCTTCCCGCCGTTGTCACCTATTGGCCGGGAAGGGTGACCTCACCAGGAACAACACCAATCAAAAGAACCCCTGGAGGTGGAGCCAAGGCCCTATAAAAGGGCTTGCACGGGGTGGAGCACTGCTTTTAGCCGGCTAGCGGTTATGAAGCCCGGTTTCGAGGAGCCTGGCCTCCTAGCTCTACTACGGAGACTTCTATAATTTAACTTTTACTGATCTTAGCCTTTCTGAGATCAGTCCTCGGAGCCGTAAGCTCCACGTCTCGGGCTACCGTTCGGTGGCCCAGGCGGCCGATCCCTGCACCCGGATTTTTGTTACCATCTTTTGTTAAGGATCCCGTCTTTTATTTTTCTTCGCTTCTAGGGACAATAAAACATCTGTTTGTTCTCTGGAAGCGAGTTGTCTCTTTTCTGACAGAAAGCATTGTGATTCATGCTCTGATTGGGAGTAAAAGAGATCATGAGATTCCTCCTTGAATCAAATGTGAAGGCATACGCCTTTGAATGAAGTATGCGTATGAAGGCATACTTCTTTGAATCATCTGAATGAAATAACATCAATTTCCACAAAGCATTTAAAAACCCAGAAGAAAACACATTTTATGAAATGGGCAGACCACTCATCTGTTTGAACATCTATTTAGCATGTGTAAGACTTCAAAAGAACTTTTCAAATCTGAGGTAAGAAAATAATAGCACCATGCAGGACCTTTTATTAATAACCTAAGGTTCTAATTTTATAACAAAATTTATTAAATTACCTGAAGCTCTGTCCCCTATCTGTTTTTATAACAAATCTATTAGTCAGAAGTGTGTGCCTTTTTGCCTGCATAGAGGAATTGGGAGAATCCATTATGGTACTATCATAATGGTAGTATGATAATCCTTTGTATTGTGGGTTATCACCTAAGATCATTTTTTATAAACCAAGACCACCTTGTGGTGGGTAACACATAAACGCAGAAGAAGACAGTGCTTATCCCTCAGTATTGCAGTCTGTAGCATGGCAGGTTCACTGACTCCACTCTCCCGTGCACAGTAAGTAAATGTGTGCACCCAGCTGTCACAGTTGCCTGATCCCAATACATCAGCAACAGCCCTGGAAAAGCTCTGATGTACATTCACCAGTACTTTCAGAGTAGGATGCCGTCCACTGCAACCCTGCATAGCTCCTTTCTTCAAAGCCTGTTTAATCAAGGTGAGAGGATTTAAATCTACATACCAGCTGTGTTTTATTTGTAGTGAGTTGTACTTCATAATGGAAATGTAAATCTGCAGCCAAGGTCAGAATGCACTCTGTAGGACAACCTGTTCTTCGTGTACTTCTTTCACAACCCAGACCTTGTGATTTTTGCTGAAAAGCTTTTTATGGTAAAGGTGGAGGCATGAGAAATATTTCTCCATGACAATTACAGCTCTGATAAACTGCAGAAAACAGGATAGCTAATTAGTGTTTTGATTAGACAGCTGGAATCATAGCCAACTCTTGTCACAATGTTCTTAAATTCTGCATTCCATATGAATTCAAATTACTTACTTTGCAAGTGCAAAGTGTTGAAATTCTTTCCTGGTGTAAGTGGGATGCTGCAAGGACTGTTCTGTTCCTGATAGAAGTAAATATGACATAAAGCTATTCTCTGCCATTTATAAATAAAGTGTAATTATTCCTGTTTTTAACAATCATGTTTTCTTCTTCTATTAACCATGACAGTATAAGCACATTCATGCCTATTCAATAGATACTGAATTAAACTGAAATGTAAAAGGGATATGGGTAATAAAAATCTTTGTATACTCTTAACAGTGCTACAGCATTCTAAAATTTGTTGTACCTATGATTCTGTCAACTGTTACAAGCACATTTAACTTAAAACAGAAGCAAAGGACAGAGGATGACAGATGGTTATAAAAATATCTTAATGACTAAACTCCTTTGATTCTGCAAGCAAAAATGCAAAGAAAGAGACATATCCACACTTCAAATCATCTTTGTGCACCTTACATAATTTCATTTTACTTGCACTAGAAAACACTTAATTTAAAAATATCCTCAATCAAGATATTTTTTGGAGCACCAAAGCTGTTTGCTTTTCCAGCCTCAAGGAGTTTAAGTGAACTTTATTTTTCAGAGTCTAGAGCTTCCCATTAAACAGTAAAGACCTCTTAATGTCATATTTCTTATTTCACAAATACAGTTCTTGTCGTAAATTCTTGCATGAGACAAAGAAAAGAACTTTTCCTCACCTGCACACTCATTTGCTTATTTCATGGCTAGGATGACCTGCATAATAAATTAAACTTGCAAATGCTAGGAAACACTTATTTTTAGTAAGGAAATACTACACTGGTAGTTGTTTGTACTATTTTCCAAACTGGCTAAACATTTAGAAAGCTTGCCTAGATGGATTAGCTTATTATCCACCTCAGAGGGAATTTTATTTCTATGACAAACTTTAGGATTTTTAAAGTCAGGCTATTTATTATAACATTTTGATTTGTTCCCATTTTTCATTTCTAATGAGAGATAGGAATTTGTGGTCTACTATAAGTTTGAAGATTTTAGCCATCATGATGTGAGCCATGTTCTACTGAATCATTTTTGGGTGAAGATGCACCTTAAGATTCCTGTAAGTCCCATAAGATCTCTAAAACAATTGTCTTTCCTTGTTGGGTGCTATGCAGAAACAAATTTGGTCTTTAGGGCATAATCCATTGCAAAGACACTGGTGAAGCTTCTATTGAGTTCAGAGTTTTTTAAAAAGCTGAGATTCAATTTCTGCCTTACATAGATGAAATTCAACATACTTTCTCCAGATGTTTAGCACTTTTAAATTAAATTCTGATTTTTTTTCAGAATTTACATATAAAGAAATAAACTGAATAATGGATTATAAGGAACTAAAAATGAGTCAGAATTTTAGCATCTGTGTAAGCAAGTCCTTTGCTCAGAATAATCCAAACAATGGAACAAAACAACACTTTAAGGTTCATTATGATAACTAATTGAGATTTTGTATCCCAGCTGTATTTGAAGACACTGTTATAGCTGCTTTTTAATTGGGAAGACTGGAAGAGGTAATCAGCTCAGACAATTTTTAAAAGGAATTCAGGGACCAGGCTAAATAACGAATATTCGTCCTGGAGAATTAACTGAGTGATAAAGTCCTGCTGGTTTTTGTGGTGTGGAGATAAGAATGAAGCCAGGTAGTCAAGTTATCTCACTGCCAGGTTACATGTTATATCCCTGCCTGTTGTTAAAGATCCTGTGGTTGCAGACCAGCTCATGTGTCTAATGGACACCGGGGGGCAGCAGTAGCTTGCTTGTAAGCTGGTCAAGCCTAAATGTTTTTCTTAAGTATGACGTTGCATTTATTAAACGCTGAAGTGTTCCGAAGTGTTCAATTTGCAAACTAGAGTCTAGCACACTCAGTCAGCCCCCACCTCTGACAGGTTTGTTACACGTGCATACACGCACGTCCTATGTCCTTCATTATTACACCAAAAGGCCTTAGCAGAATCTTGGATATGTGTTTATATGATGAGAAAATTGGTCAGTCGGTATTTCCACACATTTTTTGGCTTCTGCAACAAGATTGTTAAGAAAGGTCGTTTTTCTTCTGCCGGGAAAAGAACTGAAATCCTCAAATATGTTCCCCATAATTGTGTTATAAAACACACTATGGTCATTGCTAATATGAGACAGGAAAGCAGAAGTGAAAGTCTGATATTCTATTTCGACTCATGTGGTCTTGCTAGTTTCCTGCAAGCTAACATATTGTAAAGAAAGGAAAAGCAAAATGAAAGTTGATTTGGGCTGAGAGCTGCTCACAGATTGTTCATGTGTTTGATTTTGATTTTGAATCTTTGGAGAAACTACACAAATGAAAAAGATTTAAGAAAATTGTTAACATCCCCACCCCCAGGCCCTCAAACCATTGTAAATCTACCTATTACTGCCTTCAGAAACTGAGGTGAAGGTAAATATTTTCCCACTTCACCCTAGTTGCAAAGTCAGAAAATAAATGGGATTAATTCATCACTCTTGAGCACATTCTTTGATGCAGTAAGTAACTTCATGTTTGCCTGTTTTTTTCTTCTCAAGATTATTTGCTTCTTTCAGTGCACAGTATAAACATTACACATCTCACGGTGAAGGGAAAAAGTGGGAAACCAGAAATACCACTGCACAAAACCATATCGTCATCTGCTGAGGTAATAAGAAAATTCTCTGCACAGACCTTCATGCTTGAACTGATAGAGTAACACTGTTGACATCTTGCCAGCCTGTTTGGACAAGCCCTAAAGGAAGCCACTCCTGTGGCTTTTAGTGTCAAGTAAATACTGAGCCTGCAGAAACGGAGGTTCTCATTTACCTTGAGGTGCCTTTCTCCTTCACAACTCAAAATGCTGTGAAAGAGAAGATTAAGAACACAGATCCATTAGATAAACCTTAAATCATAGAATCATTTATGCTGGAAAACACCCTTAAGATCATTGAATCCAGTTGTAAACCTAACCATGCCAAGTCCACCCCTAAACCATGTGCCTAAGTGCTACGTCTACACATCATTTAAATACCTCCAGGGGTGGTGACTCAGCCACTTCCCTGGTCAGCCTCTTCTAATGTTTTACAAGCCTTATGGTGTAGGATTTTTCGTTATTATCCAGTCAAAACCTCCCCTGGCACATCTTGAGGCCATTTCCCCATGTCCTATCGCTTGTCACCTGAGAGAGGAGGCCGACCCCGACCTGGCTACAGCCTCCATTCAGGCAGTTGTAGGGAGTAATAAAATCACCCCTGAGCCTCCTTTTCTCCAGAATAAACAACCTCAGCTCCCTCAGCTGCTCCTCATATGACTTGTGCTCCAGACCTTTCACCGGCTCCCGTTTCCCTTCTGTGGATACACTCCAGCCCCTCAATGTCCTTCATGAACTGAACACAGGATTCAAACACTGGGGCAGCCTCACCAGTGCTGAGTACGGGGGAAAATCTCTGTCCTGCTCCTGCTGGCCACACTATTCCTGATACAGGTCAGGATGACATTGGCTTTCCTGGCCACCTGAGCACAACTGGCTCATGTTCAGCACGTGAACCAGCGCTTGCAGGTTCTTCCCCACCAGGCACCTCTCCAGGCACTCTGCCCCAAGCCTGTAACATTGCATGGGCTTGTTGTCACCCAAGGGCAGGACTCTTCACAAAATTTCCAGTTATATTCGAAACCTAAGCTTTCTAAAAAGAATGTTTGCCAGAATTTTGCAGAATTTTGAACCCTGGACAAAAGAAAATAGCCTGCATCAGTGGAGAGACATAAGACTCGTAAAACTGAAGTTAAAATGTTTTTGCTGGTTAGAGTTGTAAAACATGTTATAGTGAGAAGTGAGAAGTGATCTAATACTACTAGATCTGCCTGAAATATTCATGTGTGTGTGTGTATGTAAATATTTTAAATTTATATAGTTCACAGAAAGAAACAAACATTTCGGATACTGTGGATTTAATCACCACAATGATTCTTCAGTTGTTCCTGTAGATCTGCAATCCTCAAATGACAGCTCAAGACCTTCAAGCAAGTCATGAGGTGTAAGGAGGTAGAAGACGCAAAGTGACAGAAGGAGCAGTTTAAGTGCCTGTGAGGTGTCCAGAAACTCAGCTTCTTCGAGGTGGGAAAGTCAGAAAAGACCGTAGTGACCGATAGCATGCATTTGTCAGCCAAGGATCTGCCTTTCATTACTGGCAATCACTCAGTTATTCCCATTTTTCGTGGCTGGCAATCACTCCCTGACAGTTATTCCCCTTTTTATAACACCCTGTTCTGGACAAACCACATTCCTAGCATGGGTTCATAGATTGTGCCAAGGACAGAGCTTGCAAAGAGTTTAACAGAATTAATGAAGTATTAATGGAATACATACACACTTACCTATACTAATATCGAAATACTGCCCACATACTAGAAAAATGAGAAAATCACATTACTTTCAAATTCTCAACTTCCATTAAACAAAACTTTTAAAAAGAGTTATGTCTGGTGAAACTTTAAAAATTTGTGTCATATATGATCCTACAGTTACTGACACACCAAGAGACTCAAACCAAAACTCAAAAGATCATGAGGTGGCTTTGAAAAGACACTAACAAAAACTGCAAATTCCATGTTATTTCAAATTTACATTAGAGCTTGAAGAACCTTGCTCTGCTCTTCAGGCATTTTCCCATGGCAGTAGATGATAAAAGATAGTTTTTCCAGCATTTCACCAACTGAATTGCAGGGTTAGGAACATTAAATTGCACATATTTTTGACATGCTTAACAGCATTTAATCTTTAATTTTAAATTGTACGAAAGCCTCACTCTAAAAGTAAACTAACAGTGATGCTGTTTGAGGAATTAATGAAGATTTTTACCCTTTGAAACACCATACACAGTAACCTTTGTCATTTTGTGTTTTGTTGTACTGTCTCTTTTAATGGTTGTTACACTGGCTGCACACTTACATATTTATTATGCTAAAAAGTGCATTGCAGAATGTTAATATCAAAAATGTTATTTCTTATTCTATGAGAATAAAAAACATTGCAGCATTCCAAAATAATATGTATGAACAGCCTTATGGAGGCAGCACAGATTTACATTTAAAGCAGCACTGAAAATTTCTTCTTTCAGTTTTCTGATTTCAGCATTCTTTTTTTTTTTTTGAGGACAATTAAACATTTTGTGTTAGATGAATAAATACTTGCAGAAGCATATTTTCCTAGTGTTAGGTCTTATGCACCAGTGTAATAGTTGTCTCAAAGAAATTGCTGTTTTGTCTTCCGTTTGTTTCATCTTATTGTCTGGAATACAAACTCCTCAAGCCAGTGAACTGACTTTCAAGGAAGAAACATTTTAATAGCACTGTTGTATCCTACTTGTTTTCAAATAAATTCTTCTGAATTGTGCATCTTGCAGTGTCTCAGTCTAAAAATAAGAATGCATTGTTTCTGCGTGTTTGCATGTTAAAAAAGTCACATTTTTCCAGGGACAACTTTGGAAAAAGTATATAATTTTATAGAAATATACATGCTGCTCAGTGCTTGAATTTCAACTTGAAGCCGAAATTAGTTGGTAAATCCTTCATTATTCACGAGCTCACTTTACTTCAAACCTTTGAATCAAATAATTCTTGATTCTCAACTAGGTAGTCTTAAAAAAACTCAACATTAATCTGCTATCATGCTCTGAACTAGTGGTTTTAGCAGGGGTCTAATTAAAAGATTGTGACATACTACGTGGAATTTTAAACTCGAAGCCATAGTAACAGCAGGGTAATTGATTATACCTTCTGCACCTTCTGCAGGAGTTATAAATTATACTGAAGAATGAGAGCTCTATACAACAGTACAGAAAGGATCTTAAAGACCCAAAAGGTATTGTCATTCATTACTTTAGTAGCTTTACGAAGGCTTTAGTACCTGAAGGGAGCAACATAATCCTGTATTTTGCCAAGACCAAAAAATATACCTAAAGTTATCCAGCTGTGTAACTTGTCTTTTTATATTTCATGATAACAAAAATATTTCCATCTGACTAAATGTAACCTGTGAGTGTCCACTACATTAAGAGCTAGGTTATTATCTTAAAGGCAGAAATATATGTTTTGGTACAGAATATGAGCAGAAAGATGGTGTTTTAGATGTATGGTCTTAAGTCTTATGTACTGATCTCAGGGGCAGCAATAAGAAACCCATTAAGTAATTCAGGTTTATGTAGCACATGCATGAAGGATTGCAGGTCTGATTTTTAATTATCTTTTTTTGTCCAGTGCAGTGCTGCATGTGCAAATAGAGCTTTCCACTTTCTAATCACAATCTTCCCTGAAACTTTGAAACTCATATGTATTATTTTGAATTGTGAGACATGTTTCCTAAGCGCAGAGACAGTTTAGGATGGCTTTTTTACTTGACTGAAATGATACACATCAGCAATCACTTTCATCATAGTGAAGACCATGATACACAGAGATACTTTCCATTACCACAACTGAGCTGTGTCTTGAGTGTCTGAAGTGTGATGCTAACAGCATTTTTATCTCCTGGCATGCTGGAAAAAACCAAAAAGAAAATAAGACAAGAAGTAGATGAGAAGTAGATGGGAATGTCATGTGGTCAACACAGTCTAGGGCATGAACAGATGGAGAGCAGCCCTGGGGAGAAGGCCTTGGGGGTGCTGGTGGGTGAGAGGCCGGACATGACCCAGCCATGTGCACTCACAGCCCAGAGAGCCAAACGTGTCCTGGGCTGCATCCAAAGCAGCGTGGGCAGCAGGGGAGGGAGGGGATTCTGCCCCTCTGCTCTGCTCTGGTGAGACCCCACCTGGAACTCTGCATCCAGCTCTGGGATTCCAGCACAGGAAGGACATGGACCTGTTGGAGTGAGTCCAGAGGAGGAGGCCCAGAGGGCCACCAAGATGATTGATTAGAGATGGAGCACATCTCCTGTGAGGAAAGGCTGAGAAAATTGGGATTGTTCAGCCTGGAAAAGAGAAGGCTTCAGGGTGACCTAATTGGGCCTTTTGGTACCTGAAGGGAGCCTACAAGAAAGATGGAGAGAGACTATTTACAAAACCATGCAGTGCTCTTAAACAGTGCAGTCAGTAAGCTTGTATCAAGGAAAATCAGTGACTTCCCATATGCCAACCACTAATTTTTAAATCCCATAGTTCATTCTAAAAAAAATCACAATTTATTTTTATTTCGTGAGACACAAACATCAGACAGAAACACTTCATCAGACACAAACTAAAAATAAAAAGATGAGTCTGTATTCCATCTGGGCAGGCAGAGTTCATGGCATTTGCTCAAGAATGGCATTTTTGGGATCCCAGAAAATGACTGTAGAATACTGACCTGCCTATCTTTCCTTCTCCACAAATGCAGATTTTTGCATATATGTGTAAAGAGACCGAGACATGAACTTAGTACTGTATTTCTTCTCAATAAACAACTGGAATGTTGTTTGGTCTCAGAATAATAATTAATTAAAAAATCAAGGATAACATAGCAAGGGATATAAATAAAAATGTGCAAAATATCACCTTGCATGAACAAAGCTAATGAAATTCTTATTCTCAAAGACTGACGTAAAAACCTGAAAGCAGTTATAGCTTAAGTAGTAATAAGAAAATGCAAGCCCCCAAACTTACACCTATGTTCTGCCTCCCCATTTTCCCCAAAAGCTAAATGAGCCAATACATTCTCTCTCATCTGAAGCACCAGTTCTAGTCTGGCTCATCATTAGAGAAAATAAAATTTGGAGTGAGTTCCAGCCGACCCAATTAAGTTGCTGGCCAAACACTCCGCGCGTTGTGCATCCCCCTAGAAAGCACAAACATGGTGAACAAAAAAACTCGCACAGCGTTTTCTGCAGTATTAGAAGCTTCCAAGTTGCATTCACAGTATTATAAAATTGCCCAATGTATGAGAGGTTTTCTGTCTGCCTAAGCATCCATGCTGTTCTTTTGCTGAAAAAATGCATTCTCACATTGCTCATGTAATATAAAATAAACACCATAAGGAGATGGAAAATTTTAATGCTGCTCATGATCGGGGGAGTAAACACAACCAACATTTGTAATAGCCGTGGTAACAGGAAGCAACCTAGATTTGGTAGGTCTTATCCTGATATGTGCAATAATAAGTCATTCATCTCCTGGAAAATCAGGAGAGTTGAAATGAATAAAGGGTTCTCTTAGGGGTTAGCCTTGTTTTTGTTCTAAACTTCCCATGTTTCATCCCATTCATTTACAAAAGCAATCATATAGCAGTCCTGATTTTGCCCTCTGGCCCTTCTCTTGCCATTTCTTCTTCACAGTTGCCTCAGTGGTGACTATCCCACTGCCTGTCTTGTGACTGCCTGCTCAGCAACACCCATCTGCAGTGACCTTTCTCTTCCTGTCGCAAGCCAGACCCATGGGAGCCGCTGGAACATTGCTGGGAGCTGGATCTTACCCATAACTGCTCCATGGATGAAGCAGTCCAAAATGTATACACATCTTTTCAGATAAGAAGTTACCTGGTTCAGTGACACTTTACCTGCTGCAGTTGTTTTACCTTTCTGTTTCCCACTGTATCAGGAAATACAAAAAAGTGTCAGTTTTATGTGTTTGGTTTGTATGTGCCTTTCTTATACAGAAAGATAGATCTCTAGGATAGATCTAGGGTAGATCTCTTAATCTTTCCTACCAGAGTTGTTCCATTTACAGTAATTGACCTAAACTTACACACAGAGAATTAGAGAAAGAGTGGATAAATAGTCTAGTGGGTGGGTGGATACCTCAGCTATGGATCACTTAGGCTCACATGCTTGTTCTCCCAGGGTATCCCATGGAAATAAATATCCTGTCCTTGGAGCACATATTCTTAGTTCCTTAGATTGTGGGGGTTTTTTTCAGGGGATCTGATGAAGGCAAGGGAAACTTCAAAATATATTGTTTCCCCTGATGTTGAGGCAATACTTTGGAAATTATTAAGATACTTCTTCTACCAAAATCTACACACAATGTCTGGACACACTTTTCAATGTGTATTTATTAAAGTTCCTGTTTTTATATGACCATTGAGAATGATGCTGCTAAAGGAAGTGTGTTGAGCCTGCATTTTGTTCACTGTTTCAAGCTGTGTTCCTCTGTGCAGCTAAGAAGTCTGAAGTGAGACCTGAAATGCTGTACGCCGAGAACTAATTTTGGGACAGAATTAGTTGTTTATTCATAAAGCTTACAAGGAACCCCAACCACTGAGCCAAGCTGCCTTCAGAGAATGAAGTAAGGAGGTAGGTAAAAAAAGGCATTTCTAAGTAAGATGCATTCCAGGTAGGTCTCTATGCTTCTTGGGAAATAAACCCTAGAATTACAGAAGCAGCTACACTTGTAAAGAAAGCTAACCTGTTATGATATCCATCTACACTCAGTTAAAACATCAAGAAACACATTATTTCTGTAGACCTGTCTAAAGTCTGATAGCTAACTTGCCTGAAAGCATTCTTTTTATGGAAAGAAATTGCTGCAAGTGCCATATTTTCAGAACCCAAAATGGATTTTGTTAAGTATTCATATTTGTAAAGCAATGATATTCTAAGGCAATTGGTAGACTTTTTTGCCATGTAGTATAACATGCATTGTAAATATCTAATATTTTATTTTACATAGGATATTCTAATATGTACCAGTATAATATTCATAACATACCTTTGATGAGTGTGGAGGTGATAAGGATATAGGGAATTCAGCTAGGGAACAAGCTGAATAGATAACTGTCTTCATCACCAGCTTACATTACAAAATCAGCACTGAAAAAATGGTATCTTTGTAAAGAAAAAAAAAGAGGCCCACCCTTTCCATTTGATATTACCTTTGTTAAATGATAAATAGCATTCACTTTGAACTTTTCTTTGCTAAGATCATAGCTATGGATTCCTGACAACCTTCACCATCCTGCACTGGACAACCTGAAGATAAATGTAACTTTTCCTCTACTGCGCTGAAATGTAAAATAAGGATTGAATGACTCCAGCCAACTCCCCCTGGCTGATGTACTGGGCATTATGTTCTGTGGTATGGAATATCCCTTTCACCAGTCTTTGACCATCCTTGGAGAAGTTTGTGAAGGACTGTACTCCATTGAAGGGACCTCTTGTAGCAAGAAAAGAGCATGATGAGAAAGAAGTGGCAGAGACAAAGCATAATGAGCAGACCACAGCCCCTGTTCCTCATTCTCTATATGGCTTTTGTGTGTGTTCACATGTGGAGGAGCAGAGTCAGGAGATGAGCCCCCAAAGAAGAGGAAGGTGGGGGGAAGTGGTTTTAGTGTTGTTTTTATTTCTTGTTACCCTACTCTTAATTGGCAATAAATTAAATTATTTTTCCCCAAGTTGATTCAGTTTTGGCCATGCTGGTAATTGGTGACTGATCTCGCTGTCCTTATGTCAACCCATGGGCTTTTTCTTGGTATTTTTTTCACCTGACCTGTTGAGTAGGGGGAGTGGGAGAGAGTTGTTTGGGAGGTTAGAATGACTGATTAATGGTGCAGTTCCTCAGTTACTAAGTAGAATATCTATAAAATCCAGCATGTTTTCAGATTTGTTCTTTATAGTAAGTCAAATACGTAGAACATAAATTGGATTCAGGCATAATAATCTGATGAAAATTAGAACTCTAACACTGCTTGAATCTAAAGCTTCAGTTTACTCTTCATTATATTAAAAGGACCTAAAATAATTTTACAAACTTCAGAAGTATTACAGAAAAGCTTTTGGTTTTATGTTTTAGAATTAAAATGTATTTCAACTCATTATTGAGTAACTAAAAAGAAAGTGTTGGGGTTTTTTTTTGACACATATTTAAACAGCGTGCATCCCCAGTGCACACATGACAGTGTCTGTAAGGAAACAGGTGAAGTGCATTTTCTTGTCAAGTTTCCAAAAAAGCACTACAAAAAATGTAAAGTATTTTGAAATCAAAGAAAGTAGAAGCAGTGCCTCTTATCCCAAAGCTATAAATTTGACAGTGTATTTAAAGAAAATAGTATAGATTAGACACCTAAAAAGGAAATGTACATTGATTCAAGCTTCTTTACCTGTAATTGATCAGTGCTGTTAAAATATAACTGTGTTATTTTTCCTTCATTTTAACTGATGTGGAGATTTCAATTCTAGCTGTATTTCCCCAGATTTTGTTGTAGTTTAATTTTTATATTGATTTTAACATTTTTCATTTTTGAATGGATACCTATTTGGATATTTTACACCATCTTCCTGGCATCAAGATTTTACATTTGGTGCTTTGGAGCAATTGATACATTTAAGTACATTAGTGGAGGCTTTTGGTAAGCTTTTCTTACTTTGGAAGTTTGTGCTACTCTTCTAGGTTATGTATTACACATATCTAAGCATTGGATACTTTTTTCCTGATTAAACATTATGGACTTCCATGTAGGTATATAGTTTGAAAGATGCATATGCCATTTTAATATACTAATGATGCCTGAGGTGGCCACCTAAAACACAGAGCCTAGACAAGAATGAGAGAATAAAAGGAGGTGTTTATGTGAAGGGCCTTCAAAGGTACACCCTGGGCAGTCAAAAGGCTCCACCCAAGATGGACCCTGGGTCACGGGTTCTTCACACTTTTATAAGTTTGGTTCATTTGCATATCAGGGTTAATTGTCCAATTATAACCTCAGTTCATGATACAATTACCCCAAGTTTGCCCCCCCCTTAGAGGCTTTTAGTTTACACATTTTGGGGTCTGGTGTCCTTGATGTGGAAACCTAGAGAGGTTTGTTATGTCTAACCAGCATGAGAGAACAGCAGCTAACAGGCCACAAGAAACTTCAGAGTTATACACTAGGCAGTACAGGATTTGAAAAATGTAAAAGTTAAAACCTGACGCATCACTAAAATTCATATCCCTTATATTGCTTTTGAAAATGCTAGATAAATATTTGATACAGTTTTCTGACTAAAGCATTTACCTCTAAAATAATGATGCACTAGTAGAGAGAGCAAAAATCCAGATAGTTGATTCATTTGAGAATAGAAAGTTTAACCTATAAGAGTCATCTCACATGTCTTTCCCATATCCAATAGAAATCTGAAGTCTTTGCAAGGAATGGGATTCTTAAAGACTAATGCTACAGGCCAAGTGGGTCTCTGGTATAGTGATTATATGGATTATAAGTAAGTGCTTCAGAAACAGATGATTTCAAAATAGAATGATGTCAGCTGTCTTCCTGACAGTCCTGTATGTCTCTTATGGTTAAGGATTCCCTGCCATGAAACTGTTTGGCTCTCATGTTTTTCATTTGTTTTGTGGCTGCACCACATAAAACCAATTCTAAGCAACAAAATAAAATATTTTTGAAAGCAGAAAACAGTCAGGAGTTTTATGTTCTTACTACAACTCTGTTATTCACAAGAAAACATATTACAATGACAAATAAATGCAGAGTCCAGAAGGGAGTTCCAAGAATCCAGGGTCAAAGCTTCTGGGCCTTATATAACCATAAACTTGTAAAACCACTAAACCGGTTTTGTTTCTCACTCTCCCCAGCTTTTAAAAGGACATAATACTAAGCAACTTCATAGGAATGCTGCAAGTTTTGGTTACCTGATACGCTAAAGAGCTTTAGTATTCTTAGAAGTGACAAAATGTCATTATTTCTTTTAAGATTAATAATTCATTTTTTTTTCTTTAAGAATGTATGTCTCTCTAGTAGACTAACTGGCTCCATATGGGAAAAGCCTGTGCAAGAGGCACTGAAGACAATGGCATAAATCAAGGGTAATGTTAAGGACTTTTACAAACAATTCAAAAATTGTTAAGAAATGTGATCTTTTGCTGTGGGATATTTTCTGTGGTGTGTTTCCACTTAGCACACAGATTGTGTTCAATACCCAGACATATGCAGTTCTCTTGATGTGCATTTCCTAAGAAGCCTCATGCTGAGAGCAGAGCTTTGTTTAGCTCAGAGACAGTTGCACCAGCAAAAGCTCTGCTTCACCTTATGCAGTACATTGCACTAGAAATTTGCTCAGGGATACACCAATATGATTGTTCAAGAACAACTGTCTCTAACTTCCTCGTAGCTGAAACCTCATGCCACATCATCTAAATTTTATTTCCTTACCCCATTGTTCTTCAACATTTTTATTTGAAAGATCACCTAACCTTTCTGAAATAGACACACACAACTGTGTGTCTCTACTCTTAAGCAGCAGGCAAGAGACCTGAGCGCTGCTTTATGTCATGCACGTAAACAAAATGTTACCACTGTATTAAAGTGTGTTTTATCTCAAAATTAGAAACACGTAAGTGTAGAATTCAGCAACAACAACAACAAAACAAACAAATAAACAAAAAAAAGGTAACAGTTGGTCTGGAATGCCAGAGGATACCCACAGCAATCATTAACTCCCAACTTCTCTTCAGGGCACTTGCTGTTTCTTTGCAATATTTTTATAGATTATCTTCTCCTGCCTTACTGTTAACCTTTGATTTATAGAAATGGGATAAATAACACTGCAGATGTACTAACGAGCTTCCAATGAGAGAAAGAAAATACAGATAGCATCTGGAATTAGGTGGGAGTGGGAAGAAGGGTTTAAGCCTATTGGAGAGATGGGGCAAGGGGAGACGCTTATAAACAATATGTGTTTGCTTAAGGGAGGCCCGTACTGGCATCTTGCAGTCATTGAGTTGTTCAGCTGACAGCACTATGGCTCCACAGTTTTCAGGACATGTTGGCTTGTGCTTCCACCAAGAGGAAGAATTAGTGTCCTCATGGGAACTCCTGAGGCTGCAGCCTATAAATCATATTAGTTTGTACAAAATGCCGGGTTCAATTCCTGAGATTCTTGGGGACCTCAGAGGCAAGTCAGGTCTACTGTGACATAAAGTGTACATTGTGACATGTAGCGTACACCTGGCATGTTAGCAGAGAGAGCACACATTTGAAATCTCTGTGGGGAAAGGGAATCCTTTGCAATTTTTTATGCCAAATGGGCACCAGACTCCCTGCTTCTATTTATAAAAGCAACTACTGTAATTTTGTTACCTTTTTGCTCAGGAAGGAAAGAAGTCGTAAGTGCTGTCACTTGGTCTATAGACTACTTCTTAATTTGTTTGAAAAGGGTTATAAATGCCTGGGGTTTTTTTGCCCCCCTGCATTTCTCGTTATGGGGGACTGTGAAGAATACTTTTGAAACAAACCCTTGAAACAGCAGTTTTATTCCCGGAGAAAAGCATTACCATTATTCATTTGTTATTTGCAGAGGAAGCAGCATGGAGCAAAGCTGAGCTGCTGTAGCATTTATTACATGACTATCTGTGAACTGCAAGTGGGAAAGGGGCACATGTTGTGCAAAACATCTGCTTTTCCTTTCTTTTTCATTATACCTGTACAAAATTAGAGAGGACTCAAACTCTGTGCAGAAGGGAAGATGCTTCTGAACTGATTCTAAAATACACACATACTTAAGCAGTTCTATGACTGCTTTGGCTTTTGTCCTTTCTGAAGCTCAGAAGGCAAGATCCAAGACTGCATATTCAAAATAAAGAAAAAACTGCAAAAGAATGTGTAAGAGAAACAAATATTCATACAAGGGGGAATTCTGACATCTGATACAGGTGTAAATACATCTGCAAGGCAAATAACTGACTTCACTAAAGCTTAACATTCTCTGTACTGGAGGCATATATTCTTAACTACTAAGTTTCTCAAAAAGTGCTATAATAGGTTATACCACTAAAATTGACAATTTCCCTGTACCTGGAAGTTATATAGCTATACTTACTAAGTATGCTGTGAATTTACCCACTAATTTTCATTAATTACATTGATTCTTTTGCCTGGTGAGTATTTTGAGAGCCATTTTCCTCCACGTGAAAGAGGGGTTTAAAAATAAACAGTAATTTAAAGAATGGTATTAAAATTGCAGTAAAAAAAAAAAAGCAGAGGATGTACTATTGCAAGGTATTTATATGATCATGAACTAGAAACTAAAAATTGGAGCCAGTTATTTTCTGAATGAGACATTGCCAGGGAAACTGGAGTCAAGGGGTGAGCAACAGTAGCTGCTATGGCCATTCCGGTTGTGGGAAGCTATCAAACACTGGTCTACAGTACCTGGGGATATATGAATCTGTCATTCAAAGCAAAATGCTGTAAATGCTTCAACCGCTAGGCCTTTTCAAAGTAATTAAATATCTGTTATAGTTAATATTCCATTATTTTAGTAAAAAAGGATAAAAGGTGAGAACTTAAAATTCTTCTTATTAATTGGTGACATATGCAATATGTAAGGTCAGGGATATAGACAAGTCCAAATATTAAGAATGGCTTTTGTACTACTTAATAAGAGTAGAATAAACTTTTGCTTCACACCAGAGAAGCAGAGGAACAGTAGCACCATCAGAAGGTCTAGTTAAGTGGCTAAGGCTAATGCCAGCTGCAATTTCAGTAGAGAAAATATCTTGTATGCAGCTGTGTACAGTGGAATTTTGATATTCACATTTTCTGTTTCTTGAAAAAATTCAGGCTTAGGTAAGTGTGTTCTGCCACCTTGGCATTTTTCATTTACTTCAAACTGACTGTCCTATATTCTTTAGTTTATCTATTAAATTGTACAAGCTGCTGCAAACTGTTAAACTGCAGCTATTTGGGGTTGAATGACACTATAAGCGAGTAAGCAACACCCACTAGAGTTATGGCTGAGCTTTGATTTCCAACCCCCACATGTAGCCAGTAAATTAATCTTAAATGACTGGACTCAGCTTAAATGAAGTAGGATCTGTGTTGATAAAGGTCAAACACTATCTCTCTTTTTTCTGTTTAAGTTTGAACTCTTTCATTTGAGTTTTTAGCACTGGCACTACAACTAACTTGCCATTTTCTGTTGACAAGATTCTTTAACATTTTAATCTGGTGGCATTTTTTAATAATTTATTTCTACTACTAAATGTCATAAACAACACAGGAGAGAGATACTTTTAAAATAGAGAACAATGAAAATTATAAGTGTTCTGTATTTGTTGCAAACTGGGTCTCACTTTATGAAGCCGTATTTCAATAATGTGGTAATTTTCACAACAATTCTTGTGCTTTGACTACCAACTGATCCCAAGATCTAAACACGTGCAAAGGCTTGGCACACTGATATATGAGTGTCTTTGAAATATGGCATCAATGTCAACCTTGCTGCATGGCCAAAGCATCACTGAATGTGTTATTCCCTTGCAGAGTAAGCAGAGAAACAACTATCTAGAGAAACTTTCTTCTAATCAGCTAAATGACCTTCTGAACCTCAAAACAGTGGCTCAATTTTTTTAAGTACTGCTGTGAGCCAGCAAGATTTCCCATGTGGCCCATGTATGCATTCTCCTTGATGCCAACATCCCCCTTCAGACTGAAAGCATATACCATTTTGACATACAAATAGGTTTCCTGCTTTCCTTAATCCTCCTAATGGATTACCCCGAGACTATTATAATGGGCTAATTTTCAATATTGTTCCACAGACTTAGCAGACTGTATGCTATGATCTGAATCAATCTGATTCATTTATCTGATTTGTTCATTAATAATACAAATATTCAGCTAATCCTTGCATTTTATGATTAAATAAATTATTTGTGACTTTGCAGAAAGTAACTACTATTTCAATTAAATCAATAAAAGGATGGTTAGGATAATTAATGTTTTAATAGAATAATGTCTCCATCAGTGACAGAGACAGGAGGATCAAATGCACTCTCAGCAAATTTGCAGGTGACTCTGAGCTGTGTGGTGCAGTTGCCACTCCTGAGGAATGAGATGCCATCTAGAGGGACCTGGACAAGCTCAAGAAGTGAGTCCATGAGAACCTCATGAGGTTTAACAAGACCAAGAGCAAGGTGCTGCACCTGGGTCAGGGCAACTCCCAGTACTAACACAGGCTGGGGGATGAACAGATGGAGAGCAGCCCTGGGGAGAAGGGCTTGGGGGTGCTGGTAGGTGAGGGGCTGCACATGACTCAGCCATGTGACATTTACCTAAATTTGATTAAATTAGCTCAAATATTTTCATGTACTTAAAGAACCTTGTAAAGAAGCATCCTAAAACTACTTTGAGCAGAAAATCTAAATTAATGTCTACTCCTTGACATACTGCTATAAAAAAACAGGGGTAATATGTGCATATGACCTTCTTCAATTCACAAAAAATAAAACCTTCATCTTGAATGAAAAATGACTATGATATTTTCATATAATCTACTTGAAAAGTATTGATAGAAATGATGGAGAGCACATCTTCATCATTGCACTGATAAATCTGAAGCAAACCCGTTACAAACCTTTTGAATACTCATGTATATCACTCTTATGGCTGTATACAAATTAAACACTAATAAAATTGAAATTTGTTTCCAAAACTGATGGCAAAAAGTAAGAAATGACCAATATGCTGCAGCGGTGGTTGACAAAATTACACAAAATTGCCTTTAAGCACATTAACCTGAACAGTTGCAAGTTACCACTCAGACATTTACACAATAAAGACAGCTGCAGGTGCTCTCATGGACTAATCTTTCAATTTTTGTCACTAATTTTTGCTGTATGTCTTTATATGTTACATGTCTTATCCATAATAGCAGCCTGTGCTGCTTGATGTAATAATTTTGACGTTTTGTCTACATAATTAAGGAGATGGTCTAACCAATGTGTATGTCCTCTTCAGACAACAGCAATACGCTCTTCCTCAAAGTTGCAGACGGATGGGGATAGGGAATCCACTATGAGGGACTGTTGACAAATAAGAATGTGAAATAAGTAATTTACAGGATAGACTTCTATTATTCTTCCATAATAATTTCACATAATAATTTATTTCTTATTTTGAAAACAGTACGTTACATATTGTGACACAGATGCTTCTAGTGAGATATGAATTACCTATAACACAAAAAGAAAATGTTCTTGAGCTCCCAGCTCACTGTCCTTCCTCCCCATCCTTGCTAAAACATGTCAAGTTTCTCTGCAACATCATTACATAAAAATCCAAAACTCAATTATATATTTTAAAAGGTATCATGAAGAAGAAACTCTATATGTTCTATATCTGGCATTAACAGCAAACTGTTCCGGCTACATAGAATATTTCTACAAGCAGATTTGAATACAGCAGATTTGCAAATAATGACTGTTAAATATTTCTAAATAAACTCAGAATCACAGAATGGTCGAGGCTGGAACCTATGGAGGTTGTCTTGTCCAAATTCTGTAATCAAGCAGGCACAGGACTGTGTCCCCATGGCTTTTGGATGTTTTCTGGGAAGGAGGCTGCAGAACTTCTCTAGGCAACCTTTTCCCACACTCAGTCACCTTCAAAATGAAAAAGCGTTCTCTGATGTTCAGGAGTAAACTTTCAGATTTCAGTCCACTGTCTCTTGCCCTGTCCGTTAAAGAGGATGTAATAGTCTTCAGAAAACCAAATAGATGTAAGCTGGTATATTTACTTTGTTGTAGTGTCCAACTGAAATATGTAGCTCAGGAAAATCCCTGGAAAAACATTAGGTTCTTCTCAGAAAAAAAAAGACATGAATCTTGCAATTCATGCTGAAAAATTATCAGTAGTGTCAACCACTCTTGATGAAGAGGTTGTCATTTTACATGTCTGTAATTCCAAAGGAGTGAAGTATTGCCTTTAGTCAAAACAAAAATCATCTTTCTTCCAAAATTTAGACTTCAAACACAAAAGTCTTAGTATCAGCTATCACAAATATTTAATGGTAGTGCAGTGAGTAGGACCCGATGTTTTTAATTCTCTTTTAAACTTTGTTGAATGTGCTGCTCTTCTAGTTGCCACTACAGCTCATTATTTTCCATTTCCATCATTACCATTTCTTAAAATATAAATTATTTAATTGTTCCTTCTATCTTGACAGGTGGAAGGCAATAGCCATATCACAGTGTTGCAGAACTAAGTCAGTGTGCCTGCGCTGGTGCTGTCCCAGAAGGCAGCTTCCATATTCTGGCACCAGCCCTGGAGATGTGGTGGTGGTGGTGCCACTGTATGCAGAACATTGGCAGTAGCATTTGGTGACAATGACAATGCAGGATTGGTATGAAAAGGGCTGTCCCGGGCCAGTCTGGCAGGGGAGTTGCCAAGTGAGATAAGGAAAGGACACACAAGGGAGTAGGGGCTCCCCAAGGTGATGGAGGGTGGCTGCTTTGGACTGCAGTTAGGGAAGCCACCAGACCACAGCACACTCCTGTCCTCTCATTCCTCTGCCACTGAGCTGTACAGTTGCCAATAATCTACAGGATAGATAAGAAGGCACCGACCCCTACACTGTAGTGCTCTCACAGGGAGCTGAAGCTCCCTAAATCCTTGGGCGAAGAGATCTCTTTGCCTTTATTTCACTGGGGCTGAGCTGCTGGCAGGACCTCTAGTGAGGTAGTGGCCATGTCAGAGTGGGTGGAATGCTGGTGGCAGCCAGCACAGTTCCCTCAAAATTGGTGTGTCTTGGCCATCACGGAGGCATGAAATGGACAGCTTTGGTGTGAGACTGGGAGAGCCACAGGCACAGTGGCAGGGGCGGCTGGCAGCATCAGAGGGAGGTTGCTTCAGCTGGTGGCTCTCCTGTTCGTGACAGCTGAAGCCCTAGACAGGAACATGAGCAGATCTTCTGTCCTCTTCTTCCTTTGTCACTCAGCCAAGGAGTGTTGCAGCTTTCTACAGGGATATTTACCTGACCATAAAGAAACACGCTATCCTGTGTCTCTACATCTTGTTTAGTATCCTGTGATAGATAGCATCATGGTCCTACAGGAAGCTGGAAGGTCCCCAGAGCTGTGGACAGAAGAAACTGTCCAGCATCCGCATTCTTTTTTCCTTCACAGAGTGAAAAAAAGTTTTTAAACACAAATTTTCTGACTCAGTAAGGTGTTTTTCCTGAACCTAATTTCCCTGAAGGCCAGTAAATCTATTCTGCTGCAACCAATAAAGTAAAATAATATATGGCTGTGAGATTCTTCATTCAAAAAAGACTGAAACCACTGTAAAAACACCTTACACATTTGTTCTAGGTGTGTGTATATACATTATTTTGTAATGCAAGTGAAATTGAGTAATGGTAGGAGCAGGTAAATTTGTGGAACCAAAACTAGATTTGAATGAACCACAATGCTAAACTCCTTAATTGTGATATAACTGTACTAAATGTATGCTCTAAAAAAAAACCTGCAAGAGGGACTTTGTTGGGGTAAATGTCCTGCAAACCTGGCTGCCCTCAGCCGAGAGCACCGGCGGGAGGCCTCAAGGTGCGGCTGCTACTGCTGCTGACACCTCAGGGGCSGCTCGGGTCACTCGAGCAGAGAAGCACAGTCCCTGGAGAGCGGCGAGCGAGGTGCGGTGGGAAAAGGACAAAAGGAGGCAAGAGGCTGCGAGAGGAGGTCTCCCCAAGAATCTCCTTTATTAGGAGGAAGGGCAAGGTCAGAGAGGGAAGGGGCGGAGGGAGAACTCCGAGGAGCTGAGGGGAAGACAGGGGTTTATAAAGGGGGGTGGAAACCGGGAGGGTTCGAGGGGAACAGCCAATAGGGAACCCGGAATGGGGAGGGATCAGGTCTGAGGGTCCAATTGAAAATTTTGAGGGGAGGGTACAAAAACAGCGAACCAATGGGACATCGAACTTAACAGAACCTTCTGGAAGAGGGGGCAGGCCTCAGACCACGGTACCGCCCTCGGATCCCTCCTCCTGGGAGGAGTTCCGCTCTTCGAGGGCGTCCTCATCACTTTGAGTGACGGCTGCTACCGTGGCTGGGCCTCCCACAGGACTTCTAGTTAATTCTAAGATTCAAGCACAGAGAAGACAAAAATGTTACATATAAGCAAAGGGTGAATTTCTTATTCATGAGTTAAGTAAATTAGCAAACAAACAAAATTGCATCAGAGCTGAATTATAGTGAAATGCATACATGAAATTGGAAGACATTTCACAAGCACCATATAAATTAACATAACGTATCTTAGTATCTAACAGTGCGTAGTCCAGTTTCCACTTGCTAATGCCATCTTTGAACAATGGGGGGAAAAAGTGTTTTTATGTTCAGCAACAATGTTCAGAATGATGTTAATGAACTCAATTATTTCACCTAAAGAATTCAGAAGAAAACAAATTGCAACTGTATATTTATTATGCTTTTTTTGGTTTCATACAATAAATGACAGTACTCCTGGCAGCTCCCATGCCAGAAATCACTTTTACTGGAAAAAAGATAAAGTTCAAATATTGAGAGTCAGTGAGCCAAAAGTGAAGTAAAAAAACCCCATTTTGTTATTTTTTCTTTTCCTTCACCCTATAGTCTTATTTGCTGCACCTGTTGTTTAGACTCATAGTGTAATGACTGACTATCTGTAGGTTCAATATAAAGTCAGAAATTCCACTCTCAAAATTTTAACTAAATTAAAACTCATACTATAGCTAGGGAAGGGAGATGTTCAATCACTTCCAAAAATAGATTTTGATAAGTTTTAGATAATTTTTAAAGATGTTGGTTTTCTAATACCTCTTAATGGAATTCACAACATTTGATATTAGCGCTACATTACTTTTAATTTCCCTGCATTCCTGTCCTTGCCAGTTCCCCCTCTTTTTTTTTTTTTTCCTTCCAGTGGTTTTAAGAGTTAAATTTCATTTGTCGTCTTTTGTACCAAAACTTGTAGATAGAAATGATTTAGTACTAATCTAATTCTATTAAATTCATTAGAACAAGGATGACCCTTGAGATTCCTATCACTATTCTTAAAGCGTAAAATGCAAGGCATTCCTATAAATATTAATTAAGCTGATGTAGGAATTAAAGTGTTCTAAGCATAGCAATAAAAAATACGGTACAAGAATATTAATCTAAGTTTTTAAATAATCACAAACCAGACAATGTCAAAAATTAATTTTGTCTTTTAATTTGTTTTCACTGGATTTTTGTGCATGCATTTTTTTCTTTTGGTTTTTACTATATTTTATGAATTCTCATTTGAGAAACTTCTTTCAAAACTGAATAGTAACAAGGATCTAAGAACAATTATTAGAATAATTATTACTTATATTCAATGTAATTATTTAGTATTGACTTCAGGAGAATTATACGCAGCATCCCAGTTCTAACCAGTTTTCTTTCACAAAAATAAATAAATAAACAAAACCTCTGTTCCAAACAGTTCATAGATTATGGCACCAATTATGTTACTAATGCCAAATTAAGATGATTTGTGGTAGTTTTTTTTCTTCTGTAGCTGCTATATGTCAGCATGTAAAATGGTACTGATGTAGTGCTAGGGACAGCAAAGACAAAACCAAATTTCAGCCAATGAAATCTATGAACAGTGGCAACACTGCCCCAAACACATCAAAAATTTACTCAGATAAAGCTACAATAGCTTGTGCTGAATGTAGAAATGGTAAAAAAAATCTACTGGTGAACTGAAAACAAAAAGACAATATATTTTAATTTCACTGGATTATTTTGCCAATTTGAAGAAATACGCAAAAAAAACGCTCCTCCTCAAACCAGATGAGAAAATACTCTTCCTTTGAAACTATAACCCCATCTAGTGGGACTTCTTTTTAATAGCTGATAGGATTTGATCTTTTCATTACTCTGAGTATTTTGTGTTAGCAAAGACCATCAAATAAAAATGGGAGATTCCCAGGTTTTGTCTACACCAGATCTCTCCTTAAAGAAATCTATCTTTGCTAGTTTTATGACTACCTTATCAATTGCAAAGGGTTGGCACATGCAGAGAACTATCTACTGTATTACCTGAATGAGCTCTAAAAAAAGCTTAGTGCAACACTGTGGAAAAAAAACATGGTTTATGAGATGTAATTGATTATAAGTAGAAAAGTACAATGTAGAAATAGTATTGGTCAGTGGTCCCTAGAGTACGTAGCCTGCTTGAATTTCCTTCAAAGTTGTCTTCCCTCATAGAAATTAATAAACTACAAGGGGACCCAAGAGCATAAAGGAATGTAATTGTACTGTAGTGAATGTTGGGGACTAGGCTATGACGAATGTGAGCAAAACAGTAATGAATTCTTGCAGTGCACACAACTAAATTGCAGTATGAACATATTCCACTGGTTTTGTTCTTTTTCTTTAATAACACAAAGAAATTGAAGATTAAATATGGCTCATCGGCTCTAAACTCTTCTCACTGGGAACTATGATGTATGGAGAATGGAGAGAGTGGAGGGTGTTTCTGGTCCCTAGTATTTACGGTTCATCACATTATTCTAACATATAGCTCAGACTCAAGGCAGAAACCATGGCAAGTGACTGCCCTGCAGAATAAGCTGGCCCACCTCTTGCACACACTATTGCGCCATTGATAGAAGCCCTCCTGTTGTTTTATTGACAGCTCACTGAGTAAGGCTATCTTCATCTTGGCACCCTGCCATGATGGAGCACTCTCACAAGTTGCAGGGATTGCTTTCACAAACTTTGTTGACCCAAACATCATCACTGTGAATGCTAAAGGCCTGGCTGCAGAGAGATTTCTCAGTTTTCTGACAGTGTCTGTGTGAAAGCCTTGCTTTCTCACGGACGCTATGGGAAAACAGTTGGGAGATTTTGTAAACTATGGTATTGTTATGATACCAAGGAGAAAATATCTGCAGTAAGTGTTGTTGGGTTCAGCCAATCCCTCTGGGGGGTGGCTGGTCAGTGAACCAATAACCTTATGTTGGTGTCCAGCGTGCTAAGGTATATAAACGAATTTATAAATTAATAAAGGGTCGGTTTCTTCTTGTACTAAGCCATCCATGTCACTTTATTCCTCGGTCTCTGCTCGCTAGCGACACATCATCTTCTGCATTCAAATGATTCTGTAATCTCTGGTGTTTATTTGATCAGTAATAATGGTTATCAGCACTGACATACAATTTATCACCAATTTTCAAAAGAGTACATCCAGTGAAACAAATGGGGAGTTATACTACTGTCAGACGAGCAGCTGCATACTTGCAAAGTTGGTCAGACAGTGCAATTGCGGTTTCTGCTTCAAAGGCTCTGAGTCTATAAGACTGCCAAGACCTGAGACTTAATGTTGGGAGAGGGGCGAGGGAAGCAAGACYCTAACTCAATATGAGTGATAAGCAAGCTTCTACTTTATTAGTTTCACACAGCTTATTATATACTAGGTACAGCGAGATTATCTTTAGCTAGTTTTTTTTNTTCTGAGATCGTGGAGGAGTCGCCACCTGTCCTTCCCCGGCTTTCGTATAACGAAAACCGGCGAGTTCCAGGGGCTGTTTGAGGGCACGATGTTGCCTTTCCTCAATTGCTCGTCCACAAGCTCATTGAGCGCCTTTAATTTTTCTCCGGATAGGGGCCACTGATCGACCCAAATCGGAGAATGAGTTTTCCAATTTAATGCTTGAGTCGGGCGCTCTTCAGTGGCCCCATCTAAAAATCCTGGATCGCTGGTGCCAATTCGATCCGGGTGCCCCATTGGGACATGACGTCTCTGCCCCATAGATTGAAGGCTGACTTAATGACAAAGGGGTGTATTGAAGCGACACGCCCGTCAGGCCCCTCCACCTGAACTAAATTTTTGCTCCTCTCTGCCGGAATCCACCCACACCACGAATGGAGCCCACTACAGTCTGCTTTTCCCACGTGAACGGCCAGCTGGTGGATGAAATGACCGTCACGTCTGCCCCAGTGTCTAACATTCCCGTGAGGGAGATGTCAGAGCCATGATTTGAAAGCTTACAGCTGACCACTGGTCTTTCGCGGCCAATCTCTTCCACGCAACTACAGGTGTATCCATGACGATAGCTGCGAATGGGAACTCCTTGACTCTGGCGACAACTTGATTCCTAGGGAGGAAAAACGGCGGGTTACAACATGCCAACTTCAGTGGAAATTGCCCATCCTTGTCTGTCTTGACGAAGGAAGGGACGCTCTCCAACTTCCTAGGTCCATGGTCTGCGTCTGGGAGCACCAACACGTACTGGTCTCTTGCGGTGGTCTGCAGGATAACAATGACAAAGTCAAGTTCGGTACAATTATGGTTGTTAACAGTCTGAGCAGGCAGAAAGTCTTTAGCGGCGGATGAAGTCTTTTTTTCGCAGCGGGGATCTGCCTCTCCACGCTGCAACTTCAGTTTCCCATGCCGGGATTGGATGGGGAAGGGGTGGCTGGGGTAAGTAAGGCAGGGGTGGACGCAGTTGGGGCTGGAGCGGCGGGAGCAGATGCAGACTGGGCGGCTGATCTAGGCTAGCAGGCATTAGGGTTGGATGTGGTTGACCTGCAATCCTTGGAGAAGTGACCTCTCCTGCCACACTTGAAGCAGGTCACCTCTCTCATATCAATTGCATTGATGACAGGCTCAGGAGGCAGCTTGCGTTATGTTAATCTTATGTTTATTTGCCTCCAGCAGGCTTCAACTATCTGGTCTATTGTGGGTAGGGGGTCATGGGGGAGGGATAAAATGATTTCTTTACAGGTATCATTCGCTCGCGTCATGGTCATTTCTACTAGGATACTTTCTCTGATATTAAGATTTTGTACCTGTTTTTCGATGGCCATGCGCAGCTTTTCAATAAAAGAAACAAAAGATTCATAGGGGCCTTGGTAAATGTTAGAGTAGGAAACCACAGGGGTGTCAATCGGAGGCATACTGACTAGCACTCGTTCGGCTACTCCTGCCACCGCAACCAGAACATCTGGTGAGAGGCTCTGGGCTTGTCTTTGGGGCTTGCTGTAGTCCCCTTCCCCCACTAGTAAATCAAGTGGGAGTCCTTGACCGTTAGATGTACCAGGGAGGACCGGTATTAGTTCCCTCACCTGCTGCTTCCACTTCTTTTTCCACACCCGGTAATCAGTGTGGTTGAGTAGGCATGACACGATCGTTTTAAGATCGTGGGGAACTAATGTGTTGCTTGTTAAGGTGGCATGCAGCATTGATTTAAAATATTCGCTTTCCTGGCCGAACTCCTTTTGAGTTTTACAAAGCTCCCTGATCGCCTGATGGTTAAAWGGCTCCCAAGTGGGGTTCAAGCCWGTGMGGCTGAATTGGACAGGGGCAGCGAAGGGGGGCTCGAGGGGTTCCGGATCCCGGCCCAAGATGGCGTCCCTTCCGGCTTTCCCACCGTGGGAACCGGAAGGGGGGTCGTGGGAACCGGAAGTACCCACCTCCGGAGAGGGGTCAGGGAAGGAGGGGGAGGAGTTAAAAACGGAAGAAGGAGGATTTACAGGAGGGGCGGGGTGTGGGAAGAGAAAGGGGTTGTTTGGGTTATAAATTAGGGGACCGCCCACTGTTCCCGGGACCGCCCATGGGGAGGGATTAGGGTAATAAGTGGGAGGGTAAGAGTTTACGTCAGGGAGAGGGAGAAACGGATTTGCATAGGCGGGAAACGGAGAATTATGGGAAGAAGAAGAAGGTGGGGGGTGGGGTGCCATGCGGTCGACGCCATTTTGATTTTGAAGGCTATCGCCGCCATTTTGTGGCTTTCGGGGTAGATTCAGAGAGGCATGGGGAGTTTTAAAAGAGATTTTTGGGGATTTAACTTTGGGATTAAGAACTGGGGAAGAGGGGTGAGGGGAAGACATGTTAGGGGTGCTCGGGGAGGATTGCTCAGGTCCTCTCCGAGTGGGGTTGGGAGAGACAGAGGGAGTGCCAGGGAGCTGGTGGCGACCCTGAGCCCGCAGGCTTTCTGCACTGTCTCTGCTCTCTCTTTTAGGTTTTGGGGAATGGTAGGTATGGGGAGTGGGTAAGAGGGAAGGAGGAACTGGGGTTTTGCTTTTTCCCCTTCTCTCTGGCTTTTTTGCAATGCACTGGATCAGGCTCAGGAGCGCAAAAAAGCGTTCAACTGAGCCGTCCCCAATGCCCTGCAAAAAATTCATCCTGGCTTGGATTTTTGACCAGAAAGAAGAGGAGAGAGCTTCGTCCGGGGTTGTATGGGGAAACTCTTTAAAAATCCACTGAACGAATCTTTTTAACAGAAATTTAGAAAACGTAAACTTATGCTCTAAAAGGGAGGTTTTAACTTGGGAATAAAACTCTTGCTGCTCTTTGGAGAGATTAGCTCCCATTTCAAAGAGCACCTGCCTGCAGTGCTTGAAAACTTAGAACTTAAAATAGAGAAGGGGGAGGGGCAGCAAAAATTTTTACTTACCTTTTGTTTCTTTTCTGTTGGGATGGCTGTCCCTCTAACTAAAGCTGAGGCGCTGCAGTCCTCCTTTACTGGAGACGGGTCTGCGTCGGCCTGGTTGGGGTTCGGGAGCAGAGTCCGTCAGCCTCTGGGAGCACCGCTCGTAAAACCGAGCGTGCTTCACTCAGAGGAAGCAGCTGCACCAAGTCCTATTTGTAACAGGGTCCACAGAACTGAGGTAGAGTCAGGTCCGTGTTCGGTGCGCCACTTGTTGGGGTAAATGTCCTGCACCGGCGGGAGGCCTCAAGGTGCGGCTGCTACNAGGCCTCAGACCACGGTACCGCCCTCGGATCCCTCCTCCTGGGAGGAGTTCCGCTCTTCGAGGGCGTCCTCATCACTTTGAATGACGGCTGCTACCGTGGCTGGGCCTCCCACACCTCCCCCGTTTTTACTCAATAAAGAAGCTAACTGAATGAACAAAACTCTTTTAACAACCGCAAACGCAAGATAAATCATGAGCAGAAACACAAAAATGAGTCCAATGTCTCTTATCAAAGAGGTTCCCCATTCGGGGATGCCCGTCTCCTGCACCAGTCTCTTGAGCCATCCTCCGGTCATCTTTGCCGCCATAACAACAGTCTTTGCAAACTTGATTGAAGTTTCATTAATCTCTTTGCGGAACCAGTCCTCTGTCTCAAATTTGATGGTTTTTATTAGTTGTTGCATCTTCGTGAGTGAGGCATGGATGCTTTGACTGTGGTCAGAGAGGTTGAAGCAGCACAACCCCCGGAACTCCTCGCAACCATGGCCATGGGCCAGGAGCAAAAAATCTATGGCCGCTCTGTTTTGTAAAGTAGCGTGTCTAGTAGCCTTCCCATCTTCTAGCAGCTCTGAGATGGCACTTGAAGTAAGCGCGGCTTGCTTAGAGACCCAACACTGGAGCTGTCCTAGCTCACCAAGAGCCTTGATTGCAGCTACCCATGGCAGGAAAACTGAAACTGCAATCCTCTTGGATTTGGTCCAATGATAAATATTAGTCCCGCAATCCTCTGCCGTTTTATTGGCAGTTCTCTTTGTTTTGTCTTTTTTCCAAATTGGAATTTGGGTCATGTTGGGCAAAGCAAGTGTCAAGCGGCCAAATGTGCAGGGTCCTCCTACAAGGTGGGATGGGATGCCGGCCCATGCTTGGTCACCACAGATTAAAAACATCTCTTTGTCTAATTTGATTGGATTGGGGTTATATTCATCTTTTGTGGATGGGAGGGTGACTGAGACCAGATTGTTACACCAATTGTTAGCTAGATATTCTTTTTTGAACTTCTTCAAGTGTTGATAATCAGAAAGGTCATGGTAATAATGGTGGGGCTTGAAATCAAAATGGACACAAAAAGGGGCTTTGGCCGATCCAAGCAACTGGAATTCATGGGGCTCTTCATTCAGCCCTTCCTGTCTCGGGATCCACAGCCTCCAAAGGGCCATAGGATTCGAGATAGGGAGGGGAATGGAGTATGTGATGCGGTCCATGTGGTATACATACTTTTTTGAGTTTTTTTGCATTTCTCCATTTGCACGCTCCCATAAATTTAGCAGGATGGGTGAATATTCCCGGATGGGCACTGGAATCCCTACTAGAGACGTCGAGAGCGGATCCTCGACCGCATCAGTTGACAGGCACATTTGCTCTTGGCGCATGGCTCGGGCCAGGGCGACCCACACGTTGGTCCGGGGTTGGCTGACGACCCAAGCATCCATGGGACTGGTTGCTGCCATGAGGCAGAGTGTGAGGAGGATGGATGGAGACATCTGCTCTTGACAAGAAACAAAATAAAAGGGGTATTAATACAAATGATATACACTCGGGGGGAACGTGAATGAGTTGGGGAGGGAAAGTTTTGAGGGAAGAGGGGTTAGGGGGAACCCAGGCATGGGAAACAGACGCTCGCTGGGCTTGGTTCTTTTTCCTCTGGCGGCTGGGGATCTTATTCCTCGGCGCTGCTCTCCAGCAACTCTTGTTGGTGAGATTTGTCTTCTTCGGACTTGACCTTTCGCCTCCACTTGACATCCTTAGAGTCTTTTGAGTCCTTTTGTGGGGCGCGCATGGTGCTCTTAAGAAAGGGTTTTATAAACTTCCCTGGGACCCATTTGGGGCCGTCTGGTGTCGAGACGCAGCCATAACCTCTCCCCCAGGTGATAAGGGGAAAGGGACCTGTTATTTTTAGGGAGTCCGGTTCCTTCGTCAGCACAAGGGGGTGCTCCTTCAACCGTGCTCGCATGCTGTTATGGAAGTGGTGGAGCACAGGGGGGTCTGGCTCTCAATCAGAGCAGTTTAGGAAATTTAGTGTAAAAAGAGCTCTCGCGAGCCGATTTGCGGGAGTCTCTATCTCAATTCCCCCTTTTTGTTGAAGAAGCATCCTCTTGAGGGACTGATGAGCCCTTTCCACCAGGGCTGGACCCGTTGGAGAGTGGGGGATTCCGGTGACATGGGAAATTCCCCACTCTTGGAAAAACTTCCGCAACGGTCCGGAGATGTAGGCTGGACCGTTGTCTGTTTTGATCTCCCTAGGAATACCCAGGACAGAGAAGGCTTGTATAAAATGGGAAATAACATCCTTTGCCTTCTCTCCAGAATGCGCGGAGGCAAAGATTGCGCGTCTGCTTTTCTGTTCCCTTCTGCAATGAAACCCGGAAGGTCAGTATGTGATCATACGTGCATCACAAAAAATGGCTGCTTTCGGTGGGAAACGAGATGGACAAGCCTCGAAAGCAGCAAATGTATCTTTGGGTTGTGGGACTCTGAAAGCCAAGCGCCTTCTGCCCTGGACACCACTCCAGCAACATAGGCCGAATCCGTGATCAAATTGAATGGTTCAGGGAACCTGTCAAAAGCCCTGACGACAGCTGCCAGCTCAGCCACCTGTGGCGACCCTTTAACAACCTCCACGTCAGATTCCCACTTCTGAGTGGATGGGTTTAGCCATGTGATGACTGATTTGCCCGAGGCGCCGGAGCCATCTGTGAAAAGGGTCAAGGCTTTGAGGGGTTCTCTACTCTGCACCGTCTTTTGCACAAGACTCAACTCAAGGTTGAGGAGCTTGTGTTTTGGATAATGAATGGACAGTTGTCCGGAGTATGAGTCCAGGGCAAATTGGAGTTCCACATTTGTTTGGAGGATCGCCTCCATTGCTCCAATTGTAATTGAGAGGTAGATGCACGCAAAATCACACCCTGCCAGAACTGCAAGACGGGACCTCGCTTTTCTGATCACCTACGCCATCCTCTCTTGTGGCGTGGTTAATGTTTTGGGGGAATGATTGGACAAAAAGACCCATTCGATGATAAGAAGTGGATCCTTTTGTGCATCATCCCACTGGTGGATGAGCCCATAGAGGTGAGGCATTTTTCCAAGGATAGCCAATTTAAAGGGCAATTTAGGGTCAAATCTATGAGATTGACGACTTTCTAGGGCAATCTGTACCTTTTGAAGTGATTCCCGCGCTTCTGGTGTCAACGTCCTGGGTGCGGTCAAGTCGCTGTCTCCCCTGAGGAGATTAAAAAGAGGTGCCAGGTCTTCAGGTGTCACCCCCAAATAAGGCAGAATCCAATTTAGGGCGCCGCATAATTGTTGTAACTCTCTTAAATTTTTTGGGTTTTCAATTATTTTAATTTGCTGGGGGGTGATTGTTTGCTCGTTGATCTTCATTCCCAGGTATCACCATGGCGCAGTTAGCTGGACTTTCGAGGGCTGTATTTCAAACCCCATGCTCTCCAGGGCCCCCACGACCTTGGAGAGGGTCCACTCGAGGTAATCTTGAGTGGGCGCGCAGACCAGCACATCGTCCATGTAGTGGACGATGATTGATCTAGCCGCAAGCTTCCAAACTGGGGACAGAATGCGAGCGACATACCATTGGCAAATGGTGGGGGAGTTCTTCATCCCTTGCGGGAGCACTCGCCAATGGAAGCGTCGCATTGGGTCTTTTCAGTTGATGGAGGGAACCGAAAAGGCAAACCTGGGCGCGTCATTC
>RAHM01000594.1:0-151382 GCA_003713295.1 Parotia lawesii | reverse complement strand
TCCCAAGCTGGAGGGGCTTTCCTGAAGCACCATCTCTGGGAAGCAAAAGGCTGTGGAAGAAATGGAGTGGGAATTTATAATAATAATCATAATGTTATTGGGAAGAGCAGCAAAGGGAGCAACAGTAATTCCAGGAGGGATGCTGAGCTTTAAACGAGGTTTGAGTGAGGCAGCATCTCCTGGGATTTCTAAAGCACAGCTCCAGGCCTGGGATTACAGGAGCAGTGCAAGCTCCTACTGTCCTGCCAGCACTCAGCACCTCGGGCATGTTTGGGTGCAAGTGCTCTAGTGCTGCTGCCTCGAAGGATTGGGAAAATGGGCTTTAAACCCCTTCCCACAGGGCTGGCTCTGAGCTCTGGCTGGGGAAAGCATTTGGCACCTCTGGCATTTCCATGAAATCAGTTTCCATCATTTTGAAGATACACTGAATAAACCCAGGGGAGATAAATAAACCTTTCTCCACAAGGAGAGCCCCAGGGAATACACAATTATTCCTATGCCTGGTCAAACAAACCAGCAGCCAGATTCTGGGGAGAGACTCCAGACTCTTGTCTCCCTCYCTGGCTGTAAAACACTTGCAGAGGCTTTGGAGTTCATACAAGCTTGTCAGGATTTGGATACTTCATTTACATTCCGTTCATATACTAAGGAATTGGAAGTGTCCTAAAGGCACCTCCATTCACACTTTAATTTTAAGCCCTCTACCACCAATGAATTTGGATGTTCTTTTGTTAGGAACACCCGACCTCTGCTTCTTTAGGTGTCTCCATGTGGGAGAGAAAATAAATGTGGACAAAAGTTCAGAATGCAGCTTCCAAGTCAAGTTCCCTGCTAGGAAATGACTCCAGCTCTAGGACGCTACTGTGACACAGATCAATCACAGGAACATCTTAAAAAGAAATGCACACTCTGCAGCAGCCAAAGCAATCACATTTCTGATTTTACCTGGTCTCCAGGTGCTCTGCCAAAGCTCCCAACAGCCGTTCCCATTCCCACACAAGCCCGGGCCGCACTACGGAGGGTACTCGCAATGTCCATGAGGCCGAGGAGTCAGTTTTGCACGCATTCTTTGCTGCAGAATGGGAAAGCAAGAATTTAGATGGACTTTACGGACCCTTCTGAACAAAATTCCATTACAGAAACATCCTCCCGCTAATCCAGAACTTCTCCCCTCCTCTTAGGGCAGCGTCGCCGAGCGCCACAGGCACGGGCCGCCTCGGCACTCCCTGGGGCCTGCAGTGCCGGGCGCTCCCACAGGGCGGCAGCACTGACAGAGATGGGGGAGAACAACAACACCCACCACCGCCCGCGGCGGGACTGCGCATGCGCGTTGCTGTTTGTGCCCTGCCCTTACCCACCACGTGACCCGGAGCTTCGTTGCGCTCGCTGCGCACGCGCGCCCCTCCGCGCCCCGCCCGCAGGCGGCAGCAGCGCGGCGCCACCGGAGCCCCGGGGAACGGGGCGTGTTAACGAGGGACACAGCGCACCGGGATCGAGCGTAAGGACACCGCCAGCCTTCTTCCCAGTGCTCCTCCAACCATTCGTACATGGAAGCCCGCGATTTTCCCAGGAACTGCTGGAAAAATGAAAATATTCCTCATCTTCTGAGTGCTCCCAGTGCAGCCTGAGCACTTGAGGAATAAATACCTGCTCCCCATGTCTCAGGAAGAGCTTTTCTAGGTGAAAGCACTAGGAATAAGAGCTGGGCTTTGTCTGACCTCACTGTGCTTTAGATGTGATGCTTCGTTTGGAAATAAAAGATAAATTCAGGCTCCRTCTTGCCACTCACCAGGGAGAGATCAGCAGCTCCTAAAATCCCACTCTGTGACAGATAGAATAAATAAACATTGATTTTTCTCCTGGATAACATTAATCATGGCTTGACAGAKTTACACCAGAGAGTAAACCAATAGTAGGTAGCTGCAGGCTCCTGACAAACAGATCCAAACCTAAAAATCATCATTATTGGATCAGCCTTGTCTGAAGGGCTGAGTTTCATCCCAGAACCCGACATCCTGTTTCAGGTGTCCCAGGAGCGATGTGTCTGGTCTTCTGGTGCTATAATGAGGATTTAGAGCTGCTTTTCATCACCCACGAGGAGATGCCAGAGGCGAAGCCGCGGCTGGGACACCGGGACAGTGCTGGAGATGTTACAGATAATGAAAATTGAGCGGTTTGGGGGCTGAGTCCTCCCCAGGGGCAGCATCCACCTGCCCAGRCCTGGAAATCTGCCCCTGTCAGAGAACTGGCATCGATTCCTTGATTCATCCAAGTTCAGCCTCACTTTTTCTTACTCAACAAACCATCTTTGCTTGGTGTGAAGGATTCCGTAGAATGGAAATAAATTCAATTAAAAAGCAGGGATTAGATTTCATCCCTGCTGAGAGGCAGGTGCTTGGTCTGTGTGGAATATTCCTCCTTGTCCTCCTGGGGTAAGGATCTCCATTGTGGCACCTGCTTTCCTACTCAATTCCTTAAGATTCTTGGGCAAGGCAGTAGAGGAGCTTCCAGCGGGCTGTCCTAGGACTCACCAAGATCAGCCCATCCATCTTGGCCTTGGACACTGCCAGGGATGGGGCAGCCACAGCTGCTCTGGGCAACCTGTGCCAGGACCCCTGCACTCTCCCAGGGAAGAATTTCTTCCCTATATCCAATGCAAACATACCTGGAGGAAGACTTTGGCTCCTCTTTCCTCCCAGGTGCAGCTGAAGCAGGATTCATATCCTGTGATATCTCAGGTAGAATTAGATGGATCAACATTCTCAAGGTAGCCCAGAAGAGGATGTGCCATGTCCAAATGAGACCCACACATGGTCACACAGAATCCTGKAATGGTTTGGAAATTGGTGACATTGCAGCTCCTTAAGAGGAGATCTGCACTGATAAATAAGCACAATTAGTTAAATAAACTCAATTAGTTTCAGAAAGTTAAATGGATACTTGAGGACTGATTTCCTACTTCTATATACATATCTAATATATATATAATTTTAGTATTATTTTATATATTAATAAACTTATATAAAAAGAATTTTAATATATTCATTTATTTTAATATATAAAGAAAATATTTTTATATAATTTCTTAATATATATATAAAGTGTATTTTCTTAGAAAAACATAATTATATATCTACAAATTTATCTCTTGGATTATGTAACCAATCTCTTGGCATCACAAAGAATTAAAAAGAAATGACATAGGAAATAGAGATTTGGGGATTGGGAGACATCCCATGATTTGGAGAAGTGTTCCAACTGCAAACTGGGATAAAGGGAAAACCCTTCAGGAACTCTCCTGCTGCAAATTATTTTTACACTTCCTGGTGATGATTATGATCTGATTTTAAGCCCTTGAGGCTCAAATTGACCCTTCAGCCTGTGCCCGGAGTGTGCCTGCTCTGAATAAATCCCACATTTCCCACGTGGCTGTGTCACCCCGGCACCCTTCACCACCAGGCAGCAAGTGGAGAAATCCATGACATTTTTCCATTAAAAAATGTTTAAAATAGATCAGATGAGTCAAAGCCCCCAAACACATTGTTGTCTCCATCGGGGGAACCTGTGGTGACTCATTCAAAGCCCACAAGGAGAGAGGATGAGTCCTGGGCCGAGATGACTCAAGCCCTGAAACCTGGAATCAGGAATAATCAGAAAACTGCAGCTGGGGTGGAAAGAGACATGCAGGAGAGCAGATGGTATGAGAGGTTTGGACAACATCAAGAGGTTTGGAGCATCAAACGAGCCAGGTGTGTCTGAATACAACACACAGAATTATGGAATCCTGGAATGGGCTGGGTCGGAGGGATCCTAAAGCTGGTCTTGTTCCAACCCCCTGCCATGGGCAGGGACACCTTCCACTATCCCAGGTTGCTCCAAGCCCTGCCCAACCTGGCCTTGGACACCTCTGCCAGGGCCAGAGAAGTTGTGGATGCCCCATCCCTGGAAGGGATGACATTTTGCAGGGGGGGAAGGAGAGGTTCTTATTTAGGTACAAATAAATACGATAACAACTAAAATAACCTCATGCCTTAATTTTCCACATTAATTAGTGTTGCATTAAATTGACAACAGACACCATTGAAGTGATTTCCAATCAATTTGGGTCAATTAAAATGAGACCAGCATTCCTGATTGCAARTTCATCCATGTGCAGCTTCAAGGGAAAACCACCCCCTCCTAATCCAATTTATGACTGTCCCCATCCAGCAAAAAATTGTCCCAAAACCACTTAAAGTTCCACCCCCTAGTTAATGGCAACTTGAGTCAAGATACTCACAGGTCCTTGAGCTGAAGTCCACAAGCCCCATCAGTCTTGCCAAAACCAGGAAGTTTTTCCTGTTCCATCCTCTAACGTGGCTGGAAGATTTTAAGTTTTACACCTTCCCCACATAAGCAGTTGCCAAAGGGTCTCTGAAGCACCTGAAAACTGAATGAGCCTTCCCCAGAGGCCTTGGGATCCATCCTGAGGGGGTTTTTCTCTCTGGGGTTTTAGGGATGGGATCCCCACGGCACATCGGAATGGATGCCTGCGGAGCCGGAGCGATGCCGCTYGTGTACGCAATGGTGTCCGCAGGAGTGAAACAAAATCAAGGGGGTTTGTCAAAGACTTGAGTCTGAAAGGTTTTTTAAATTCTTCTCTATTTCTATATTACCTTTTAATTATACATAATTATATTTATATATTTTATTTATTATATATGGGAGGGGAAAAAACATTAAGTAATGGACGTATTTAAGGAAATTATAGTTTTATCTTTGCAATTATCAATTTTCTTTTGTACTACACATTCCTTAGAGCAGATCCTAAGGAATTGTTTGGATTGGAAGGGACCCTAAAGACCATCCAGTCCCACCCCCTGCCATGGGCATGGACACCTTTTACTAGACCAGGGTGCTCCAACCTCTGGCCAACCCGGCCTTGGACACTTCCAGAGTATAACTTGACCTGCTAAAATTCTCTTCCTCTTTTCTCGATCAGGGTTTAAAAAAATAAAGATAAAATTAAAAATTAATAAATAAAAAAAATGAAGAGCCAACTGCTGCTCGAGTTGCCCACTCTGACCTAACAGATACGTGTATTTCTGGTTGAGAAATGAGTATTGCCATTTCCTCCCTTCTCACTTCCCTCTTGCCCCCCGCCATGCCGGCTGTTTGCTATTCCCTGTGAAACAGGGTCAATTCCTCTTCTCCCCTCACCACCCCCCCAAGCAGCTTTTACTTCCCCATTCCAGCTGAGTCAGAGACTCATTGCAGGGAGTCATCTGACCCAGCGCTCCTCCTGCTTCATCTTAGTGGCCACCACAACCTCCACAGCTCTCTCCAGCCTGTCCTACTGTCTGGGGCAATTATTCCCCATGGCAAAGACTCACTGTTTCCCTTTTTTTGAAGTTTTTTCTGGTTCCCATTTGCCCATTTGGGACCAAAAAAGTTCATTTTGAAAAGCCATTTTGTATCATGTGCTTCAAAACAGGTTCAGGAGACCCACCTGCAGTCAGCTACACCAGCCAGACAATCCTGGAATGGCTCGGGTTGGAAAGGACCGTAAAGATCATCCAAGTTGCACGCAGGAGGTCCAGGAGCTGTGGATGAGCCCTGGCAGGTCTGATCCTGCTCGGGGCTGAGCCCCCTCCACCCTCCTGCCCGCTGTCAGCTCGGCCTCTCTCACACCTCCTCATCTGGCGCTCGATACCGGCCCCACGGCCAAGCCTGGCTGACAGCGGGAGATGGATGGGGCTGAGCCGGCTCCGCGGGGCACGGACACGTGCGGGGGATGCGGGGGGAACCTGGGGAGGTGGTTCCTCCCTGCTTCACATCAGTCCTGGCCCTGGTCCCAAATGCTGGAGCTGCCCGTGCTGCCCCATTGGCCACCACACAGTGCCTGGGGACACGGGGTCCCCTCTGTGTTATGATGGACACAGGAAGGATTCGARTGCCGAACCCAAGGCAGGACGGAAGGCTGAGTCCCAGTTGGGAGAAAATGTCCAGCTCTGTGCAGAGCAGGGAGGGAGTTCATGCCAGTGCCACCATCACTGGGGCACTAACAGGTACAGAAAGCCACCAGCATCCCCACAAGGACATGCCCTGGTCCTCCAGACCCTCTCCCAAAGCCTCAGCATCCCTCATCCCTCTGGAACACAAGCGTGCTATGAGACAGTGTCCATGGCCCTGGTGCGTTCAGAGGGGAGTGGGGGGCTCTGGAGTAACCCCCYTGCTTTTCCCCCGTAACGCCTTGCCCCGGTGTCCGTCACCTCCTGCAAACAGCCCTCAGCCCCACGGCGCCCGCTTGTCCCCATCCATCTCCCGCTGTCACTGCAACGAGGGGAACAGAGTGTCCCAGGCACCAGGGCAGAGACTGGACCCACCTTGGGGGGGGGTTATGGGGAGGGGGCAGTTCGTTCCTCCCTCCGGAGCCACAGAGGCTCTGCCAGAGCAGTGGCTCTTTGCTGATGCCTCAACACCTCACTGTGGTTTTCAATATCAGGTGGTGACGGCCGCGTACCGAGAGGGGCTTTGCCTGGGGGAGCCCCCACCTCCCCCCGCTCAGATCTGTGATATGAAGGGACAAGGACACCCCAAGAAAGATGTCCCTGCCCAGCCTGGGGCATCCCAAGCCCTGTTTGGGGACTGGTGGTGGTCCCAGTGGTGCCACYGCTCGCCTCCCGTCCATCATCACTGCGTCAAGGCGGGAAGGCAGGCTGGGGAAGGGGGCTGTGCTCCAGCCCCCAAGGACCACCTCGGCTCCAGCCCCCGCCTCTCCATCCCTGAGCTGGGGCATAAAACCCCCGGCAGGCTGCAGGGACACTGCAGAGCCGGCGCTGCACTGAGAGGGGGCTTCGGTGGAGTCCCACTGCCACCATGCCAGGGAACGGAGCCACGGATGCCTCCTGCCCTCCCACCACACCCATGGCAGGTAAAACCCCCCGACAACAACCCCTGCACCCAGCAGTGGGGTCCTGCAGCGTTTTGGGGTGTGGTGGGGATGGGGATAAAACCCCACTGTGGTGGGCGACAGGACACCCTGATCCTGCCACCATCTCCATGGAGGGAGGGTGTGATGGGGTGGCCACGCATGGGATCTGCTCCCCAAGACCAACACCCCTTCACCCCTCCGCAGCCTTCCTGGGGGGCCCGGGTGAGGGGTCTCTGTGCGCCCCTGGCCTCGGGTGGGCTGGCGAGGGGACAGAGGCCAGTGGCAAGAACCAGCGCGTGTGCCACGCCGCGGCACGGCTGGAGATGGGCAGCCTCTGGGAGGAGTTCAACCGCCTGGGCACCGAGATGATTGTCACCAAGGCAGGCAGGTGGGTACCGGAGCGGCCAGGGGGCTGCCAGGGCAGGAGGGGGCACCCCCTTCCCACCCCCCCTCTCTGTGCAGGAGGATGTTCCCCACCTTTCAGGTGAAGCTGTCAGGGTTGGATCCATTGGCCGACTACGTCCTGCTCATGGATTTCATCCCGCTGGACGACAAGAGATACAGGTGGGGATGGGGTGATGGGGGCAGGGGGCCGAATCCAGGGGTGCTGAGCCCCTCCCTGCCCTGCAGATACGCCTTCCACAGCTCATCCTGGCTAGCAGCGGGCCGGGCCGAGCCGGCAGCTCCCGGCCGCGTCCACTTCCACCCTGACTCCCCGGCCAAGGGCGCCCAGTGGATGCGGCAGATCGTGTCCTTCGACAAGCTCAAGCTGACCAACAACCTCCTGGATGACAACGGCCACGTGAGGACCCTGCTGCGGGGTGGGCGATGGGGGGGACACAATGCACCCCTGCCCAGGGGGGTCCTGCCACCTCCTCTTTCCCAACCCCAGATCATCCTCAACTCCATGCACCGCTACCAGCCCCGCTTCCACGTCGTCTTCGTGGACCCGCGGCGCGACAGCGAGCGCTTTGCCCACCAGAACTTCAAGTCCTTCAGCTTCCCCGAGACCCAGTTCATGGCAGTGACGGCCTACCAGAACCACCGGGTGAGCGCCGGCCGGGGGGACGTCGGGGCACCCTCCCAGGACTCCCTGACCCCGCTCCCCTCCACAGATCACCCAGCTGAAGATCGCCAGCAACCCCTTTGCCAAGGGATTTCGAGATGGCGACCCTGAGCCATGGTAAGGCACCCCTGGATGCCACCCCCACACCAGGGTGAGGAGGTCAAGCCACCCCCCTGAGCCCCCACCCCACCTCTCTTGCAGGTGCGGGGTGCCGGCAGGGTCCCTGCTGGGTGCAATGCCCCATGCCCGGGCCACGCCGCTGCCCCCTCGCCCCGAGAAGCAGGAGAAAGGTAGGGGGGCTGCAGGGGGGGCTGAGCCCCTGCTGCTGCCTCTCCCCCCTGCAGGGGCTCCATGCAGCCGTGGGGCTCTGGCTGCTGCCCCCCAACAACCAGCAGCACCCCCCAGTTTCCCTAAGCTCCCTGCACCCACCTTCCAGTCCCTCAACTGCCCCCCTGGTGTCTATGTGGGGGCCAAACCCCGCACCCTGCCCTACCCCCTGCCCACCTTCCCCCCGCTCAGCACCTACGGCCCCRCCGTGGCCCCCACCTTCGGCTACGGCCAACAGTGACTGGGGGCACCCCCAAGCCCCCCCTGCACCTCCTACCCATGCAATGGCAACGCAGAGCTGGGGGGAGCCACAGGAATGGCTTTATTCACCGCCAAGGAGGCTCCAGGGATCCAGGGGGGGCAATTTGGGGTGCAGCCGATGTTCCAAGCCCCTGTAATCTCCATGGCATGGCTATTCCCAGGTGTCTGGGGCGAAGGCGAAGGGGCACAGCTTGTACCCAGCACCCATGTAGAACTTATTCTGGAACTCCACCCTGGCAAGGAGAGGGGGGTGAGGTGTGCTCTGGGAGGTCTGTCACACCCCCCAGACCCAAACAGTAACCCATCAGCTTTGGGGGCTCACCAGTGCAGGCGCAGGGCGTGGAGGAAGGCGGAGAGCCCCTCCATCACCAGCAGGATGGCCACAGTCAGCACGGCGAAGGCGGCGAAGACAGGCACCAGCACCACACCGCCCACATAGCTCAGCCGCACGAAGCCGTTCCGCATCACCATGGTCCACAAGACTTCCGAGAGCTCTGGGAATTGGAGGGACAGGGGCAGGAGAGATGAGTGAGGGTCTGCCTGGCTCTGAGGGGGACAAGGGGGGACCAAGGGGACTCACGGGCGTGCGCCAGGCTGAGCGCCCAGAGCCGCAGGTAGGATGCGGTGTTGGAGACACAGCCCAGGCAGTACTCAATGGTGTGGATTGCCTGGTGCATGAAGATTTCGGCGAAGTCCAAGTGCTGCAGGGAGGGAGGGAACACAGGACATCGGCAAGGGGCACAGACACTCCCATCCCACCACCCAAGCCTGCCTGATGCCCCTCACCTTGGCGTCAGGGCTGTGCCCCCCGCTCTCCACGTCCTCCTTGGTGGCATTGACGGAGTTCCCGGCCTCCTGCCCCTCCAGCAGTGGCTCCTGCTCCCCCGCGGACAACGGCTGCACCGGGACAGCACCRGCAGTGAGACCTCTCCATGACCCCCATGGAGCCCCCCATGGCCTCTGGCCTTACCATCCTCGGGGCGCGCTGCCGGCACCACTGGTACAGCGGCGTCCCCAGGAGCAGGACGGGCACCGACACCAGCGCCAGCACCACCAGCACCATCTGCACCGGCACCTGCAGCACAGGGACAGCATTTTGGGGCCTACCCGATCTGAGAATAGCCCCACTCCTGACACCCACTCTCCCAGCCGGGGTGGAGAGTAGGTGCCTGCCAGGGCGATGGGGTGGTACCTGCCCTGGGTAGAGTGGGAGGTTCTCGGCATTGGAGGTGAAGAGGAACATGTCGATGAAGTGAATGAGGATGCTGGGGGCCACCAGGGAGTCAGCAGCACTGAACTTGATCCACTTGTAGAAGATGAGGAAGACCAGGTAGCCAAAAAGCGCCAGGAGGAAAATCATCTCTGGGAGGAACTCCAGGACCAGCCGGTGCCGCTGCTGGAAGTGCCTGGGTGGGAGGACATCGGCCATGCTCAGCCTGTCCCTCCTCACCCTTGCATGTCCTCAGCACCCACCGAGGTGTAAGGGTACAAGACCCCAGTTGCCACCCCATCCCACCCAGGTGAGTCCAATCCCAGTCCCTTTGGCATGACCAGAGCCCATGGGCACAGCCCAAGGACTCACACGTGGTTGAAGACCCCCAACAAGACGCCAAAGCCCATGTGCACGATGCCCAGCACCACCGACATCTTCATCTTGAAGGAGTTGAGGAAGTTGAGGTGGTTGATGGCCAAGCTCCAGATCTGTCACGAACAAGGTGGGTGAGACTCTGCACCACCCCAAAAAGGGTCCCACCTCATTGTCATCCCCATGGGACACTCACTGGGTCGATCCCRAACGGATATGGCCCTCGGAAGACACCGGTGACATTGGGGTCCAGGGTGAGAGAGGGGTGGGTGGCGAGGTATGCAGAGCTGGGGGCAGAGCGAGGGATGTCAGTGCCAGCAGGGAGATGGGGACCCGGGCAGGGGGCACAGGGGTGGGACCCCACCTCCAGGAGGACTGGTTGGCCATGGTGGCCACGCTCCAGGCAGAGGGGAAGATGGCAGTGGCTTTGCTGAAGCACTCGTTGTAGATGAAGCCGGTGTAGATGGAGAAGGCGCCCATGAGCAGGATGAGGTAGCGCCCCTCGAAGAACATCAGCCAGATCTGGGGGGGCAAACACGGCTCCCACGTCCCACACCACCTCCCCTGCCCCATGCCATTCCCCTCCCACACCACCAGCCCTGACCCATACTGTCCCTGTCCTGAGCCAACAGCCCCACCCTGTATCATCCAACCCCATCCCACATCCCCAACCACGTGCCACACCTCCAACCCCACTCCATGCCCCAACCCCATCCCGTGTCTCTAACTGCRTCCCACCCCTCCATCCTGCTCCATCCTGCCCCCACCTCGTTGGTGCCCTGCCGCAGGCGGGGGCTGTCCTCGTACAGCACCATCCAGAGCGCGAAGAGGAACATGAGCAGCCCATGCCCCACGTCCCCGAACATGATGGCGAAGATGAAGGGGAAGGTGATGATGGCATAGGGTGCTGTGGGACACAGGGACTGCATTACACAAGGTGTCCCCTCTCYGCCCCGGGCCTCAGGGGGTGCAGGGGGCCTTACCGGGGTTCACCTCCTGGTAACTGGCCACCCCRTAGGCATCCACGATGCTCTGGAAGCCGGCGGTGAACTTGTTGGTGCGGATGAGGGTGGGGGGGCTCTCTGAGGTGGGGATGCGCTGCACGAAGCACTCCACACTGGAGCCACTCTGGTACTGAGGGAACAGCACCGGAACCTGACCCTGGCATCCACCCCACAACACCCCCCTTCTGGCACCAGCCCCCAGCACCCCCTGCCCAGCACCTGGAGCCTGTTCCTGGCACCCACCCCCAGCCTGGCACATGCCCCACCATGATGAGGTGACATAGGGACACCAAGCGACCTCTGGCATGAGGACACAGGGACACTGAGCAACCCCACAACAAGGACATGGAGACATAGAACAACGCCTGGCACGAGGACATGGGGACACCGAGAAACCCTTGACATGAAGACGTGGGACACCAAGAAACCCAGGCACGAGGACATGGGAACACAGAGCAACTCCTGACACAAGGACACTGAGCAGCCCCAGAACAAGGACACGGATACACTGAACAACCCCTGGTGCAAGGACATGGGGACACCAAGCATGCCCAGGACGAGGACACAGAGCCACTCACGGATCCCTGGCGCAGGGCATCCTGCACTTGGGTGAGGTCCCGCACTGGGCACCAGACCTCAGCGATGAGGCACTTCTCGGTGACATCGAAGCTGCACTGGTTGAGGACGAGGTAGATGGCCTTCATCTTCTGCACCTGCACGCGCCAGGTGGGCAGCGCCAGCGCCACCTTGTCCAGCACCTGTGCCAGGTACTGCTCCGTCTCCTCCAGCACCTGCGGGCACCTGCGTCAGGGATGGCGGTCCCAGCGTGGCCCCCACATCCCCTCATGATGCCCAGCTCACCACACTGAGGTCCTGGATCTGGCCATGCAGCCCAGTAATGGTGTCTGTCCTGCTGGCCTCGCTCTCCGGGTATGGATACACCTGGCAGTGGAAGCTGGGACAGAGGGACATTGCCATGTCAGGGAGTGTCAGGGCTCCCCAGCCCGGCCTGGCAGCGGGATCCAGAGTGGATGTTACTAAATAAATCTCCCCGTGGGCGGACACGTGGCCACTCACCAGTCCGAGATCTTGCGGATCTTCTGCCCGATCTGCTCGCCCCAGTAGGAGATGAGGAAGATGACCCAGGTGATGCTCTCGCCCTGGGGACAGCACAGTCCGTGTCACTCTGGTATCCCGGCCCCCACAGCTGTGCCAGCCCCCCCCCGGGTGCTGCCTCACCGAGGCCGGGTCCTCCATGGGCTCGGGCATCTCCACGAAGGAGGCCACCAGGTACCCGCGGCAGGCGCGCCACAGCAGCCGCTCGAAGGCGGTCACTCGCCACGGGTGGATGACGCCGGCCACGAAGCTGCCGAGACACGGCAGGAGTGTTGGGATACGCAAACCACTCCATGGCTGCACCACTGCCCCACAGGTCATCTCCAAGCCTTATCCCACAGCTTCCCAGCTGCCCTATGGTCACGCCGCTGGCCCAGAGTCCCTCCCCACCCCCCGCCCCACACCCTTCCCCCTCTCACTTGATTTTGCGCTCCAGGTGCTGGTGCAGGGAGGGGTCGAGGATGGGCTCACGCTCCGAGAGCGCCCGTGGCCGCGGCGGGGAGCCCAGGGGGGCCTGCGGCGATGCGGAGCAGAGRGATGAGCCTGGGGGAAACTGAGGCCCAAAGCAGCACCCCCAGGTCGGCGGGGACCCCCGGACCCACCGGCAGGCTGGTGAAGCGCTGTCCCTCGCGCAGCACGTGCAGGTACTGGCGCAGGTCCCGCAGGCGGCCGCGCAGGGACGCGCGGTTCCGGCTGACCTCCCGCAGCTCCTGCGCCAGCTGCTCCGACTGCTCCTGCACCCGCAGCGCTTCCCGCGCCACCGGCGCCCGCGGGCTCTCGGGACACGGCCCCGGCACCCGCCCCGCGCCCCGCAGCTCCTGCTGCAGGAAGGCTGAAGCGGGGGGAGACGGTCAGACTGAGGGGCCGAGGGTGGCATCCCCCTGAGAAGCCCCCCAAAGTCAGCCCCGCGACCCCCCGGCACTCACTGAAGGTTTTCTCCATCTCCTCGCAGCGCCGCACCTCGCCCACGAAGCGCCGCTGGAAGGGGCTCACTTTGGGGTTCAGCTGCGGGGGTACAGTCAAGGCATGGCCTCACATTGGATTGGGGGGTTCAGCATCCCGGGGGAACAGGCAGCCCAAACAGGCACCAAACCCACCCTGACCAACTTCCCTGTTCCCGGGGCACCCTGAAACAGCCACCCCAAACCTGATCAGACCAAACCCCCTGTACACAGAGCACCCAGGCCCACACAGCCGGACCCCCTGCATCCCAGACACCCCAAAACGCCCCCCCAGCCCCTACTTACGTCTCTGAACTCCAGCAGCCCGCGCTCGCCCAGCTCGCTGATGCAGCTGTAGGCAGAAGCCGACTGGAGGAAGAGCTGGGCCAGGCAAACCTCCTCGCTGCGGAACAGGGACCCCATGGCCCCCCGGAGACCCCCAGTCCGGCCCGGTGTGCGGAGGCGTCAGGGCACACGCCTGGGGATGGATGGGATAGAAGGAAATAGGAGGGAATGGGGTGGGATGCGAATGGGGAACTGAGAGAAAGCGGGGGTGAGGGCTGGAAAGCGGGACAACAGGGCAGAGGTCGCCCAGGGGTCTCGGAGGCTGCGGCGACGGAACCGGGATATCCCCGCGCTGTGACCGTGGGAAACCGGCCCGCTCGGTCACACGCGGCTGTGCCCAGCACCGGGCTGGCAAAGTACTTTCGAAACCCCCCCTTCCCCCTCCACTCCCCGCCCCACTCAGCTGCCTCTGAATCAGGGCCAGCGCAATCCCCGCCCCGGGACCGCCCCGGGCCGGACCCGCTCCGGACCCACCCGCCCGTGCTGCCCCYCCCCGCCGCGGAGCGGGGCCGGGATCCAGCACTTCCTCTTCCCCAGGAAGAGCCCGGCCCCGGGGAGGGACCGACCGGACCGGCCTCGCCGCCCCCCGGGAACCCCGTTCCCCGGGACATACCGCACCCCGCACCGCGTGGGGAGCGGCCTCTCGGAGACAGGACCCCCGCAACATCCCCCCCTAGGAGGATGGAAATGGGAGACACTTCCCGGAACCGAGCGGAGCCGGGAAACCGCCCGCCGGTATCAGCAGGACCCCCACGCCGGTGTGAAACCAGACTGTTAGCGAGTAATTACTCAAAACAATCGCCCGTTTGTGCGGGAGCCAGRCTGCTTTGCTGGGGCCAGGTTGCCATCCCCGGAGAGAAGAGGTTCGGGGTGCTACTGCCCAATCTGCATGAAACAAAGGGGGTGAACTATCACTGCCTGCATCCTGCAAGGCGCGATGGTCGTTCTTGTGACGCTAATGGCCCTCCCTTGCACAACTCGCTCAGTTCTAATACTTCCCCTCCGGCATTACTGGCTGAACTGCGCTGTCGTGAGAAGCAGCTGAGAAGGCATCACTGAGCATGAAAGACCCCCGAAAGCGCTCCCAGACTAATTTCTGAGGCTTTTCACCAGAGGACTGACACCTGGGCGTTCCCCCCGAGCCTGACTGCATTTTAACCCATCGGACTTTGTGTTTTGTGGGCTTCTTCCCCCACCGCCGACAGATCAAGACCATCGCTTCGACCAAGGGACAACTAAATTGCAACAACCAAGTCACAAGATCTGCCAGCGGTGATTTGTTGTTACCCTTATCTTTTCGCTCTTTTTTTCTCTTTTCCCTTACACATTTTTTAAAGTAACATTTTTAGGCTTTCATACTGCTATATTACCGTAGATAATAATGACCAAAACGGCTACATACCTGCTTTCCATTGTAACCCAGTTGTTCTAAAATAAACCCTACACGCACATACTTACAAACAGCGATCATTAAGAGTCGTTTTACTCTAACCCGCCCCTGCATTACTCTCACCTTCGGGGGGCAGGTCCTAACAACTGGTAGCACCAGGATCTCCCTGCTGGGACCACTGGGACCCCCACACGGCTACCACTGCAAGACCCCTGGCAGGATCACCAGGACCCCCGTACTTGTACCACTGTGAGACCCCTGCCAGATTCGCCAGGCACCCCATACTGGTACCCACACACCAGTACCACCAGGATCCCCACACCTGCACCACTGCGACACTCATACCAATACCACCAGAGGCTCCCCCACTGGTACCATCGAGACCCTCTGCTGAGATCACCTGGATCCCCATACAGGCATCACTGAGACCCTCACACCAGTACCACTGTGAACCCCCTTGCCAGGATCACCAGGTCCCCCCCACCCTGGCTGCCCTCAGAAGCTGGAAATGACCCTCCCAGATTCTTAAATCCTCCCAGCACTGCCCCTCTCCACCTCCCCCACCTTTCCCCACAAACCATCCCCTACCCCAACRTTGGTGCCAGCAGCCCCAGGACCCCCATCCACCTCCCCAAAACACAACCACACACCCAGGGGTGGGTTCCCCCAAGGGTCGGGGGGTCTGACCTCAGCGCTGGAAAGGAAAAGACACAGAGTTATGGGAAGGGGCTGGCACCCACAGTGCCAACAGAGGGGGTGAACCCCAAACGCTTTATTTGGGGGGCGGGCAGCTGCCTGGGGGCCGTCACCGGTACAGGTAATCAGCCTGGATGTTGGCCGCAATCTCGGCCTCCCACTTGTCGCCGTTGTTGAGCAGCTTCTCCTTGTTGTAGAGCAGCTCCTCATGCGTCTCCGTCGAGAACTCAAAGTTGGGGCCCTGTCAGGGTGGGATGGGGTCACCCTTCAAGTCACCACGGCAGGGAAAGGGGGTCCCTGCAGCCCCCCAAGCCCCACTCACCTCCACGATGGCATCCACAGGACAGGCCTCCTGGCAGAACCCGCAGTAGATGCACTTGGTCATGTCAATGTCGTAGCGGGTGGTGCGGCGGCTGCCATCGGCGCGGGGCTCAGCCTCGATGGTGATGGCCTGGCGCGGGGACACCATCACGGCTGGAGCCCCACGTGAGGAGGAGGAGGAGGAGGAGGGGGAGGAAGGCTCACCTGTGCCGGGCACACAGCCTCGCAGAGCTTGCAGGCGATGCAGCGTTCCTCCCCGGACGGGTACCGGCGCAGCGCGTGCTCCCCTCGGAACCGYGGGCTCAGCGGGCCCTTCTCAAACGGGTAATTGATGGTGGCCGGCTCACGGAAAAGGTAGCTCAGGGTCATGGCCAGGCCTGTGACAGAGAAAGAGGGGTTAAGGCATATTTGGGAGGGAGGGTCACCCCACAAATGAGAAGRGWGAGCGAGGTCTCACCTCGGACGAGCTCGGTCCAGAGCAGGGTCTGGGCGGCACGGTCGGTGATGGATCGCATGTCCATGGCCGGCTCCCGGATGTTGACGTACTCTGTGGGGAGAGGGGAGCTGTGCCCACCCCACAGAGCCCTGGGGTGGGAGCTGAGCCCCCATGGGGGTGGCACAGCCATACTCACTGTAACAGTCCCGGGGGGTGCTGGTACTGAGCGGGYGCAGGGAGCCCAGCGGGGCCAGGGGGCCTGGGGAGGGACAGGAGGGTCAGCGGGGTCAAGATGGGGTTGGGGGGTCCGGGGGGTTTGGGGGTTCCCGGACGGCCTCACCTGCGCGGGCAGCCCGGTACAGCAGTCGCAGCGCTGCCATGGCCGGTCCTGGGGTGCAGAAGGAACCTCAGCAACTACCACTAAGGGACTGGGGCGGCCAGGGGCACCCCACTTCCCATGGGGGACACTGGCGGCCTGATCCCCACCCCTCCACTCAAAGAGACRCAGACCCCCAGGCACCCCTGTCTCAACATCCCACAAGGGACCCCAAGTGCTTCCCCCAAGGGACGCAGGCATCCTGTTTCCCCCGGCAACCCCTCTCAAGGGACCCAGGTATCCTGTCCTCACTTGCAGGCCCCTCTTAAGGGACCCAAGTGTATCGCCCAAGGGACCCGGGTATCTTGTCCACCCCCTAAAAGGAATCCAGCTGTTCCCCCGAGGGACCTGGGCATCCTGCTGCCCCGCACCCCACCGCCCAAGGGCACTCAGGTATCCCGTCCTTCCCACCCCTAAGGATCCAGGTGTACCCCCTGAGGGGCCCTGATGTCCTGCCCCCGCCAAGGAACCCACGTGTCCCTCCATCTCCGTCCCCAAGCCCCCTCCCCGCCGCCCAGCACCCGCCTGAGCCCCCGGTGGGACCGTTCCTTCCTGTCACCCCCAAAGTCCCCGCTCACCCTGCGTGTATCCCTTCGGGGAGGGGGGGGCGCGGAGGGTAGCGCAGTGTCCGGGCCGGTCCCTCTGCCCCCAGCGGGATCTGGGCGGCCACTACACGCCACCGGGGGTGACCACAGCCCCGGGCCGCCCCCTGGGCCCCCCAAGCTCCCCCGGGCCCCCCTTTCCGCCTCACCTGCCCCAAGGGCCCTCCGGCGTCCTGACCCCTGGCCGCCCCCACGGGAACTGCGCATGCGCGCGCGGCCGTGCGTCGTGGGCGGGGCGATCGACGGCAGACGCGCTTCTCATTGGTAGGAGTCCCGCAATGGGCGGGAGGGCGGGAAGGAAGAGGGGGAAGCACCGTTGATTGGGCGGAGCGCGGCCGTGCTGCGCGGCGATTGGTTGGGCGGGAGAGGGGCGTGTCCGAAGGGCGGACGGAAGCGGAAGCGTGTGTTCATGGCGGAGGGGCGTGGTCACGGTGGCGGCGCAGAACGTCCCGGTCTTCCAGGAATTCCCGAGCCTCCGGAACTTTCCGTCCGGTTCCTGGAGCAGCTCGGGCCGCGGGTGCCGGCAGGTCTGGAAGCTGGAGCGGCCCAGACACTTGGATTCACTACACAGCCCAGCACCGCCTCTGGCGGGCTCAGCGTTGGCCCCGAGCCCCCAGCCCCAGCAGAGTCCCTGGAGGCGGGCACCGGGGATCACAGAATGAACTAGGTTGGAAAAGACCTTTGGGGGACACCTTCCACCAGGAGGTGACATCAAGTCCAACCTAAGACCTAACACCTCCTCATCAACTAAACCRTGGCACCGAGTGCCACATCCAGTCTTTTTTTAAACACGTCCAGGCACGGTGACTCCACCACCTCCCTGGGCAGACGATTCCAGCGTGCAATCACTCTTTCAGTGAAGAATTTTTTTCTGACATCTAACCTAAACTTCCCTTGGCACAGCTTAAGACTGTGTCCTCTTGTTCTGTCAGGTGTTGCCTGGGAGAAGAGACCGACCCCAACCTGGCTACAACCTCCTTTCAGGAAGTTGTAGAGAATGATAAGGTCACCTCTGAGCCTCCTTTTCTCCAGGCTAAACAACCTCAGCTCCCTCAGCCATTCTTCATAGGGCTTGTGTTCCAAGCCCCTCACCAGCCTTGTTGCCCTCCTCTGGACGCGTTCAAGCGTCTCAAAGTCCTTCCTGAACTGAGGGGCCCAGAACTGGACCCAACACTCAAGGTGCAGCCTCACCAGCGCCAAATACAAGGGAAGAATGACTTCCCTGGTCCTGCTGGCCATACTATTCCTGATACAGGCCAGGTACCACTGCCTTTTTGGCCACCTGGGCACCCTGCTGGCTCACGCTCAGTCGCCTGTTGACCAGTACCCCCCGGTCCCTTTCTGCCTGGGCACTGTCCAGCCACTCTGTCCCCAGCCTGGAGTGCTGCAGGGGGTTGTTGTGGCCAAAGTGCAGGACTCGGCACTTGGACTTGTTAAACTTCATGTTGTTGGACAGGTCTATCCAGCCTGTCCAGGTCCCTTTGCAGAGCCCTCCTACCCTCCAACAGATTGACACATGCTCCCAGCTTGGTGTCATCTGCAAGTTTACTGATGGTGGACTCAATGTTTCCCTTTCTCTATAAAACTGTCTTTATTTCAACTCCCTTGTCCAGTTCTCTCCATCCATCCCACCCGGGGGGATCCCTATGAGATTCAGCCACGACAAGCCACAGCCCAGCAGGAATGGGCACAACCAGCCCCCCAAAATGGAGCAGCATGGGGCGAAGGAAATTGGGATCATGGGGCAGGATAAACAGAAATGGGGCAAAGGACACTGAGACCATGGGGCAAAGAAAACTGGGATCATAGAGCAGGAGAAACTGGGATCATCCCAGCTCAAGGATTTGGGATCAGGGAGTTGCTGTGGACCTTCTCAAGGCAGAGTATGCAATGAGGGGGACACAGGAGACCCCTCTGCTGTGGTAGTACCAGTGGAAATAGAACTCCAAAGAGCCAGAAAAGGGGCATATGGGACTGGGATGGAGGGACATGTGGGGGTCAAGGGACTTTTGGGGTGAGCAGGGGTGCAGGGAGGTGAAAGGGAACCACACAGACGTGGGGAAACAGCTTTCATTGCACCTGGGCACCAGGACCAGCAGCAGGAGATGTGCTGAGTGGGGAGACTCCCAAGTGGGATGTGGGGACCTGCAGTAATCACGCAAGGGCATGGCTCCGCACACAAGATGGAAAAGTGCAAGCGTTTATTGCGCAGTGAATATTCCCTAAATACCAGCACCCAACAGGATATCACATCATATAAACAGGAAAGATGTTCACCTCAGTGTCCCCCAATCACCTCGGGTAGTGCACAGACATTGCCTACTATGGTAACAGGTAAACAATACCCTATAAGGTCACAAACTACAATTGTCACTTCTCATAGGCCCAACACTGTCCAGAAACCCACAATCCTCTCTCAGCCCATCCCCGGTGACCTGGATGCACTCCCAGGGTCACCTCCGGGTCCAAAAAAGAGGCTCTCTCTGGCCCTCAGGGCCTATCTCTCTTCCAGCACATAGTGCACCCCAACAGGGACCCTCAGAGCAGGGTACAGTCATTCTTACGTGTCACCTTGGACGTGGCCYGGATGACCCCAAATTTCTGCTGGCTGTACGGGGGGTAGCGCGGGCCATTGAGGGGCTCCCAGCCCATCCCGCGCTTCAGGCACCCGCGGCGGTGGGAGAAGGTGTCGAAGCTGAACTTCCCGTGGTGCATTCCCAGGCCACTGTTCCCTGGAAYACACAGCACAGGACCCTGGTGGGTGGCTGGATCTGGCCATCCTTTGGGTCAAAGAACCCAAAATTAAGCTCCCAGCTCTGTAAAAGTGGCACCACAAACTTCATCCAGCTGCTTTCCAAGCCATGGATGAGTTTCCCAGGAATGTGACCCAAAGAGGACTATGGAGGTGACCTAGTACACACCCAAGTGGATGTTTAGTGTGTTAAGATTAGGCTGGAAGGTGGAAAGATTCCCAAAAACCTTCTTGTCAGTGGATTTCACCATTTCAGKTAACATATTTAGCAACTGGAGGGGTGTCACTGATGAGGTGATGGCAGCAGCAAGTGGCTCCCACCAGATGAGCTTCAGATGAGCTTCCCTACSTCCAAAACATCCCATCCATGCTGGATCCAGCCCTGCTGCAGGCAAGACCCTGGGAGTGGAGAGGCACAATGACCAAGGTGCCTTTGATGAGGTGGGACCCAGCACCAAGGATGAATGTTGGGAGGTGGAAGCTGGCTGGCCAGGAGCAAGCACAGGAAAGCCAGGCAGGCTGGCAAAAAATAAGGAAATCCACACATCATTTGATAACAGATGGGATAAAATTCCATGAGTCAGCCTGAGCCAGTCAGTCTTCCTGATAAAATGCCAGYCTTGGTTGGGGTGATGGGTTGGGTTCAGTACCTTGCACATCAGCAGCCCCAGGAGAAAGGGAGGTCACTGATGGCTCCTGGACAGCCGAGTGGGAAGAAAGGAAAACAGGAGTGGAGAACAAGAGCTGGTAGCGGAGGTCATCCCATCAAAAGTGGGTGTCTCCATCATGGAATCCCAGAATGGTTTGGGTTGGAAAGGACCTTAAAGATTATCCAGTTCCACCCCCTTGCTGCAGGCAGGGACACCTTCCACTAGACCAGGTTGCTTCAAGCCCTGATTCCCTATGTTTAAGCAAGACATTTTCATGGACCCAGGGAACACAGAGCTTGGGATAGGAAATATGGAGAAAAGGAACCTCAGGGTGCTCCATAGGTGTCCAGCAAAGCCCAAGAGCCCAAGGTGAAGCAAAGGGCTTTCCCTTTGGACCACAGAGCCCTCTGGAGCTTAGAGTTCTCCCTGAGACCCTTCCTGACCATGGGTGGGATCACACCTGGCTCCCAATGGCCAGGATTGGGGATTTTGGACCTACCAATGCCTCCGAAGGGCAGCGAGGTCAGAGTCACGTGCATCAGGGTATCGTTGCCGCAGAAGCCTCCGCTGCTCGTCCGCTCCAGGACCTGGTTCACCACCTGGGAGGAACATGAAGAAGGTGGGACATGGGTCTCCCACCCCATTCCCATACTTCCAAATGCAATCCATGCTCCTTAACTAGAGTGATGTGCTGTAAGGGAAACACTTGGAGTACAACATGGCTGGATACAGCTGCCAAGGAGCACAGGGCACGTGTAGTCCTGCTTGCCTCTACCTTGTCATCAGAGGAGAAGGCGTAGACAGCCAAGGGCCGCTCCCGGCTGTTGATGAAGTCAATGGCTTCATCCATGTTGGCAATGATGACGATGGGCAGGATGGGCCCGAAGATCTCCTCCTGCATGATGGGATCCGAGGGCTGCACATCTGCCAGCACGGTGGGAGCTGCAGAGAACAAACCCAACAGCATCAGCCAGGCACAGAGGTTGGAGATGAAACCTTGATTGTCCCCCCAGGACCCACCTCCTGTACAAAAGGACACCTGGCCAAGCACCCAGTTCCCATCATAATCTTCTCCAGACCCGAAATGTGCTGCATGCYGGGATGAAGATGTGAGTTACCCCCAAGCCTCACCGATGTAGCGCTCTGCCTCGTCCATCTGTCCCCCGATGGCCAAGCGCCCACTGCCCAGCAGCCTCTGCACCCGCTGGAACTGCTTGTCACTCACAATGCGGCCGAAATCCGGGGATTCTTGGGGATTGGGGCCATAGAAATCACCAATGGCCTTACGCAGGGCCGGGAGCAGCTTGTCCTGCATCTCCACGGTGCAGAGCAGGTAGTCGGGCGCGATGCAGGTCTGCCCCGCGTTGAAGAAGCGGCCCCAGGCCACACGCCGTGCCACATTGGTCACGTCACAGGTGTCGGACACGTAGCAGGGGTTCTTGCCTCCCAGTTCCAGCGTCACCGGTGTCAGGTGCTTGGCAGCRGCTGTCATCACGATCCGCCCCACCGGGGAGCTGCCTGTGGGCAGGGAAAACATGGATTGAGGTGGGGATCCCACCAGCCATTGCWYGGCTCTGGGATGTGGCACTGGGTCTGGTGGCAGACYTCAGACATACATCCCAGATCCTCCAACAGATCCTGGCACCACATCCCCAACCCAATCCCTGCCTTCTTAGCAGGGGTGTCTGGAGGGAACCCCTGTTCCTCCTCACACAAAATCCAGGCAGGGCTCTGCTCTGTCCCACGAGACGTACCAGTGAAAAAGATGTAGTCAAACTTGTTCTCCAGCAGCCTGGTGGTCTCTGGCACACCACCAGTCACCACAGCGAAGCAGTCCTGCAAAGAAATGAGGAAGATCCCCTCCTATCACCATCTGTCCCCACCAACAGCATCCCGGGAGGCTGGGACACTAGCTGGGCATGGAGGAAGGAAGTTGGGCAGCACATGGAACCCGAGATGGTGTGTGAGGCAGGCACAGAGCACAGCTCTATGTGTGCAGGGGTGCCCCAGCCATGCCACAGGGATGGGGAGAGTGTCCCACCTTGTCCAGGTAGCTGGGCAGCGCTTCTGCCACGAGTCTCTCTGTCTTCTTGGACACCTCTGAGGGTTTGATGATGGCGCAGTTCCCTGGGGGAAGATAGGATGTTGGAGCTGTGACATGGTGACAGCCAGCCCTTCTGGGGACGAGGTGCCCTTCCCAGTGCTCAGTACTGCTGGGATCCGCCAGGCCAGGGGACTGGAAAGTTGTGCTCACCGGCGGCGATGGCCCCAATGAGGGGCACCAGGAAGAGGTGGATGGGGTAATTCCAGGGCGCTATGATGAGCACCACCCCGTAGGGGTCCTTGCGGATGAAGGCGGAGTCCAGCTGCATCGCCTGTGGGACACTCACCATGTCAGGTCCCGCCCTGCACCACCATCCCACCCGGCTCTGCCTCCCATCCTCTCTCTCCTCTTCCCTCTCACCAGAGTCCTGTCCACCTGCTCATCCTTCATCCAGTGGGACAGGTTGTTCAGGGTCTCATGGAGCTCGTTCTTGCACAGGAAGATCTCAGATAATTCGGCTTCAAAGGGTGCCTGCGGACACCAAGGACCCAACATGTCACCTTGGCATGTCCCGCAGCTCTTATCCCAACACTCCATAGTGTTTTGCCCAGAATTTGGGTTCTGGAGCTCTCTACATCCCATGCTGGATTTGAATCCCCAAAGGTGTTGAGCACCCCCTGTGTCTGCAGCATGTTTTCAACCACTGAATGCTTATAAATAGGAAAAATGATGCAGATCCCATTCATCCAGACAACAGGAAGAATGGGGAGGGTGTCCAAAGAGACTAGGTTGGAGAAGAGAAGACAATGAGCCCTGTGTGGTGTTAAAGCTCTGTCTGCAGAGCCAGGGGATCCAGGCTCAGAGAGTTGCAGCCTGGGTGAGCCCTGAGGGAGGGAAAGGGGTGACATTGGGTGGGAAGTTCAGGGCAGGGAGCAGGGACAGAAATCAGGGATTAACCTGCCCAGGGAAGAGGGAAACTGAGGCTGGTGCGTGTGGGAAAAGCTGTTGATGTCGAGGGGCTCCCCACAGCCCCCTCTGCCCATGGCAGAGCAGGGATGGGCTCTGGACAACGGTGACTGGGACATGCTCCACGTCAGTCTCCCAAATCCAGAGGCTGCAAGCCTGAGGCAGAGCCCAGGCAGGACTGGAGAACCCAACGGGAGGAGGACAAAGCACCCCCAGCTGGGCGATGGGAGCCCCTCAGCTCCTCTGGCCACCAAGTCCTCCCGTTCCTGTCTCCTCTCACCTTGCCCAAGTCAGAGGCAGTGGCTTCCAGGATCTGCTGCTTCTTGTCATCCAGGAAGTGTCCCAGGGCCTCCAGCTGGGCTATGCGGTATTCCATGGGCCGAGTCTTCCCGGAGAGCCAGGATGCCCGCAGGTGGCTCACCAGCCCYGCAAAGGGGTTCCTGCTGTGGGTACAGTGGTGTTAGAGGGACGCCAGCCCCAGCTCCTCAGAGCTCCGCATCGCCCCAGCCCGGTATCCCACTGCCACTCCGGGGAGAGGACGGAGCACCAGGACCCCTCCTGCCACCCCTCTGTCCCTCCAGTCTCACCTCGTGGCATCACCATCCACACTCCCATTCCCACCATCACACTCAGGGGCTCTCCTGGCCTCACTCTCAGGAAGCTGCGGGAAGGCAGTTCCAGTCTCCATGGTCCCACAGGCGTGGTGCAGGATGGTTGCGCTGGGGCTTTCAACCACAGCTTCCCTCTTCCCGGCTAACAGAGTGGCTGCTAGCTTCCTGCCCTTCCCCTTGGCCGCCTGCCTCTGACCTTTGGCTGCCTGCCCCGCCACACATCACTGCTGGCTCCATTCCAGCTAAAACTGCTTGGGATGGGAAACGCCCCCCCCCCACCCTCCCAGCGCCCCCCCAAACCAGAGGCCGGAGGCACAAAGAGAGGCTGGGAGAGAGTTTAATGCAAAGTCTTTACTACAGGCAGAGTTACAGAGAGCAAAGAGCAACAGCAAGGAGGGAGAGGTTCATGCCAAAGGAAAAGTCTGTGTGAGGGGACATGGGGCTGACAGAAGTGCTTCTCCACCAGAAAGAGAAGTTTGGAGTAAGAAAAAGAGGTTTTGGTCATTTCAGCTGTGTCCTGGAAAATGGTTCGGAGTGGAGGCCACAAGGGTGCAGGAGGGGATGTCCATCCCGGCCATCCAACATGCTCCAGGCGAGGCAAAGGACACCATGAGGAAATGAGGAGCATGATGAAGAGGGAGAGGGGGACAGTCCTAGTTCTCTGCACCAACTCCGTGGTGTCCTCAGGGCAGGACATGGCAGCCTCAGAGCAGGGTGCAGGTGCCCCTGCGCTTCACCTCGAAGGTGCTCGTGAGGAGGCACAGCTTCTGCTGGGTGTAGGGGGGGTAGCGCAGGGTGTTGAGCGTCTCCAGCCCCATGTTCCGGTGCAGGCAGCCACGGTGGCGGGAGAAGGTGTCGAAGGTGAACTTCCCATGGTATTTTCCCAGGCCACTGTTCCCTGGAACACACAGGACAGGTCCATGCTCAGGACAGGACTCTGCTCCCGATGATGCCTTCTCCAAGCATCAACATGAGGGAAAAATATGCCTACAGGATTTTCTGAGCAGCACAGACATGGTGGAGGAATTCCATTTTTTCAGTGCCTCCTCCAGGTATATGGATGCTCAGTCCAGCCAATCCTGCTGCAGCTCAGCAGTTTGGAGGACCCAGCATCTCCTTTTTACCCACCTCCATTTATCTACACAAGCTTTGCTGGGTTCTGCAAGTCTGGATTTCCCTCCACAATGCTCCACTGTATCTCCCCACAGCTGGAGCTGTTCCACCTTCTTCCCGGAACTCTAAAAACCTGGCGCCGCATTGGCAACACCAGTTCTCCCAGTTCCTGTGGCTAGTTTAACTGGAGGTCAAGAGACCAGTGACTTCCCATGGAAGCTTTGGTGCCATCTCACCCCAATGACTTCAGCCCCTTCACCTGCTCTAAAGTGGCTTTACCTGATAATTGGAGGTGGTTGGTGTGCATCATTACCAATTAAGGTAAGTTACGGAATGGGAAGTACCAAAAATTGTTCCCTGAGCCACAGGCAGGTGAGGAATTAATTGTCCAGGTGACTCAGGTGCCAGCCCCGACAGAGATGCTGAGCAAGGGCAGCACCAAATGAAGAGATTTATCCCAGAAATATTATGGGGAGAGATCAAGACATAGGTAAGTATTCTGGGAAACAACATTCCTGTATTCCTGTATCCCTGGACCATGCTGCACCCACAGCCCAGGGCTGAGCAGCCTCACTTTACACCTGAGAAAGCAAAAATTGGTGCCTCTGGAGACCAAAAATTTCTTCTTCTCTGAGAAGGACCTCCAAGATCTCGTAAGAGGTTCTCCAGGTTTTCCTAAGTGTATTGTTCCTACTATTTAGTCCTAAAAGATGGCATGAAGGTACAACCTGGCTCCTGAGGGACTTAAAGGGATCCAGCACCACACTGGCTGCAGGAGGAAGCTCACCTTCCTCACCATGGCTCAGGCCACAGATCACACGTGGCTCCCAATGGCCAGGGTTGGGGATTTTCGACATACCAATGCCTCCAAAGGGCAGCGAGGTCAGAGTCACGTGCATCAGGGTGTCGTTGCCGCAGAAGCCACCACTGCTCGTCCGCTCCAGGACCTGGTTCACCACCTGGGAGGGAGCAGAGAAGGTAGATGAGGGACTTGCACTTGGCAAACTTTACCCAGTTCACCCACTGGATGTTCCCAGAGTGTTTGGGCCCTAAAGACCCTTCAAAAGCATGTCCTGGAGCTCATGCAGGTGGTGCCTGACTTCCCTCCCCACTTTTTCTGCTCCACAGACACACCTTGCTGTCGCAGGAGAAGGCATAGACGACCAATGGCCGCGGCCGTGCGTTGATGAAGTCAATGGCTTCATCCATGTTGGCGATGACGACGATGGGCAGGATGGGCCCGAAGATCTCCTCCTGCATGGCAGGGTCTGAGGGCAGCACATCTGCCAGCACTGTGGGAGCTGCAGAGAGAAAACCCGACAGCATCAGCCAGGCACAGAGGTCGGAGATGAAACTTCCCCTCAGGACCCCTTTTTAAGCACCCCTAAAACTCTTTTCCCTCTAGAGCCTCCCCTCTGGATGAAGACTCCCTGAAAACCCCCAATGTGCTCACCAAGAGGTGTGTGACCCCCAAGCCTCACCGATGTAGCGCTCTGCCTCGTCCGTCTGTCCCCCGATGGCCACGCGCCCACTGCCCAGCAGCGCCCGGATGCGCCGGAAGTGCTTGTCACTCACAATGCGGCCAAAATCCGGGGATTCTTGGGGGTTGTGGCCGAAAAACTCAGTGATGGCCTCGCGCAGGGCAGGCATGAGCTTGTCCTGCATCTCCACGGTGCAGAGCAGGTAGTCGGGCGCGATGCAGGTCTGCCCCGCGTTGAAGAAGCGGCCCCAGGCCACACGCCGTGCCACATTGGTCACGTCACAGGTGTCRGACACGTAGCAGGGGTTCTTGCCTCCCAGTTCCAGCGTCACCGGTGTCAGGTGCTTGGCAGCGGCTGTCATCACGATCCGCCCCACTGGGGGGCTGCCTGCGGGCAGGGAAAACATGGATGGAGGTGGGGATCCCACCAGCCATTGCACGGCTCTGGGATGTGGCACTGRGTCTGGTGGCAGAACTCAGACATACATCCCAGATCCCCCAACAGATCCTGGCACCACATCCAGGCAGGGCTCTTCTCTGTCCCACGGGACATACCAGTGAAAAAGATGTAGTCAAACTTGTTCTTCAGCAGCCTGGTGGTCTCTGGCACGCCGCCAGTCACCACAGCAAAGCAGTCCTGCAASGAAACAGGAAAAAGATCGCTTGTGTCACCATCTGTCCCTACCAACAGCATCCCAGGAAGCTGGGACATCAACTGAGTGCAGAGGGAGGAAGTTCCACACATGGATGATGTGTGGGGATGGTGGGTGTGAGGTAGGGTTGGGAACACCATGGCCYGGGAACAAGGGACAAGGACAAGAATGGCTTCTCACATTGTCCAGGTAACAGCTCAGCGTTTCGGCAACGAGTCTCTCTGTGTTCTTGGAGATCTCCGAGGGTTTGATGATGGCGCAGTTCCCTGGGGGAAGATGAACAGGACATCAGCACAGTGACATGGTGACAGCCAGCCCTTCTGAGGATGAGACACYGGCGCTTCCAGGCCCAGGGGACTGGAAGGTTGGGCTCACCAGCAGCGATGGCCCCAATGAGGGGCACCAGGAAGAGGTGGATGGGGTAGTTCCATGGCGCTATGATGAGCACCACCCCGTAAGGGTCCTTGCGGATGAAGGTGGAGTCCAGCTGCATCACCTTTGAGGAAGAACATGACCTCAGCACTGCCTTCCCCACTAGCAATCCCTCTCCCCCGCTTCYCTTTTCCCAGAGCTTCCTTCTTACCAGGTTCTTCTCCACGTGCTCATCCTTCATCCAGTGGCACAGGTTGTTGAGGGTGACGTTGAGCTCGTTCTTGCAGAGGAGGATCTCACTGAAGAAAGCCTCAAAGGATGGCTGGGGACAGACATCATGGAAGTGTCACCYCAACACTGACCCCATCACTGAGCCTGTCACCCTAACACAGACCACATCACCCCAATGCCAACCCCACCACCCCAAGAGGCATCTCTCCCCTCTTCCAAACAGGAATAGCAGGAGAATCTTTTCAGCAGAAGTTTCCATCACCTCCTGTAACTCCCAGGGAATATCAGTGTCCCAGAATATTACGAAAATATGTATTCGACCAGAAGGAAAAAAACCCAAAATTGAACATTTTCCTGGTATTTAACAAATTCCTGAGCTCAGCACTGTGAACTGGCAATAGAACCCCAAGCCAAGGGGACACCGAGCAATATCACCAGAGCTCCTGAAGAGCTGATCGTGGTGCCAGAGGCATCCTGACCACTTGGATATTCAAGCTGGAAGCAAAGCCCTGAGCTCCCTTCCACCACCTGTGGACAAAAACTGCACTTTTTAGTCTTAAGTTTAGTCAAAGTCTTAAGGCCTTGACAAAAGGGAAGTAGTAAGAACCACGGCTTAATTAAACCCCTTGTGATAGAGAAGTGGGTCCTCTCCATAGCCACAGAGCATAGATCAGGATCATATCATCCTTGCAGGAGCAGTGTGAAGACACCAGGGATAGCCCAGCAGGCTCAGTGGAGCCCCTTCATGACTGTGGAGAGCAGGGGGAGCAAAGCTCCTGTGCTGTGACATCGTGTTTTGGACTCCTCCAACCCAAAAACATCCYTGGATTGGAATCTTCCTCCCATCCCCGCACTACTTTGGGGTTGGGAAGGCTGGTTGCTGATTCCCAGGGTCTTCCGCCACCAAGAGATCTTCAGGTCCCCAAAATGCAGCTGCCAGGAGGTGCGAGGACCCTCTTGGATGTGAGGGCTCAGCAGGCACATGAGATAATTCAGTGAAGCAACGGGGCTGTTCTCAACCCAGGATGACGATGGYATCACCAGGGTAAGGAAGATGATGGTTCATTAAGAATATTGATGGGATACAAAGGTTGTGAGATAGGACATTAAGGCTGAGGTCATCCAAGTGCCACCAATCATCAGCATCAGAGAGGAACCGGCACCACTGGAGGTGAGACACCACCTCAGGTACGTAAGAGCAGGTGAAGTGTCCATCTAACTATGAGGGCCCAGCTGCATTACAAGCTCATTACTGGACAACTGGATCTAATTAGGCATAATTAGGAAAGATGATGGACACACTCAGAGCACTGATGCCTATCAAAGCCTGGTTGAAGGAGAAGGACTCATCTCCAACAAATAAGGCAATTAGGAGCCTTGGGAGATGGCAGAATGTGGAAAGACATGGCTGAGGGCATGGGCCACTGCACTGATGCCGAACAAAGAAGTGAGCATCATATCATGGAATCCTGGAATGGTTTGGGTTGGAAGAGACCTTGAAGCTCATCCAATTCCACCCGATCATGGGCAGGAACACCTTCCACTAGYCCAGGTTGCTCCAAGCCCCATCCAACCTGGCCTTGAACACTTCCAGGGATGATGAGCTAAGACCACTAGAATTATCCATGGTATAGATGCTCCCGCTTCGCCAGCAGATCATCCAGGAGCTCTTGGCATGCCACAATACCCCAAGCCACATCCAGAGCCCTGCCCACGCCAGTGAAACCAGTCCCTTGGAGGCCCTGGGAGGAATGTGCAGTGCCAGCATGTTGCACAATGCTGGTAATCCTGGGTGTGCCAGGCTGGCCAGGAGCTCCCTAGGATGTCACCTCTGTGGAGGTCACATGGACCCCCACGATGCAGACCAGAGTGTGAAATGCTCCCACCTCGGCCGGTCACTGACAGGCCAACAGGGCCTTTGCCTGATTTCAGGGCAACAGGGATGGGATCAACAGCACGGTCCCTCCACTAACCCCTGGATCTGCAGGGACCCAGCACTTATAGATGCACCAGCCTGGGAGCACATCAAGGGGGAAGCAGGACCCCAAGGAAGGGACACCCCTATGCCCAGACCCCCACAAGGATGCAATACCCAGACAAGGGTGCATGAAGGACTTCAAAGACGCAACGCCACTGGCCCCCAGTTCCCAGCCCCTCTCACCTTGCCCATGTCCAATTCAGTGGCTTCCAGGATCTCCTGCTTCTTGTCATCCAGGAAGCGTCCCAGAGCCTCCAGCTGGGCCACGCGGTATTCCATGGGCCGCGTCTTCCCGGAGAGCCAGGATGCCCGCAGGCGGCTCATCAGCCCTGCGTAGGGGTTCCCACTGTGGGGACAAGGGTGTTAGAGGGGACCCAGCCCCATTCTATCTTCCCAGAGCTTCATGTCATCCCACATCCACATTATACTATCCCATTATAGCATCAAACTGGGGCCCCAGATTCCCTGGGGACAGAGGAGGAAGTCCACACACACCTGTCTCCCTCACTGCTGGGAGCAGCTTAACACAGCACCATTCCCAGCAGATCCTGTCTTCTCCCTTGGGCCATGCTGGGATGTGGTGGCCCACAGACCTCACACTTTTCCCCCAGCACCAGCCTGGGGTTCCCATCACCCTGGCACTGCCACAGCTTCCCCTGCTCACCTCCCTGTCTCCCTCCTGCCCCCATCCCCTCACTCTCACCATGGAGTGCTGCAGACCATTGGTATCGGCCCCTTCCCGATCCCTCTGCCTCCACTGCACCCAGCAGCTTTCCCAGGATCTTTGCCAGGATCACTGCCCGTGGTGCTGCACTTGTCGTAGCCCAGGAGCTGCTGCTTGGGGGGCTCAAGGGACTGCTGCATGCCAAGCTGTGGGAAGGAGCTGCCGGTCTCCATGGAGAGCGTGGTGGTCCTGGGGAAAGACACTGCGTGGGTTATGCCAGGATGGAAGTGCTGAAGGTGCCGGTGCAATTCCAAGAGGAGTCACCCACGGCACCTTTGAAGGGTGGCTTGGTGCTCAGGGCCATCCTGGTTGTGGGGTGACTCAGCCCAGGGCAGCTGCCGGAGGCCCTGGGAGATGCCTGGGATTCCCGGTATAATCGCCATCCTCTGGATACTGACCTGCCCAGGCTGCCCTGCTGATGTATAGGTTACCTATGGGGATCTCAGGGACAAGACACCCCCAAATCCGGGGGACAGAGCTGCAGCCCCCCATGTGTCACCCTCTCCCTCTCCATGCCCAGATACCCACCCTTCCTCAAGGGAACCCCCCTGTATCCCACAGCCCCCACCAGCATGGAGGGTGCCAGATGGGTGCCATGCAGGGAGTGCCAGTTTTGGGGACCCCGCAGTGCTTACCTGGGGGCTTGTGTGGAAGCTGGAGGAGCGCGAGGCCAGGCAGGCACTGCGGAGGCTCAGGGTGGGGGTCCCTAAATGCTGTGGGGCTGGGCCCCACGGCCAGGGGCGGGAAGGATTGGGCCCCACCTCCATGGGGCTGGCATTGGGGACAAGGTCTAGGATGGGATAAGATGGGATGGAATGGGACCTCCCCCTTGGGATGGTGTAACTCGCATGGCCACCAAACCACCACCATGAACCTTGACCCATTTGGACCCCACAGACACCCCTCATCCTGCTCCCATGACCACCCTGACTCATGGGGTTCCCACTGACACCCTTCATCCTGCTTCCCAAGGGTTCCATGACCAGTAGACTCCCCTCATCCTGCTCCCAGGACCAYCCCCAGGAAGGGCCCTTTGCCCCAGCACCCCAGGGTGGCTCCCATTGCCTAAAGTGTGGGGGACCCTCAGGATGGGTGTTGCCCCTGCTCCACTGCCATGACCCTTCTGGGGCTGTTCCCTGAGTATCCCCTCTATCCTGCAGGAACGAGCACCCTCCCAAGAATCCCATCTGAAGAATCCCCCACTACCGGCTGGGCCAGATCCTGCCCCGGAGATGTCACTCTGTCCGCCCTGCCCAGCAGTCCCCCCACCCTGCCCCGGGGCACCCTGCCGTGCCACGCACCCGGGCACCTTCCCGGCCCCGGCTTTGGGGTGACACCAGGGTAGGCATATGCCCCGCACCCCCATATTAGGGTGTCCCCCCGCCCAGGAACCCTGGCACATCCCTCGGGCCGGGAAAGGGAAGCGAAAGCATCAGGGCCCAGCACTCGGTGCCACGGGGCACCCCGATGAGGCAGCACCCACCCCAAGGCCTGGTGGGAGCGCTGGGGAGGCTGGGGGGTCACAGGGAGGCTGGGGGGCGGGGGTTGAGGTGCTGTGCAATGGGGGAGCAATGGGTGCTGTGCGGGGGGGGTCAGGGTGCTGTGCGGGTTGGGGTGTGACGAGTGCTGTGGGGTTCGGGGTGCTGAGAACTGGCGCGGGTGGCGGGCACTGAGGAGTGCGGGCAGGACCGGGGGGTCCGGGAGCAGGGGGGTCCGGAAACGGCCCCTTTAATTACCTCCGTCCCGCCCGCCCTAAGCGAAAGAGGAAGAGGCGCCCGCCCCGCCCCGAGAGGCTCCGGGAGCGGCGAGCGGGGCTGGGGTCGGGGTGCCGGGGGCGTGCGGAGGCTTGGGGTGCTGAGCCCAGAGGTGCAGTTCTGGGGGGTGCAGAGCTGGGTAGGGGGCGCGGGGTTCAGGGGTGCAGGATCTGGAGGTGTAGGGGTGCAAAACACAGGGGTGCAAACCATGAGTGCAGGATCTGGGGGTGCAGAGCACAGAGGTTCAGGGCTTGGGGGTGCTGTGTACATGGGTACAAGGTGCTGGATGTAGGGGTGCAAGGGCTGGGGGTGCTGGGCAGGAGGGTGCAGGACAGAGGGGTGCAAAACTTATGGGTGCAAGACTTGGGGTGCCAACAGGGTCCCCCCCCACCCTGACACCATCCAGGGCCCCCCAGAAGCAGCAATGGAGAAGGACTTCGACTGCTGCCAGGATGGGGCCAAGACAGTGCCAAGCGCCGGGCTGAGCACCGAGGGCACAGAGACACAGGTGAGACCAGGGGGACACCCGCAGTGGGGGAACCAGGCCCGTGGTGGCCATCCCCAAGGGCTGACAGCTGGAATCACCCACAGCTGGACGATTTTGTGGGTGCTCATCACCCTGACTACAATGAGGAGGAGGAGGAGCAGAAGTACTTCCGCCGCAAGCGCCTTGGTGTCATCAAGAATGTGGTGGCTGCCAGCCTGGCTGGCACCCTCACTTATGGCGTCTACCTGGGTATGAGACTTCCCAGGGACTCCCCAAAACAACTTGGGATGTTCAGGGCATGGGTTGACCAGCCCTGGACCCCTCAGGCCTGCTGCAGATGCAGCTGATCCTTCACTATGACGAGACCTACCGGGAGGTGAAGTACAGCAATATCCGGCTGGAGGACATCGACCACAAGGTGCTGATGGGCATCAATGTCACGCCCGTGGCGGCGCTGCTCTACACACCCGTCCTCATCAGGTACGGCCCCGCYGCGCTCCCGGCCGGCACGGCTCGCTGATGCAGCCACCCACGCTTCCCRCTCCTCGCCCCCACAGGTTCTTTGGCACCAAGTGGGCCATGTTCCTGGCGGTGGGCATCTACGCCCTCTTCGTCTCCAGCAACTACTGGGAGCGCTACTACACGCTGGTGCCCTCTGCGGTGGCCATTGGGGTGGTCATCGTGCCCCTTTGGGCCTCCATGGGCACCTACATCACGCGGTAGGCATTGGGGGGTGGGGCGGGTGGGGGGTGCAGAGGGTGCCAGCTGACCTGCTGCTCCATGCAGGATGGCCCAGAAGTACTACGAGTATGTTAACTACAAGGAGGAGCAGGAGAAGGAGAGGCAGCGGGTGCCACGGGATGCCTGCAATGCCTACATCATCGTCTTCCAGACAGTCTTCTACTCCTGCTTCCACGTGAGTGCCAGTGGGGTGGCTGGGATGGGCTGGGGGCTGCACCGGCAGCACTGAGCGTGCACCCCTCTATGTCCTGCAGTTGAGCTTCGTCTGTGCTCAGATGCCCATGGTCTTCTTCCTCAACAACTACCTCTACCAACTCAACCACACACTCTTCGCGGTGAAGCACTGCGGTGAGGCTGYGGGTAGGGTGCGGGGCGGCACTGGGAGCCCTTCAGTTGGGATTAACCATGGCCTGTGCCCCACTGGCAGGGACYCTGAGTCACGGCACACTGCCTGGCTTCAACAAGACAGTGCTGCAGAGCCTTCCCCGCAGTGTCAACCTCATCATTGTGGAGAGCGTGTTGATGGCTGCCGCCTTCCTCGCCATGCTGGTGGTGAGCACCGGGGCAGGAGGGAACAGGGATGGGCTGGACRATGGCAGGACCTCACCCGCAGGTGCTCCACAGGTGCTGGTGCTGTGTGGCGCGGCGTACCGGCCCATGGAGGAGATCGACATGCGCAGCATCGGCTGGGGCAACATCTTCCAGCTGCCCTTCAAGCACATGCGGGACTACCGCCTGCGGCACCTCTTCCCACTGTTCATCTACAGCGGCTTCGAGGTGCTCTTTGTCTGCACTGGATTTTCCCTGGTAGGATCCGGGATGGGGTGGGAGGTGACAGAGCAGGGACAAGTGACACTGAGCCCATGCTTGCTGCAGAACTATGGCGTGTGCGCCCTGGGGCTGGAGAGGTTGGCGTATCTCCTCATGGCCTACGGCTTCTCCGCCTCGGCGTGCTCCAGCCTGGCCCTATGCATGCTGCGCCTGCGCCGGCACGTCCCACTCCTGGCTGGAGCCTTCATCCACGCTGCACTCCTGGTGACGCTCTTCTGCTGGGCGCCAGAGCCCCGGTACCTGGCGCATGCGCCGCTGCTCTACAGCATTGCCGCGCTCTGGGGCACGGGCAGCGCCCTCAACAAGACCGGAATCAGCAGTGAGTAGTGGGGAGGTCCCGAAACAGCCTCAGTTGTCCCCAGAACACCTTGGTGGTCCCCAAAATAGCCTGGGTTGTCCCAAGTTTTTCCACACATCCTCTCTTCATGTCCCCTGGCACCGCAAGTTTGTGGTCCCACTCTTCAGATCCACGCGGTAGACCTGCTGTGATTGTCCCCCACGCCAAGGGGACATGGCACAGGAAGGGGACACTGATTCCAGTCTCTGCCACAGTCCTCCTGGGAATGTTGTACAAGAAAAAGGAGCGCCAAGACTTCATCTTCACCATCTACCACTGGTGGCAGGCCCTGGCCATCTTCACCGTCTACCTGTGGTCGGCGCTGCCCATGAAGGTAAGTCTCAGATATGCCCCAGCCCACTCTGAGACATTCCAGGCYTTTTGGGGACACAGCACCACACCAATCCCAAAATTCCCTGTGCTGCAGGCCAAGCTGTCCATCATGCTGCTGACGCTGGTGGTGGCAGTGGGGACATACCTGTGGATGGAGCGGAAGGTGGCACACAACGTGGAGGTCCGGCTGCCCCGCATCCCACGCCCACGCCACAAAACACGTGGATACCGCTACCTGGAGGACAACTCGGATGAGACTGGCTCCGACGGTGACGGGGACAAGGAAGACAATGACAGGCACCCACCTGAGGCCACCAGTGAGGAGGAGCTGCCAAAAGAGGATGGGGAGCAACTGGAATAGAGACAGCCTGGCCTGGGCCCCATCCTGCTCTTGGTGCCTGATGGGGTTCCGCAGCTCCCCCCATAAATTCCCTAAATTCTGCAAATCCCCTCAGGTCAGGCTTGCAGCCTCTCAAGCTAAGCCTAAAGCCCCCAGGCAGCCCAGAGCCCCCCACACTGGCTAACAGACCCCCAGATTGGCCCATAGACCCCCCCCAGGGCAGATCCACAGCCTCCAGATTGACCTACAGCCCCCAAATCGTGGTACAGAGACCCCCAAATTGTGGTACAGTCCCCCCAGCAGGCCCATAGCCCCCCAGATTGTGATGCAGTTGCTCAGGTCAAACCTGCAGACCCCCAGGCCAGCCTCAGAGACCCCCCACACAAATCCACAGCCCCTCGGACAAGGCTCACACCCCCCAGGCAGATCCGCAGCCCCCCCAAATTTGGCCAAAGCCCCCCCCCGGTCAGGCCCACAGACCCCTGAGCAGATGCACAGACCCTCCAGCAAGGCCTGCAGCCCCCCCAGGCCAGCCTGCAGCCCCCCACAATATCCTGCAGACCCTAGGCAGACCCTCAGCCCTCCCATATTAGTCCCGAGACAGACCCCCAGCCCCCCGCAGGGCTACCCTGGAGCCCCCAGGCAGATCGACAGCCTCCCAGACTGGCCCACAGCCCTTCAGACCAGACCCACACGCGCCCCAGGCAGACCCTGCAGCCCGCCCAGGCTGTCCAGGAGTCCCGCTAGCTAAACCTGCAGCCCCCCAGGCCGGCCCCGCAGACTTCCTGACCCCTCCCATCCTCATTTTCCCTCAATAAACCCCCTCCCTCCATCTCCTTGGCCCTCACCTCCTCCCTCCTCTGGCCACGCACCGTCAGCGCCCCCTTCCCGAAGCGGAGACTACAGCTCCCGGCGTGCCACGCGCTGCCCTGACGCGGTGTACGCCGGGAGTTGTAGTCCCCGCCACGTGGAAGATGCCTCCATCTCCCCACTCAAACCACAACTCCCGCAACCGTTCGCGTCGCCCGGCGCCATCATTCCCCCTCCCGACTTCCGCGCATGCGCGGTGCGGGCTGTTGTTGTGGCGGCGCGGCCCGCGGCTTCACCCGGGCGGGAGCGATGAGCGACAACGATGACATCGAGGTGGAGAGCGACGTGAGTTGGGCCCCCAACCCCGGGACAATCCCTGGGATAACCCCCCGTGGCTCTTCACCACCTTAGGAGCGCTGGGAATGGGGTAATGTTTGGTTTATGTGTGTTCTTCCTTCATATGGCGGCGCCCCCCCCCCCACCATCTTCTTCCTCTTCCTCCTCGCCCGGGTCGGGGCTCCTCAGGAGGAGCAGCCGAGGTTTCAGTCCGCGGTAGGTCGCTGGGGGCCGCCCCGCAGCGCCCCCGGGATTGGGAGCACGTGGGCCGGGGTGTGAGGGGGCGGGATTTGGGGAGGGGGGTGACATGGAAGGGGACCGGGGGAATGGGGGTCTTGGGGGGGGGGACGGGACGGGGGTGTTGGGCGTGTCCTGTGGGGATTGGGGTATTGGGGGGACATCAGTGGGATTGGGGGTGTTGAGGGGGGCACCAGTGGGGTTGGGGGTCTTTTTGAGGGGAACGCACCTTTGGGGCTGGGGTCTTCTGGGGGGGCTGTGACATGGAGAGGGATCTGTGGGGATGGGGGTCTTGGAGGGGGAAATCTGGGCTTGGGGGTGTCCTGTGGCGTTGGGAGTCTTGGAAGGGAGGGACACCAGTAGGGCTGGGGGTCTTTTGCGGAGGAGGGTTGGGCTTGGAGAAGGGACACCTGTGGAGTTGGGGGACTTATTTTGGTTGGAGGCTGTGACATGGAAGGGGATCCATGGAGTCATGTCTTTTGAAAGGGGGAACTGGGTTTGGGAGTGTCCTGTGGGGCTGGGGGTCTTACAGGTGGGACACCAGCGGGGCTTGGGGTCTTGTGGAGGAGGATTCGGGGCTCTTTAGGGGAGGGGGAGTGGGAGGCTTTTTGGGGTAAAGCAGGGGTGGTGGGGGGGGTGTTATGTGTGCGGCCGAGTCACTTGGGGGGGTGGGGCTATGTTTGGGGGGCACAGGGGGTACAACACAAGGGGTTGACAGAGGGCATAGGGGGGGCTTGTGCCTGGTTGGTTGGGGGGCGGGGGAGGAGGTGGCCGTGTTCCAGGGGGAAAGTGCTGTGCCCCCCCCGGGGCCCGGAACTGCCCCGGCAGCAGGAAGCCGGGGAAACCGAAAGCACCGGGAGCCGCCTCCTTCCCACGCCCTCGCGGCCCAGCCCGAGGCGTCACGGCCATGGAGCGGCCCTGGGGGCTCAGCCGAGCTCGCACAGCAGTTCCCAGAGGGAATTTTGGGGGTGCAGGTGGTGGCCTCCACTCGGTGCCACCCCTGTCCCCCCCTGCCAGGCCGATAAACGGGCTCATCACAACGCACTGGAGCGCAAGCGCAGGGACCACATCAAGGACAGCTTCCACAGCCTGCGGGATTCCGTGCCCTCGCTCCAGGGAGAGAAGGTGAATTTATGGAGCGTGCTGGGAGCACGGACAGCACCCACCTGTGGTCCAGGTTTCTCGATTTGGGACATTCCTGAGGCTCTCTTGTGCCACAGGAGTCCCCAGTGAGGACCAGAGCCAGGGTGGCATGAGGCAGATGAAATTCCAGTTTTCCCCCCTGTACTAGGTCTTTATCTTGCCTCTGGCTTTTCCCACTATTGCAACAGGCATCCCGGGCCCAAATCCTGGACAAAGCCACAGAGTACATCCAGTACATGCGCCGGAAAAACAACACGCACCAGCAGGACATCGACGACCTCAAGCGGCAGAACGCACTGCTGGAGCAGCAAGGTCGGAGCTGGGATCYGGCTGGAGATGGGGTCTGGCAGGGTTTGGGAGCCAGGATATGGGGTCCAGTAGGGTTTGGGATCCAAGATCTGGGTCTGGAAGGAGATGGGATCCATCAGAATCCAGGATCTGGTGGGAGCTGAGTTCCCGTGGGAGTTGGGATCTGGCGAGAGCTGACGTCTGGCAGGACCAGGGTCTGGCAGGATCTGGGGTCCGGAAGAATTCAGGCTCCAGGATCCGGTGGGAGCTGGGGCCTGTCAGGAACTGGGCTGCAGGCAGGGCTGGGCCCAGGGGTGACACGGTGCCGTCCTTCGCAGTGCGCGCGCTGGAGAAGGCCCGATCCAGCGCCCAGCTCCAGGCCAGCTATCCCGCGGATAACAGCCTCTACACCAACCCCAAGGGCAGCGCCATCTCCGCCTTCGACGGCGGCTCCAACTCCAGCTCCGACTCGGAGCCCGACGAGCCGCAGAACAGGAAGAAGCTGCGCATGGAGGCCAGTTAGGCCCCCCCGCCGCCCCCCAGCCTGCGGCAGGACTCGCTCCCTCCGCTCCTAGAAGCTCTTGGACTGCAGCTTCCCAGCCCTCCCTGGCCCCTTCCCCGCTCCCACCGCGCCGGCCCCGGGGGGAGCCGGCCAGGCCGAGCAGAAAGACTTGGGGGGGTTAGGGAGACTCCCCCACCAACTCCCCTCTGCTAGCAACCCCCCTCCCCTTCCCTCCTGGTTTTATAGGAGCATTTCTATTTATACCTGGGGACCAGTGCAGTCCAGAGCGGGGAGGAGCCGGGCACCCCCCCCAAAAAAAGGAGCAAGCACTGGGGGGGATCTCCCTATTTATTTTCTCCGTGTGCAACTCCACCTGCCCGAGTCGGCAGAGCACAGAGCCAGGCTTGGGGGCTCCTTCCCCCCTCCTCCTCCTTCTTCTCCTCCTCCTTCCCTCCCTTGACCCTTCCCCACCTCAGTGGCATTTTCCAAACTTCAGTGGCCCATCCCTGCCCCATAGGTGCCCCTTTTCCCCCTATTTTGATGCCATTCCATGGATCTAAGGTATGTTGTACATACTGCCCAGAGTTGTCTTGCAAGTTAAGGCTTCCCTTTACTATAAGACTATAAATAATAAACAAAAAAAGCCAAAATTCCACTTATTTTATCCTCCCCTGTGGTTACCGCGTGTTCTTGGAATGGGAGAAGTGATGCCACCGGAGCCGGACGCGGCATCACCTCCTGCTCCGCATCCCCGGGGCCACCAGCACACGGCGGGTGTCACTTCTGGTTTATTGATGCCAAAAAGCTCTGCCGGAGCCCGTGTCCCACATCGGCTCTGGCCAGGATGGCAGCAGGACACCGGGCCCAGAGCAGGCTGGATTTTGGTATTGCTAGCACCCTGAGCACCTCGCTCTGCCTGGCCAGGCCGCCGCGGGGATGGGCTGTGCCGCTCGCTCCCGGGGCTCGGCACCCCGAGCCAGCAGCAGGACCCCCCTACTCGGCAGCAGATGCCGGATCCAGGCTAGGCACGGGATACTGCAGGAAGTGCATCACCGCCCTCGCCACCTTCTCCGGGGCAATGTTGTAGACAGGGTGTGTGGCCTGCTGTGGGAGAGAGAGGGATGGAGGATGTTAATCACGGAATCCTGGAATGGTTTGGGTGGGAAGGCACCTTAAGGATCATCTAGTCCAACCCACTGTGCACAGGGAATCTTCTGCTATCCCACGTTGCTCCAAGCCCTATCCAACTTGACCTTAGACACTTCCAGGGATGGGGCAGACACAGCTTCCCCTTTTCCAGTTTGAAGCCATTCCCTCTTGTCCTGTCACTCCAAGCCCTTGTCCAAAGCCCAACTCCAGCTCCCTTGTAGCTCTTTAAGCCCTTGAAGCAGCTCTAAGCTCTCCCTGAAGCCTTCTCTTCTCCAGGCTGAACCCCAACTCTACACTGCCATTGGATCTGACTTTCTCAGTGCTGTGGAGCCCTGGAAGCTCATCCCTGCCCACCCCAGCAATGCCTAGCACTTACCAGGCAATTCTCAGGGATACCCAGGACCACCTCATTGTGGAGGTCTCCACTTCCGAAGTGCTGTGCAATGGCCAGCCCACTGAGGCAGTAGCAGGTGTGGTAGAAATCCCGGGATCTGCGTGCAGGGAGATATTGGGATGCTGAGGGGGGATCTGGGGTGCCAGACAGCCCTGTATTCCCCCCTGCACTCACTTTCCTGGCTTATCCAGCAGCCCACCGGCCGGGCACTGGCAGCACAGGAGGATGTATTCCTGCARTGCCAGCTGGTCGAACATCCAGTGTGCCATGCTCAGCGCTGGATCGCCTGGAAGGGAAACCCAGAGGAGAAACACCAGAGAAGGTGTTAAATCCCTGGAGATGCCATTCTGGGGACAGAGGAAGCCTGTGGCAACTCACCCCTGGCGTGGAGTGCCCGATGGAGCAGGGGCAGGAGCCCGGCTTGCCAAAAGGAGTAGCACCCATCCACCAGCTTGTTGCAGCGGCCCTGGAATCCACCCTCGAAGCGCATCTGCCGCCCGGTCACCCAGTGCTGCAGGGTGATGGGAGCCAGTGTGGGACCAGAGATCCCGGGCAGGATGAGACCTCCAGTATCCCGGCGAGGGGTCACTCACCAGCAGGCTCCGGAGGTTCAGCAGATGTTCCTGCTTGAGGATGACCAGCGCGGCCACGCCGCAGAAGGTGTAGCCGCCATGTGCCTCCATGCCTGGCACGCCGCCGATCCCGCCCTCCCAGTTCTGACACCTATGAGAGCAGGGTCAGGGTGGCAGGGACACTGGAAATGCCATCCCCTGTCCCCCACCTGTCCCCAGATCTCACCTGGCGATCCACTCAGCCGTCCCAGCGAAGAGCGCAGGCGTCAGGATGTTGGTCAGTGAGGCCACTGAGGCAGCACAGTAGGCGCTCCTGCGGGAAAAGGGCGCTCAGAGATTCAGGAGACGGGTGCTCAGGGATGTGGCACTGGCAACCCCAAAGTGGCACCAGCTCCCCGCCACAGCTCCGGCTCCCCAAAATGGCACAAAGTTCCTGACCCAGCTAGCTCCCTGCAACGGCACCCTGCCATGGCAGTAGCTCCTGTCACTGGTCCCCCCTGCCATGGCACAAGCACCCAAAACAGCATTTGCTCCCCAAAACTACACCTCCCCATGGCACTGGCTCCCCACCACGGTACCACCTCCCCAAAACAGCACTGGTACTCCAGTGTGGCACCAGCTCCCTGACACCCACTCCCCAAAACACTGCCAGCTCCCTGAAACACAACTGGGTCCCCAAAACTGCACCCTGCCATGGCACTGGCTTCTCAGAACAGCACCAGCTCCCAGCACTTGCTCCCCATAACAGCACTGACTCCCCAAAACTGTACCCCAAATTAGCAGTGGATCCCCACCATAGCACCAGGTCCCCAAAACAATACTGGCTCCCAAAAACATCGCCAGCTCCCAGCACTGAATCCCCAGAATGGCACCAGCTCCCCACCATAGCATCCACTCCCAGCACTGGCTCCTCAAAGTGCCCAGGCCCTCCAAAACAGCCCCCCCACGCAGCCCTCACCCACCTGACATCCACTTCTCCACCCACGTGCATGAGGAAGGAGCCATCCGGCTGCTTCAGYGAGTGCAGGTATTCCAAGAGCTTCTTCCTGCAGGAGTCGGCAGCTGTGAGAGGAGGGACACACACCCCACCTCCCCCTCAGCTCCCCCGGCCCCCCGGACCTGTCGATGATGCCGAAGGCCTCCTCAGTGCCGATGATGCAGAGCGCGTTGACAGCGGCGTAGGTGGGGGCGAGGTGAGGGTGCTGGCCAGGACCCCCCCCAAATCCACCCTGGGGGCTCTGGCAGCGCCTCAGGAATTGGCAGACGCTGTGGAAAGGTGGGGAAGGGGCTCAGTGTCACCTGTGTCACCCCGGTGGGGTGATATATCCCCTCCCAGCCTCGTGAATCCCCCCGAGGTCAAAGCCGGGGGTGTCACCCTCCCATCTCCGTCGTCACGAGGGAGCCGCCGGAAGAATGGGCGGCATTGACGGTGGCAGGGAGACAAAGCGCTCCTTTGCTCTGGGGACAGCGGGAGGTGGCACCTCCGGAGTCACGCGGGTGGCCCGTGGGGACAGTGGCCATGGTGGGGTCCCCCCGGCTCTCCCCACTTACTCAGAGGCCACTGACTCRGGAATGGGCTCATCCAGCAGCTCCAGGCTGTGCAGGATCCAGTAGCAGAGCCAGGGGCGGCTGGCATCCAGACACTGCGAGGACAGAGGGGAGAGTCAGGGAATGGCACTGGACACAGCAGGAGCAGGCAGGAGTGAGGAGACAGACAGGAGACTCCCCAGAGCATCGCTGGGATGAGCATGGGCACACAGGGAATGCTGTGTCCACCCTGGGGCTGGCAAACCCCCAGCGACAAACAACCCTGGTGACAGCCCCAGGACGATGGGTTCACCCCAGCCAGTGGCTCCAGGTGGGATATGTGGCACTCCTGGTACCTCATAGGCTTCCGTGAGCTGCCGGAGGCCTCTCTTCAGGTAATGGAAGTGCTTCTCCCGCTGCAGGACGTACCTGGAATACAGAGAGGACAGGATGAGCAGGTAGGGTGGCCTGAAAAAGCAGGGGGACAGTGGCAGGAGGGGCAGAATCCTACTGCAGCACCCATTGGAGTCAATGGCTTTTTTGGAATGGGAGTTATTTATGGTTATTGGGAATTTTGAAACTCACTGTGAGGAGTGATGGTTTGTCCTGTAGGCGTCATAGACCTCCTGCACGATGTCCTCCACCTTGGACTTGTCAGGAAAAATGGGAATAAAGACTGTGCTGAGCTCTGGAAAGAGGCTCCGCACATCCCAAACACGATCCCAACTGAGCCCCGCAGCTTCTCCTCCACCCCAGGGGTTTATCCAACTCACAGCCCCATCTCATCCAGAAAAAACAGACTAGGAATTCCCAGGAGTTTTGTGCCTCGAATTATGCCAGAATCCAGCACCATCCTGTGCTGCTTTACAAATCCAGCTTGAGTTTGGTTCATCCCAAGACTGCTATGGAAAACACCCTCCTCCCGCTTACGCTGGGATAACCAGGGACTTGGACACCCTAAGCCAGGGTAATCCTCAAGGAAATACCCCGGGATCAGCCTCAGGGGTGAGGAGGGGCCGCATGGGGACGTGCATTCACGGCACTATGTCCCRCCAGGATGGAATTGAGCAAGAACCCCATGGACTGGGAAACCCGGAGTCACTTTTCACCCCGTCCCTGCACCCGGAGGAGCTGCCAGGGGCTAGGTCAGGATAGAGGGACGGAGGGGAGAGTCTGGCTGCCCCAGGATCCCTCACCCTCCCCAGACTGGTTCTGGGGGACGTGTCCCGCGGGAGCTGCCGTGGCTGGTGGGCGGCAGCACGGCCGGGCCCCCCAAAACACTGGTGCCTGGGTTGTTGTCACAGGGGGTGTGGGGACAGTAGTTGCGTGGGGATACTGGGATAGGGATCACCCAGTCCCATGGCACCCCTGAGCCCTGTCCCAGAGGAGCCCAAAGCCTAGCCCCACGGCAGCCCCACACCCCACACCCCAGTTCCATGGCACCCCAAAGCCCAGCCCCACGGCAGCCCCACACCCCACACCCCAGTTCCATGGCACCCCAAAGCCCAGCCCCACGGCAGCCCCACACCCCACACCCCAGTTCCATGGCACCCCAAAGCCCAGCCCCACGGCAGCCCCACACCCCACACCCCAGTTCATGGCACCCCAAAGCCCAGCCCCACGGCAGCCCGACACCCCGCACCCCAGTTCCACGGCACCCCACGCCCCACACTGCAGCCCCCGGCGCCCCCGGCACCTGCTCGGCGGAGGTGCAGGTCCGCAGCCCATCATCCCGCAGCCGCCGCCGCCCGCCGGGGCTGGGGGCCGCTCCCGCCATGCTGCGGCCGCGGGGGCAGCGGGCGACGGCGGCCGGGAGGGGACGCGCGGCCGCGCTCCTGGCCACGCCCACCACGCATGACCACGCCCCTTCACTCTTGGTCACGCCCTCCACCGCCCAGCCCCGGCGCGCGTGCGCGGAGGAGCCAACCCCCCCCCGACCGCTGCGTCATCGTGATGTGACGTCATGTGTTGCATCATCATAGAATCCACGGCTTGGGTTGATAAGAACCTTAAAGCCCATCCAGTTCCACCTGCCATGGGCAGGGACACCTTCCGCTATCCCAGTTTGCTCCAAGTCCCGTCCAGCCTGGCCTTGGACACTTCCAGGGATGGAGCAGCCACAGCTGCTCTGGGAAATCCATTCCAGTGCCTCACCACCCTCACAGTAAAGAAATTCTTCCCACTATCCAATCAACACCTCCCCTTTTCCACTTTGGAGCCATTCGCCCTTGTCCTGGCACTCCATGCCCTCGTCCCAAGTCCCTCTCCATCTCTCTTAGAGCCCCTGTAGGCACTGGAAAGGGCTCTTAGCTCTCCCTGGAGCCTTCTCTTCTCCAGGCTGAGCAATCCCAGCCCTCCCAGCCTGTTCTTAGCCCTCGGAGCACTTCTGTGGCCTCCTCTGGACTTGCTCCAGCAGCTTCATGTCCTTCCCATGACAAGGATTTTTGGGGCTGGACACAGTTCTCCATGTGGGGTCTCCCCTGAGTGGGGCAGAGGAGGACAATGCCCCCCTCACCTGTTGCCCACACTGCCAGTGACACAGCCCAGGACATGGGTGACTTTCCAGGGCTGCCAGCACACATTGCCAGGTCATATCCAGCCTCTCATCCCCCAGTACCCTCAAATTCCTCTCATCCGGGCTGTTCTCCATCCCATCACCCCCATCTTGCACTGATCTCAGGAGTTGTCCTGATCCATGTGCCAACCCTGCCCTTGGCCTTTTGACCCCCACGAGGTTCCCATGGGAGCCTTGTCCCTGGACAGGACAACCTGGACAACCCACCCTTGTCCAGGTCCCGCTGGGTGCCATCCCGTCCTTCCTGAGTGTCACCAGTTCCCCCGGTGCAGCTCTGTGTCACCCCAGTATCCCCTGCTGCACCCCTCTGTCCCCTTCCCAATGCCCCTAGAGCAACCCCTGGTGCTCCCAGAGCCCCCGGAGTCCCCACTGGTCCCCCTGGTACATCCCCTGTCTCCCACCTTCCCTTTTCCAGAGCAACCCCAACGTATCCTACGGTGCATTCCTGGCTCCGTCCCCCTGTTCTCCCCAGCTCCCCTCTCAGTCCATCCCCCGTGTCGCCGCCCAATTCCCCACAGCATCTCCCGTGTATCCCTGGTGTATCTCCGGTGTCCCCTCCCCGCTCCGCACAGCATCCCCCAGTCCATCCCCGGTGTCGCCCCCCTCGTTTCCCCCCCCGGTGCCCCCTCCCGCCGCCGCTGCCCCCGCCCCGCCCCGCCCCGGTGCATCCCCCGGTGCCAGCCCGGCCCGGCGCGGCGGCGGCGCAGCTCGCGGCCCCGGAGCGGCCCCGGTGTGGCGGCGGCGGCGGCCCGGGCCCGCCATGGCCAAGCAGTACGACGTGCTGTTCCGGTTGCTGCTGCTCGGGGACTCGGGCGTGGGCAAGACCTGCCTGCTCTGCCGGTTCACCGACAACCAGTTCCACCCCGCCCACATCTCCACCATCGGTACTGGCACCGGCAGCGCACGGCGGCCGCGGTGGCGGGAGCGGGGAAACGGGGAAGCGGGAGCATCGGGGAAGCGGGAGCAGTGGGGAGGCTCAGCACCGGGGAAACGGGAGCATCGGGAAACCGGGCAACCGGGAAGACTGGGAGCCACAGCACCGTGGAAACGGGAAGCCAGAGAACGGGGAACACCGAGGAAACGTGAAACCGGGATCATCAAGGAATCGGGAGCAATGGGGAGGCGCAGCACCGGGTAACCGGGCTCACTGGGAGCCGCAGTACCGGGGAAAAGGGAAACCGGGGAACTGGGGAGCCGTGGGCACCAGGAAACCGTGAGTACTGGGAAGCCGGAGCACTGGGGAAACGGGAAAATGGGCAGCAGGGGAGCGGGAAAACCGTGGGAACCGGAGAACCGGGAGGACAAGGGAGACGCAGCAACCGAGAAACGGGAACCCAGGGAGCGGGAAAACCGTGGGAACCGGAGAACCGGGAGGACAAGGGAGACGCAGCAACCGAGAAACGGGAACCCGAGAAACGGGAACCCAAGAAACGGGAAAGCCGTGGGCATCGGGGAACCGGGACTACCGAGGAACTGGGAAGCCACAGGATCGAGGAAACGGGAAACCAGGGCACCCGGCAGTCGTGGGAACCGAGGAACCGGGGAGTGGTGGGCACGGGAAAACCAGGGGCACCGGGAAAGGGTTAACCGTGGGCACTGGAGAGCTGCAACACTAGGAACATGGGGAAACAGGTAACCAGAGAGCGGGAAAACCGTGGGCAGCGGGGAGAGGGAAAACCGTGGGCTCCAGGGAAGGGGAAAACTGTGGGCACCGGGGAACCCGGAGCATCGGGAGTCGCAGCACCGGGGAACCGGGAAGCCGTGGGCATCGGGACACGGTAAAACCGTGGGCACCCGCAAGCCGGGACCACCGGGAAGCTGCAGCACGGGGAAACTGGGAACCCGGGGGCTCTGGAGAGCCGCAGCTTCAGGGAACCGGGAGTATAAGGGAGCCAGGAAATCATGGGCACAGGAGAACCAGGAGGACCAGGCACCTCTGGCACAGGGGAACCGGGAGCAGTGTGCAGCCGAGAACTGGGAGCACTGGGCAGCCACAGCACCGGGAAACCGTAGCACTGGGGAACTGGGAGCACTGGACAGATGCAGCACCAGGGAACTGGGAGCACCAGGATCACCATCTGGCACCGGGGCCTCCTGCCAGGCCAGGCACTGGGTGTGGGGACCAGCACCAGGCCATGGCAGGGCGTGGGGTGGGTCAGGATGGGTGAGGGGACCAGAGGGCCCCCAATGACAGCAGCTCCTGCAGAGGGGAACACCAGGACACCCCACAACCTCTCCCATTCTAACCCCAGGCGTCGACTTCAAAATGAAGACCATCGAGGTGGATGGGATCAAGGTGCGGATACAGATCTGGTGAGTGGCAGCACTGGATCCTGGGGGGAAGGGGGAAGGAATTTTGTTGGGTCTGAGTACCGCTCCCCCCACCCAAGGTAGGGGCTGAGCCCTGCCCAACTCATGCCATGGGTGGCAGCACTGACCTGCTGTCCCCGGGCAGGGACACAGCTGGCCAGGAACGGTACCAGACCATCACCAAGCAGTACTACCGGCGGGCACAGGTACGGGGGCTCCCTGGCCTGGTGCACAGGAGAGGGGAAACTGAGGCACAGTTTTAGGGTGTCAGCGGCCGCCCCCCCACCCCCTGCAGGGCATCTTCCTCGTGTACGACATCAGCAGTGAGCGCTCCTACCAGCACATCGTGAAGTGGGCCAGCGACGTGGATGAGGTGGGGGGTACATGAGGGGAGGTCTGGAGGTCCCCCAGCCGTGTGTGGGGGGGTCCTTACTCTGTTCCCCTGCCCAGTATGCACCTGACGGCGTCCAGAAAATTCTCATCGGGAACAAGGCAGACGAGGAGCACAAGAGGCAAGTGCCCAAAGAGCAAGGGCTGCAGGTGAGCGGGGGCTGCTCTGTGCCCCCCCCCGGGGGCAGGACCCCTCCTGCACCCCCAGCATGGCCAGCCACTCCCGATCCCCCTCTGCACTCGGGACCCCGACAGCCCTCCTGCAGCCCTACCTCTATCCAGGACCCCCAAGCATCCACACCCCCTCCCAGCATGACGAGGGACCCCCCACCCTGTTGCAGTCCATACCCAGGCACCCCAGAAACAGCTCCCCCAGTGCCCAGGAACCCTCTTTCCTCCACCCCTGCAGTGGTTGTGCACCCCCAAGGCTCCCCCTTCCCCACCTGCAAAATGTTCAAGGACCCCTAACCTCTCCCTCCACCACCAGCATGGTCTGCACCCCTGAAGCACAAAGTGACCCCCTCGGTGTCCCCCTTGGCACCTCTTGACCCCCAAAGAACCCAGTGTACCTCCCTGCAATCCCAGCATGGCCAGACCCTCCACGAGCCCCCCCTGCATTCCATATGGACCCCAATAGCCTTCCTGCAGCCCTACCTTTATCCAGGGGCCCCCTCGTGCTCCTGCAGTCTGAACCCAGGGACCACTGACTCCCCCTGCAGCTCCCAGAGCATCCAGGAAACCCCTTTACCGCCCAGTGCACCCCCAGGGTTCCAACGACTCCCAACCCCTCCCTGCACCTCCATCGTGCTCTCCTGCACCCTTAAAGCACCCAGTGCCCCCCAGTATCCTTCCCAGTGACCTGTGGACCCCAAAGCACCCAGCGCCCCTCCCAGGGCCCCCTGCACCCAGCACCCAGCCTCTGGTGTGCCCCTATGCCAGCCACCCCCTACAGCTCTCCTGTCTATCTGTGCCCGGCTGTGCACGTTCCAGAGAGGGGGGCCAGGGGTATTGAATCCCCCCTCCCCCCAAATCATGCTACCCTCCCCGCCCCCGCCAAACCCCTGGTGCCACAGCTGGCCAGGGAATACGGGATGGATTTCTACGAGACCAGTGCCTGCAGCAACCTCAACATCAAGGAGGTATGAGGGAACTGGGGGGGCTGGTGAGGTTCTGAGGGGGCTGGGGTTGGCCTGGGCAGGTCAGGGGGTACTGGAGGGGTCTCCCAAGTTCACCCCACCCCTCTCCCACAGTCCTTCACGCGGCTGACGGAGCTGGTGCTGCAGGCGCACCGCAAGGAACTGGATGAGCTGCGGGGGCTGCCCCGCACCCCCACCCTGGCCCGGCTGGAGGAGGACGAGCAGCAGCCCCTGGGGAGCGAGGACACCCCCAAAACCTGCTGGTGTTGAAGGCTGGGACCCCCCGACCCCTCCTCCCCAGGCTGTGTCAGGGGGCATGGTGGGGGCAGGATTGGGGCAGCTCCCATGGAGTGGGGGGCTACATGGGACGCCCCCAGGACAGAAGGATGGGAAGGTGGCAAGGGGGGCCCCCTATCCTGGCACCTGTGCTCCCCTCAGTTTGCGGGTGGGGTGGGAGCTGTCCAGGTGCTGTGTGCCCACCCCATGCCCGTGGGACCTGCGGTTTTACACAGTGGTTTGCAGAATAAAGATGATGCTGGAGGGGCTGGTGGTCTGTGTGCTCCGGGGGGGCTGCGGGCACGATGCCATGGTGGCAGGCACAGCCTGGGCATGGACACCCGAGCAGCGATCAATAATTGAGGGTGATCTGGGGCTGCCAGGATGGTGTCCCCTTTCCAGGCTGGGCACAGGGACATGGAGCATGGTGCCAGTGGGGTGCCAAGGCTACCACCATGGCCCGCCAGGCTACCAACTCAGCCCCAGCTGTGGGGACAGGGTCAGAAAGCTTAGTGGTGGCAGTGGGATGAGCCAGCAGTGGGATGCTGGCAGGCTGGGATGGGTGGTTACTGGAATGATGGTGGGCACTAAATAGTGGAACCCACTGGGATCTAGGTAGACACCAGGGTGCTGCCAGGCACTGGGGTGGGCAGGTACTGGGACAACAGTGGGCACCACAGCAGATAGGCCCAAGGGTGGAGCTGGCACTGGGACCAGTGGGCCCTGAGACAGGTGGGCACTGAGATGGGCAGCAGAGGTGGCCCCAGAGGTGATGCCATGACAGCACCAGGCAAGGAGTACCGGGGCACTTGACCCCTCCACTCCACAGAGCCCCAGTTCCCCGATTCCTGTTATTCCCCGACTCCTGTTATTCCCCAACTCTCACCAACATTCCCAACCCTCGGGAACATGCCGTGCCAGGCTGGGAGCATCCCACATCCTGCAGGCACTGGGATGAGCAGCCGCACCGCGCCGTGCCATGAATTATTGAGGCAGGTAGAGCACCACCTTGGCCCTGTGCCACCTTCCTCCTTCCACGGGTGGGATGGGCGGCTCCGGTTTCTCCTGAGCCACGGCGGGGCCTGGAGACCTTTGGACCATGACGTGAGCACCAGGAAGCCCTTAAGAGGCAGCGCAGGGCACGGGGCACAAGCAGCCGCACGCCTGCAGCCATGACCGTCCCCATCGCCAAGTCCTTCTACGACCTGAGCGCCACCTCCTTGCAGGGGGAAAAGGTGGATTTCGGTGTTTTCCGGGGCCGTGTAGTCCTGATCGAGAACGTGGCATCGCTCTGAGGCACCACGGTGCGGGATTACACCCAGCTCAACCAGCTCCAAGCCCGCTACCCCCGGCGGCTGGTCGTGCTGGGCTTCCCCTGTAACCAGTTTGGATACCAGGTAAGTCCTGTGGGCTACAAGGCAGGGGGTGAGGAGCTGGGAAACACAGGGCTCTGGATTTCTCCCTCCCTGCCACAGGAGAATGGCACCAATGAGGAGATCCTCAACACCCTAAAGCACGTGCGGCCCGGGGGTGGCTTCGAGCCCAACTTCACCCTGTTCCAGAAGTGCCAGGTGAACGGGAATGACACCCATCCCGTGTTTGCCTACCTCAAGGCTCACCTGCCCGCGCCGGCCGATGAGGCCACACACCTGATGGCTGAGCCCCGCTTTGTCACTTGGAGCCCCRTGCGGCGCTCCGATATCTCCTGGAATTTTGAGAAGTTCCTGGTGGGGCCTGAGGGGGAACCGTTCCGGCGCTACAGCCCCCGTGTGCCCACGGCCCAGCTGGAGCCTGACATCCAGCGTCTCCTCAAGCTGGCCAAGTAATCCCAGCTCCAGCGTGATCCTGGCTCTGGTGTGATCCTGGCTCTGGTGTCACCCCGGGATGGCCCCAGCTCTCCGCAGGGTGACAGCCCCCTCTGAAACCTCCATGGGGAGGGGGCTTGATGGGGGCAGAGGGTTGGAGCTGCCGGGGCGGTGCGGGCTGGTGGCAATAAATGAGCCGGAGGGAGCGTGCCCRGATCTGTGTGGTTTTTGGGAGCGTAACTGGATTCATGAGGTTTTTGGGAACATACCCATACCATGTGGTTTTTGGGGGCTGTCGGGGGGAGCAGGAAAGAGGAAGCAGCCCTGAGGTGCCAGATCCAGGAAATGGTGGCTCATGGATAGGTGGGTGTCAGGCCGGTTGCACCCAGTTCCCCACGGGTGTTGCYGGGGCTGGGTGCCAAGAGCAACACCTCACCCACCCCAGGGCAGTGATTTCCCACACCCAGCTCCTTCCTGCCTCAGGAATATGGAAATCCCAGCAGGGCATGGCCAGGTTACAAACCCCAGGGCAGGGGGAAGTGACCCCAAACCAACTCCTTGGGAAGGGAAAATGATCCAAGTCCTTTCTCTGCAGGGTTTAAGAGAGCACTGGGAGAGTGCAGTGGGCTCTCCAATGCTGGAAAGGGCCAAGGAGGAATTCCACAAGCTCCTGTGATGAAGAAAAGTCCCCTCCATCAGCCCCCAACACCCTTCACCAGCTCCAGGGGGTGAAGCCCACCCCCCGAATACTCCCGCCTGTGCCACAGAACTGTCAAATGTCATATTTATTGCCCCACACATGAGAGCTCCTGAGGTGGGATGGGGTGGGAATCCCTTTGGATCCTGTTTTGGGGACCCCTTTACATCTTCGGCACACAGGGGGCTCAGGCTGTGGCACTGCATCCCATCGCTGCAGTCAGGGTTGGAGCCAAAAGGCTCCAGAAACATGGGAGCATCCGGTGTCAGGCATTCACTGCATCCAGGCTGGAAGTCTGGAGGAGCGAATCATGTTAGGGACACTGTGGTCCCCAGGAATTACAGTGCTGGGGATCCAGGGATCTCCCAGAGCTCCTGGAAGCTCATCCCAGGACACACATGGGGATCAGAACAGYGGGGTCATCTGGCGAGGGTCGTCAGGCAGGATGCTGACGGAATCCTCAGCACGGCCGCAGAGCAGGCACAGCATGGTATATTCCTGGAGGAAGGAAAAGGGGGGGGCTGGAAAAAGGGGGGCTGCCACGGCCCTGCTCCCCCACAGGGAAACCTGAGCCAGATCCGGTACCCGATCCCCGATTGCAATCAGAGCCAGGGGATCTCGTTTCCAGCCCCACTGGCTCCCCTGAGACCTTTTTCCAGCGGTTTGCTGCATAGGAGATGTGCCAGGAATGAGGAATGGGGGTCACAGCCCCCTCCCATCACCCACATTCCCATGCCAGGTGCACACTGGGCTTCCCTCACAAGGCACAGACTAGTGCTGGGGGGACTCCAGGTAGCCCTGAGCACAGGGATGTGGCTCTGAATTCTTCAAGGCTCCATCCCGGGAAAGGTGGGAATCAGCCTGTTGAAGGGTGGGTCTGGAATTCYGGAGGCAGAGGAGCCGGGAAGGGTTTCTGGGGGACAAGAGGCAAACCTGGTAGTCGTCCACTACGCTGAAGGTGTACTCATGGCGTGCAATCAGGTGGTGGCAGTTCTTGCACAGGTCTGTGGGGCAGGGGACAGTGGGGTGAGGGGACATGGACACTGTCCCCGGGGTATCCCTCCACTCCCTATCTCTTGGGACAAGCTCCAGTCCTCTGTGCCTGCCCTCACCCCCAGGGCATAGATGTCTCAGTCCCCAAAGCATAAAGCCCCCAAAATTCCCCTCCCAGCAACACACCTCCCTTAATGCCCATCGGCGGCTCCCTGACACTTCCTCTAAAATTTGAGACCGCCTTCCTGGGCATCCACCATTCCCATCCTCAGGAACCCCCCAAATATTGGGACCCCAAATTTTCCCTACTCAAACGAATCCTCCCCTAGGCCTCCCCTTCCTCTGACCTCTGAGCCCTCCCCATCACGCCCCAGCCCTCGAGAGCCCCCACGCCCCAGGACTCCCTCCCAGCCCTCAAGACACTCCAGAATCCAAATGTTACCCCCAGGCCTCAGCCTTCAAGGCCTCCACCCGTGCCTCCAGCCTTCAAGACCCCCAGATTCCAAAGGTCCCCTCCAGTCCTAACCCTCAAGATCGCCCAAGCTCCAGACTCCAAAGGTCCCCCAATGCCCTCAGCATCCCTCAAGACCTTCAAGACCCAAGGTCTCCCCCAGCACTCAACACACCCGGACCCCCGACCTCTCCCAGCCTTCAAGCCCCCCGCCCAACCTTCAGCGATCCCTGAGCCCCAGGCCCCGAATGTCCCCCTCAGCCCTCAAAGAGCCCCAGACCCCAAAGGTCCCCTCAGGCCCACCAACCCTCAAGAACCCCAAGACCTAGACCCCAAAGGCTCCCCCACCCCTTCAAGCCTCCCCGGGCCCTCACCCCCCCGGTGCCCCCCACCGCACGGTCATAGGTGACGATCTCCTCCCCGCCGTGCAAGCCCGCGGCCCGGTTGCCGACCAGCACGAAGTCCCGGCGGCCGCACTGCGCGCACCCCACGAAGTTCAGGAGGAAAGATCCACCCTCCAGGCAGGTGGTGCCCTAGGGCGGGAGCACAGGCTGGGACCGGTGCCGGTGCCGGTGCCGGTGCCGGTGCCGGTGCCAGTGCCGGAGCCCCTCGCGCCCCCCCTCACCCGCTCCGGGTACTCGGTGCCCACACAGCCGCCGCACATCTCGCACCGCCCTCACCCGCAGATGTCGCGAGAACTGCGCCGAGGGGCGGGGCTTAGGTATGGGGCGGGGACTAGGGCGCCGGGTGTGGGCGGGGTCTGGAACTGAATGGGCGTGGCCCGTTGCGAAAATGGGCGGGGTCTAAGAGGCCGTGGGGCTGCTTGGGGCAACCAGGAATAACTGGGGGGGGGGTCTGGGCTAGTCGGGCACCCAGGGCTAGTGGGGGACACCTGGAGCGACCTGGGGAGCATCCAGGGATAGCGAGGGGCACCCAGGGCTAGCTGGGAGCTGCCTGGGATTAGCTGGGGGATATCGAGGGCTAGTGGGAGACCCTGGGAGGTACCTRGGGGACATCCAGGGCTAGTGGGGGGCATTCAGGGGCAACTCTGGGGTGTTGTTAATTGGCTGGGGGACACCCTGGCTTAGTGGGAAACACCCAGGGCCAGGTGCGGGATGCCTGTGACTAGCTGGGGAGCATCCAGGGCTAGTGGGGCTCACCCAGGGATGACTGTAGGGGGGCTTGGGCTAGCTGGGGGTCATCCAGGGCTAGCTGGGGCCTGCCTGGGTTAGGTGCAGGACACCACAGACTAGTTGGAGGACATCCAGGGCTGGTGGGGATCAGCCAGGGCTAATTAGGGGGTGCCTGGGACGAGCTGGAGGACACTGAGGTCTAGCTATGGGATGCCTGGGACGAGTTGGRGAACTCACAGGGCTAGTGGGCGACACCTAGGGCTAGCTGAGGGATGGCTGGGACTAGGTGGGGGGCATCCAGGGCTAATGGGGTACACCCAGGACTAGCTGGGGGGCATCCAGGGCTAGCGGGGGACACGTGGGCTCGCCGGGGGGATGGCCGGGGTCCCCCGCGGGTGTCGGCGGGGCGCTGCGCCTCTCCGCACCCTGCAGGTGCCGGTGCCGCCTGTGCTGCCGCCGGTACTGCCGCCGGTGCTGCTGCCAGTGATGTTGCCGGTGTCGGTGCTGCCGGTGTCGGTGCTGCTGGTGCTGCTGCCGGTGCCGGTGGCGCTGGCGGCCGGGGGGCGCCGCTGTGCTGCATTGCGGGGCGGGCGGCCCGTCCCCGTCCCCGTCCCTGCGCCCATCCCCGTCCCCGCCCGCCCGGTCGGCTCGGCCCGGCCCTCCCGGGGGGAGCGGGGCTATCGGGGCCGGGCAGCGCCGCCGGCTCCGGGTAGGAATGTCCMTGCGCGCCCAGATAATGTTATTTATATCGCGGTGCAGGGCGGCTCCGCTCCCCCCGCCCCGCTCCCGCACCGGCCCCGCCGCCGCCGCCGCCGCTCGCCCGCCCGCCGCCCCGCGCAGGTGAGACCCCGCGGCACCGGGATGCGCCGCTCCGGGGAACACGGGGGGGACCGGGGGACAGCGGGAGGCGCCGCTCCCCGGGGACACGCGGCGGGGGGGCACCRGCAGACGCTGCCCGCCCCGGGGATACCGGGTGGGGGGTGCGGCACCGAACACCGGGCGCGGTACCGGGGGGGCCGGTGGGCACGGAGGAAAGTTTGCTGGGGGGTGGTGAAGAGCCCTCCGGGGAGCCTGAACCCCCTTTTTGCCCTGCGGCGGGGGGTCTGCTCTTACCCCGTGTCCCTTGGGGCTGCTCTCGGGAAGGACGGGGCGGGCGAGCGGCGATGACTTTCTAGGGACACCGTGGGGACAGCCCGGGGACAGTGTGGGGACACCCTGGGAACACTTTTCCTGGGGTGCCAAMCCCTGGAGGGCTCCCCACACCAGTCCTTGGTGCTCCCAGCACTGTTGGGACGCGGTGGAAAAGCCGAGTCCTGAGGGTCTTGGTGGGACACATCACCCAACCYACTTTGTCCCCCAGTTTTTAGCAACTGGGCAAACTGTAGTCACTGGAAAGGGTTTTTAGGGTGCCGTGCCCTTGGCCCCCCTTGTCTCGGTGCCAGGAGGATGCTCACGGGTGGGTGTTGGGCTGGGGGAATTCTTACCCTCACCCCAATAACCCAGGAGTCCCCCAGGCCTGATTTCCCAGCTTTTCCCTTTAYAAATCTCCAGCTCCCAAGCCAGGGGACTGGGGTGCCCTGGAAGACGGTRGCAAGCACAGGAGACTCAGAAAACCCTGCTTGGTGCCAGCATGGCCCCCCATGGAGTATTTTATTGCTATAATGTGGTTTTGGGGCACCGGCTGKTGATTTTGGGGTACAGGGGGGGCAGCTCCTAAGAAGGGAGTGGGGCTCGGCTGGCGCCGTGCGCAGGGGAGGCCTATTTATAGCCAAAAATGTCTGTGGAGTGTCAGCACGTGTGCGTGTCACCGGCTTGGGTGACATGGGACAGTCCTGGCATGGCCGGCATGTGGCCCTGGGGAAGCCCAAATTCTCCTGGCGGGTGGGAGTGTGGCCGGGGAGCCCTGGCCGGAGCGGGACATCGCAGCCGGAGGAGCCGTGCCGTGCTGTGCCTTTCCATGCCCAACCACCCCGTGCTGTGCCACGCGGCCGTGCCGAGAGGGACCATCTGCTCCCGGCCCTGGCCCTGCGCCTGGCAGGCAGGATACTGTTGGGGGGCTGGGGGGATGCCCCCTGGCTCCTGCCCCTTCCCAGGTGGAGCATGGATGCTTATGGACATGCGGGAGATGCCAAATCCAAGTGTTTTGGTGAAGTGGAGCAATAGGGACATGCCAGGCTCTGGGTGGCGGTGATGGGGCAGAATTTTGGGGTGTTTTGGGGGATTCTGAYGAGTTTCTGTGCACTGGAAATGGGCTTTCCGGCAGCATGCTGTGGCTGTGAGGGATGAGCCAGGGAATGGATTTGAGGGTGCCATGGGTGCCAGGTGCTAACCACTGCCCTGGCTGCCCTTGGGGTGTGGGGGGACATCCCCCATGCCCAGCGGGGGGACCGTGGTGGTGGCACAGTGCCAGCCCCTCACCGGGAAGTGCTGATTCACCGTGCCGAGCCGCTGCCCGGGGAAGGCGACGCTGCCCGGGCCACGGCCGCAGGATGCTGGCGGTGAGGCCGGCACGCTGGCATTCCCAGCTTTCCGCACGCTGAGCGGGAGGAATGACAATTCCCGGGTGGCGGGTCCTGGTGGCAGAGTGGCTGTGCCAGGGAGGGATGCTCGGAAGGCGCCGGTGCGGTGGAGGGAGATTTAAAGGGTGGGTGAGCACCCGCGCTCAGAATGCTCCCATGGGCCTGCTGTGGCTCCCTTCGGCGTCATCTCCTCCTCCTCCTCCTCCTCCTCCTCCTCCTCCTCCTCTTTCTCCTGCCTAGATGCTCACGGCCATGGCCCCACTGCTGTGTTGTCAGGGACAGTCAGAACTGAGGTGTCCTGCAGAGACCTGACACAACTTAGCACACCCGTCCTGCTGGTGGTCCCTGAAGTTTTGGGGGCAAAATCCCCAAATTTGGTCTCCCACAGGGCTTTCCTGCCAGGGTGAGCTGGGTGCTCTGGCAGAGGCACGGAGTCATGGCATGAGGGGCTGCAGGCCCGGCTCCAGCACCCTCCTGCCTGCTCCGGTACACACCTGCACGGCCCTACACCCACTCTTGTGCCTGCTGCATGTGTCCCATGCACACTCCGGTGTGTTCCTGCATGTCTTTGGTCATATGTGCAAACTCTGGCATCTTCCTGCATGTCCTTGCTCAGGCATACACACTCTGGCACACTTCTACTTGTCCTTGTTCACCTGCGCACGCTCTGGCATGTCCCTGTGTGTCCTTGCTCACAGGTGCACACTCTGGCACACTTCTGTAGGTCCTCGTTCAAATGTGGGTGCTGTGACAAGTCCCTGCATGTCATGGCTCACRGGTACACACTCTGCCACCCTTCTGCATGCCCTTCCTCACACTTGCACACTCTGACATGCTCCCTCATGTCCTTGCTGCACTGTCCACACTCCTGCACGCTCCTCCACATCCTTGCATGCTCCCGGTGCCACCAGGTCCGAGCCAAGGCCCTGCCTGTGCTGCCCCGATTAGGGTGTGGAGTTGGGGTGTGGCACAGCCTGGGCCGCCTCGATAACCCTGCCAGGGGGGACCTGGGGGATGCCCAGGGGGTCCGAGGGGGACCTGGGGGCCCTTGGGCTGTCACAGCTCATGGGGACAGCAGGGATTTGGGGCACATGGGGTTCCCCCTGGCACCCACAGCTGAGGGCTCTGTGCAGCTCCGGGTTGCACTAGGGGTTCTGGACATGCTGCTGGCTGTGGGGAGCCCCAACCCATCTCCTCGCACCCCTCAGGGGCCCCAGCAGCCACCGACAGCTGCTCGGAGGCATTTTTAGATACCAGCCATGTCCTATCTGTGTCTCAAATGTCCCCGGGAGTGGGTGGCCCCCCCCTGCCGGCAGCTGTCACCCACTTTCTGCCACCGGTGCTGGTGAAGCCCCTGAGTGGCACAGGGGTCGGGCTGGGGGTGAGCAGCAGCCCCTTCCCTGGGGGCATCCAAGGATTGGGGGGACACCCCTGGGGACCTGGGCTGGGGTTTCAGCTGAGCAGAGAGACCTGGGTGGGGACGCAGCACCGTAAATAGCCACTGGCACAGCTCGGCACGGCTCAGCATGGGGGTCCTGGAGCGGGCAGCTGCCAGGTGCCCCCCCAACACCTGGGTGGGGCGAGGCTAAATCCCTCTGAGCAGCTTATCCCGCAGCTCTGAGCCGCAAATCCCCACGTGCCGCAGGGCTGGTGAGCCACTGTGGCCGCACCAATGCTCACTGTCYCGCTGTCCCCCAGGGGCTTCTCGCCGGTAGCCGACGGCCACTGGGCCGGGGCACACCGGGACCATGACCTCGGCCAACGACTACGAGCAGCTGGAGCTGCAGCAGCAGTACAGCCGCATCAACGTCCGCTGGGATGCGTCCGACGATGAGCTGGACAACGACAACAGCTCTGCACGGCTCTTCGAGCGCTCCCGCATCAAAGCCCTGGCAGGTGGGTGGCAGGTCCCCTCGGTCCCACCTGGGTTGTCCCCACTGTCAGTGACCCTGTGCCCACTGTCCCTGCAGACGAGCGGGAGGCCGTGCAGAAGAAAACCTTCACCAAGTGGGTGAACTCGCACCTGGCTCGTGTCACCTGCCGCATCTCAGACCTCTACATGGACCTCCGGGATGGGCGGGTGCTCATCAAGCTGCTGGAAGTGCTGTCAGGAGAGCTTTTGGTAGGAATCCCAGCCAGCTGGAGACCCTGGGACCCGTGGTCTGCCATGCCATGCCACACCACACCATCTCTCTTGGTGTTGGCCAAGGGTTTGGGGTGGCAGCATGGGCGTGGGAGTGTCCCTGAGCAGGGCTTGGGTACCTGGTGTGGAGGGGAGGGTGCTGAACGCTATCGTGCCCCAGCCCAAGCCCACCAAGGGCCGGATGCGGATCCACTGCCTGGAGAACGTGGACAAGGCGCTGCAGTTCCTGAAGGAGCAGCGGGTGCACCTGGAGAACATGGGCTCCCATGATATCGTGGACGGCAACCACCGCCTTGTCCTCGGCCTCATCTGGACCATCATCCTCCGCTTCCAGGTGAGGACAGGTGGTTTGGGGCATCCCTTCACTCCACACCTCATTCCCAAGTGGGAGCCATCCTCCATGGAACTGCTTTTCCAACCCTAGAATGTCCTTTTGCCCCCAGATCCAGGACATCATCGTGGAGACACAGGAGGGCCGGGAGACACGCTCTGCCAGAGATGCACTGCTGCTCTGGTGCCAGATGAAGACAGCAGGGTAGGTGGTAGGACCCCCACGCCACCGCATCAGGGTCCAGGAGGATCCAGAGGGTGACAGTGACACCCTGTCCCCATCGCAGGTACCCCCATGTGAACGTCACCAACTTCACCTCGAGTTGGAAGGAYGGGCTGGCCTTCAATGCCCTCATCCACAAGCACAGGTAGGTGGCACAGCAGCAGGCCCCAGGGTGGCAGTGGAACTGAGAGATGTCCCACAGGTGTGTTACCACTGTCCCATGCCCTCTGTCCCCAGGCCTGAGCTGGTTGACTTCCAAAACCTGACCAAATCCAACGCCCGGCACAACCTGGAGCACGCGTTCAGTGTGGCGGAGAGGCACCTGGGCATCACCCCTCTCCTCGACCCYGAAGGTGAGGTAGTTGCTGCCAATCCGCTGCCTCAGTTTCCCCTGGGACATTCCCGGGCTCCATGGAGCACAGAGAGGTTCCCAATACATGGAAGGAGGGCATGGGTGGCCACAGGAGGGACCTCATGAGGCTGTGGTGGCCTGTGGGGTGGGTTGAGGTTGGGTCAGGAGTGACACCTCTCGCTCACACTGGGCAGATGTGTTCACGGAGAACCCTGATGAGAAGTCGATCATCACCTACGTGGTGGCCTTCTACCACTACTTCTCCAAGATGAAGGTGCTGGAGGTGGAGGGAAGGCGCCTGGGCAAGGTAGGGAATGGCGCTGAGGCGGTCAGGGGTGTTCTCTTGGGGTGCCGGCCTCTTACGCTCACCCCTGGTCCTGCTGCAGGTCATCGAGCATGCCAAGGAGACGGAGCGGATGATTGAGGGCTATGGGGGGCTGGCATCCGACCTGCTCACCTGGATTGAGCAGACCATTGCCTCCCTCAACAGCCGCAGCTTCGCCAACTCACTGGCCGGGGTGCAGCACCAGCTGCAAGCCTTCAGCACGTACCGCACCGTGGAGAAGCCCCCCAAGTAAGAGCCCCCTGCTCCCCGTGCCTGCCCGGTGGTGTGGGGCACCCAAGGGTGCCCAACACTGAGCTCTCTCTGGGGCAGGTTTCAGGAGAAGGGCAACCTGGAGGTGCTGCTCTTCACCATCCAGTCGCGGATGAGGGCCAACAACCAGCGCGTCTACACCCCGCACGAGGGCCGCCTGGTCTCCGACATCAACCGGGTATGGGCTCCATCTCYTGCACTAGTTGGGGGCTGTCTCCTGCAGTGAAGTCAGGTCCATCTCCTTGGGGAAATTGAATTCCTCTCCTGAGGCAGACTGGGTCCATCCCAGAGCAGTTCAGGTCCTTGGGCAGGTTGAGATGGGTCCTGAGGCAGGTTGAGTCCATCTCCTGAGGCAGTTCAGGTCCATCCCAGGACACACTGAATCCATCCTGGGGCAGGACTGATCCATCCCATAGCAGCTTGTCTTCCTCCACCTGGGAGTTATACTGGGGTTTACCAGTAGAACAAGACATGGGTGGTGGGGGGACGTGGGATACAGGTGCCACCTGCTTAGTGCCACCTTCCCCCAGGCCTGGGAGCAGCTGGAGAAAGCGGAGCATGAGCGGGAGCTGGCGCTGCGCAACGAGCTGATCCGTCAGGAGAAGCTGGAGCAGCTGGCGCGGCGCTTCGACCGCAAAGCAGCCATGCGGGAGGCCTGGCTGAGTGAGAACCAGCGCCTGGTGGCCCAGGTGAGGACGGGGACTCCCACCCCGGGGACCCCCACCCTGGGGAGCTTCACCAGAGCCTCACTACAGGCTTTGTGCCGGGGCAGGACAACTTCGGGCAGGACCTGGCAGCGGTGGAGGCAGCCAAGAAGAAGCACGAGGCCATCGAGACGGACACGGCTGCCTACAGGGAGCGGGTGCAGGCCATCGAGGCGGTGGCCAAGGAGCTGGAGCTGGAGGGCTACCACGACATCCAGCGCATCAACGGGCGCAAGGACAACATCCTGAGGCTCTGGGAGCACCTCCTGGAGCTGCTGGCTGCCCGACGCCAGCGCCTGGAGATGAACCTCACCCTGCAGCACCTCTTCCAGGAGATGCTCCATTGCATTGACTGGATGGATGAGGTCAAGGTGAGCTGTGGGCATTGGGTGTCACATGGGTGAGGTGTCTTTGTCCCACCAGGTGTTGGTGGGAGTTCCCTGGGGAGGGAGATGAGATGTTGGGGTGCTGGTGCCGAGTTTTGGGTGTCAGTGGGTAATGGCTGAGGGTCTCCTGCAGGTGAAGCTGGCATCTCCTGAATCTGGGAAGCACCTTCTGGAAGCAGAGGAGCTGCTGCAGACCCACCGTCTGCTGGAGGCCGACATGGCCGTACAGGCAGAGAAGACCCGGGCCATCAGCGCTGCTGCCCTCCGCTTTGCCGACGCTGAGGGTAGGTGTGCCAGGACACCCCAGCACCCCTGGTGTGGCCAAGGGAAAGAAGGACACTGTATTGATGACCACTCACCCTGCTCCCTGCCCAGGCTATCGTCCCTGCGACCCCAAAGTCATTCGGGACCGCGTGAGCCACCTGGAGATGTGCCGGCGGGAGCTGCAGGTACTGGCGGCACGGAGGAGAGCCTTGCTGGAGCAATCCCGCTCCCTCTGGACCTGCCTATGGGAGCTGGACGAGGCGGAGAGCTGGATCAAGGAGCAGGAGCAGCTCTACTCCTCCCTGGACTTCGGGAAGGACCTGCCGGGCGTGCTGCTGCTCCAGCGCCGGCACGCCGCCTTCGAGGCCGAGCTGCGGAGCCGGGGTGGGCGGCTGGAGCAGGCGCTGGCGGTGGGCGAGGGGCTGGCGGCCGCGGGCCGAGCGGCCGAGCGGCTGCGGGAGCGGGGGGCGGCCGTGCGGGCGCTGTGGGCGCAGCTGGAGGARCTGGCGGCGTTCCGACGGCGCGGCTTGCGGGAAGCCGAGGGCTTCTTCCAGTTCCAGGCGGAGGTGGAGGAGCTGGCRGAGGGGCTGCAGGATGCTCGCCGGCGGGCGGCCGCCGAGGAGCTGGGCCAGGATGAATCCCGCACCCTCGTCCTGCTGCGGCAGCACCAGGAGCTGCTGGACGAGCTGGCGGCYGCCCGAGAGCAGCTGGACAGGCTGGCGCAGCAGGCCGAGGGCTTCCCGCCGGAGCTGCGCGCCGGCCCCGAGGCGCAGAGCCGGCTGGCGGCCCTGCGGGAGCTGCACGCCGAGGCGGCCGCGCTGGCCGAGCGCCGCGGCCGCCAGCTGCAGGACGCCCTGAACCTCTACACCGTTTTCGGGGAGAGCGACGCCTGCCATCTCTGGATGGGCTCCAAGGAGACCTGGCTGGGAGAGCTGGAGGTGCCGCAGGCGCTGGAGGACCTGGACGTGACGCAGCGCAGGTAGGAAGGAGCCCCCGCCGTGGCAGTGCTGCCGTGCCCTGTCCTGAGTTGCTGCTCGTTCTAAGCCTGGATGTTCCCGCAGGTTGGACGGGCTGGAGCAAGACATGGCCACCGTGGCTTCCCAGATTGCCGCAGTCAACCAGGCAGCCGACRGGCTCCTGGCCAGCGGGCACCCCCGGAGCCCCCAGGTCCGGCAGTGCCGGGAGCAGCTCAACGAGAGGTACGGTGGCGGTGGCGGGTGATGCCAGGGCGAGCGGGGGACRCGGTGACGGTGCATTTCCCGCCATCCTCCGCCTCTGTCCTGCAGGTGGGGTCGGTTCCGGGAGCTGGTGTCGGAGCGCCGGCGGGCAGTGGGCTCGGCACTGCGCCTCCTCAACTACAACCTGGAGTCCGAGGAGACCCAGAAATGGCTGCGAAGCAAAGCCCGGGCAGTGGAAGCCACGGCCGAGCTGGGCCGTGACCTGGCCGGCGTCCTGGCCACCCAGCGCAAGCTCTACGGCATCGAGCGGGAGCTGGCGGTGGCCCAGGACCGCTTGGCTGCCCTGCGCTCCCAAGCTGAGCGCCTGGCCGAGGAGCGGCCCGAGGTGGCTGCGGAAGTGGCCCAGAAGCTGGCGGCAGCCACGTCTGCCTGGGACGAGCTGCAGGCAGCCCTGGCAGAGCGAGCAGCGTCCCTGGGGGAAGCTGGGCAGCTCCGGAGTTTCCTGCAGGACCTGGATGACTTCCAGGCGTGGCTCTTCGGCGCTCAGAAAGCCGTGGCGGCCGTCGATGAGGTGCCGGCATCACTGGGGGAGGCAGAGGAGATGCTGCAGCGGCATGAAGCTGCCCGGCGCGACGCCGAGGAGCATGCGGGAGCCTTCACTGCCTTGGCGGAGGCAGGGGAGCGGGTACTGGGGGGCCAGACGGACCCCGAGTACGAGGGGCTGCGGCAGCGCCTGGGCGGCGTGAAGGACGGCTGGGCTGCCCTGGGCAAGATGGCAGAGGCTCGGAAGCACTTCCTCACCCAGTGCCGCGACTTCCAGGAGTTCCTTCGCGACACCAAGCAGGCGGAGATCCTACTCACCAAGCAGGTGGGTGCTCAAGTGATATCCTTTGGGTCTCTTGGCTCACGGGCACCCCAAAAAATGGGTGATTGTGCACTGATCCCTTGCTGTGTCCCTCAGGAGTACACACTGTCCCACCTGGAGCTGCCCTCCACGCTGGAGGGCTCGGCTGCTGCCCTGCACCGCTTCCAGAACTTCCGTGCCGGTGTGGAGAGCAATGCCAAGAAGGTCCCGGAGGTGGTAACTGGTGGCATCAAGCTGGTGGCTGAGGAGAACATCTTTGCCGAGAAGATCTCTGAGAAGTGCCAAACTCTCCGGGAACGGTGAGTCTGGCGCAGGGCCAGCGGGTGGGTGGGCAGCGTGTGGGCAGCAGGGCTGACGTTGCACATCCATGGTCCCCTGCCAGGCATGGAGCCGTCATGGACAAGGTGGAGGAAGCAGCGGTTTTGATGCAGGACAACCACGACCTACAGACCTTCCTGCAGAGCTGCCAGGAGGTAGGAATGCAGCACAGCTGGTGGCACCCCTGGGGGGTCCCTACTGACACTGCTGAGCACTGACACCCCTTCCCTGCAGTTTGACGCCTGGGTGGATGAGAAGATGCTGATGGCTCAGGATGTCTCCTATGGAGAAACCCGTGGTCTCCACAGCAAGTGGCAGAAGCATCAGGCRTTCATGGCTGAGCTGGCACCCAACCAGAGCTGGCTGGAGAAGATTGAGGCGGTGGGTGCCGACACCATGATCAGAGAGGGGGAATGGTGTTGGGGAAGAGTCTGGAGCATGAGGAATTGCTGAGGGAGCTGGGAGGCTCAGCCTGGAGAAAAGGAGGCTCAGGGGGGAACCTTCTCGTTCTCTACGACTCCCTGACAGGAGGATTCAGCCAATTGGGGGTTGGGCTCTGCTCTCAAGGAACAAGGGAAAGGGCAAGAGGAAACAGCCTCAAGTTGCATCAGAGAAGGTTTTGATTGGATATCAGGGAAAATTTCTTCAGGGAAAGGGTTGTGCAGCCCTGGCACAGACTGCCCATGGCAGTGGTAGAATCCCCATCCCTGGAGGGATTTAAAAGCTGTGTGGATGTGTCATTTGGGGACGTGGGTTAGCAGTGGCCTTAGTGGTGGTGGGGGAATGGTCGGACTCGGCCTGAGAGGTGTATTCCAACCTTAACGATTCCATGACTGGAATGCTCCCAGCCTGCTGCATGGGTGGGATGCCCCCATGCCGCAGTGACCACCCTCCTCTCTACTGTTGCCGCAGGAGGGGACGGAGCTGGCCACGCGCAAGCCACAGTACAGCGCGGTGGTGACACAGCGGCTGGAGGAGCTGCGCCGGCGCTGGGCCGAGCTGCGCAGCGCTGCCGAGGACAGGGGCCGGCAGCTGTTCGAGGCCGAGCGCTCGGCGCTGTACGCCCGGAGCTACGGCGAGCTGGAGAGCTGGCTGGGGCGGGCACAGGAGGAGCTGCGCCATGCCGAGAAGGTCAAGGACCTCACCGCCACCAACCTGCTGCTGAAGAGGTTGACGGTGGGTGCTGGCACTTCACTGGGTCCTTTGGGAAGGGGCAGGAGGCCCGAGGCGATGGGGTTTGTTCCCAAATGGGACTGGGGTTCTCCATCTCGGCTCTGATCCCTAACTCACACGGATTTGCCCCGCCAGAGACTGGAAGAGCAAGTGAGAACGTGGATGAAGGAGCTGGAGGAACTGGGGTGGCATGGCACCCCTGGTGCTGGGGATGTGCCAGATGCCACCAGGCAGGAGCAGATGCTCCGGCAGCGAGTCCTTGAGCTGCTGGAGCCACTGGAGAGGAAGAGGAAGGAGCTGGAGACTGCCAAGGCCATGTACCAGCTGGGGCGGGATCTGGAGGATGAGACAGTGAGTGTCCTYGCTGTGGTGGGGGCCAGGGGGCTGGGGTTACCCATGGGTGCTGCAGGGGGCTCACTGGGTGCTCCTTCCTGCAGCTGTGGGTGCAGGAGCGGCTTTCCCTGGCGAGGTCAACGGATCATGGCACCGACCTCCCAAGCGTGCAGCGCCTGACCAAGAGGAATGAGGTGAGCTTGGGTACTGCAGCAACACCCACCATCCTGGGTGGTCCTTTGGGATCCATCCCATGGGTGACTCTCACTGTGACTTCCCTCCTGCTGGCAGACACTGCAGAAGGAGCTGGCGGGCCATGCCCCCCGCCTGGGTGAGGTGCTCAGCCGGGGAGAGGCAGCAGGGAGCAGTGAAGAGCCAGGCCCAGAGCTGGCGGTACAGGCACAGGAGCTGCGGGCACTGTGGGAGACGCTGCAGGAGGAGGCAGCCGCACGGCACCGGCGCCTGCGGGAGGCTGGAGAGGCTCAGCAGTACTACCTGGATGCTGACGAGGCTGAGGCCTGGGTTAGCGAGCAGGAGCTCTTCATGGGACCTGAGGAGAAACCAAAGGTGAGGAGCGATTCCATGTGGTGCTCCATGTTTGGGGGGGTCTGTGCTGCACTGGGCCCTGCCTTGCTGGGATGTGCAATGTTGACCCAGGTGGTGCCACGCTGTGCAGTTGAACATCATCCATATGTGACACACCATCGTATGTCCTGCTCTTGTGTGTCATTCCCCTGCCATTACACACCATCCATCCCGTTGCTGAGCTCACCATTGCTCCCTATGGCATCAGACAGAGCCAGGACATTCCTGTAGGGTGGGCACTGGGTCTAGACCCTAGTTCCTGTCCCCTGACCATGCCGGGTGCTGATGACACTGATGTTTTCCATGCCATAGGACGAGGAGAGCTGCTTGATGATGCTGAAGAGACACGTCCGGCAGCTGCGCTCCATCGAGGACTACGGACAAACCATCAAGGAGCTGGCAGGGAGGGCACAGCAGCTGCTCTCTGCCGGCCACCCCGAGGGGTAGGTGCCACGCCGTGTGTCCCCTGTCCCTCGGGGCGACCCTATGCCCTCAGCACTGCGTGGGTGGGGGGTTTGGCTGGAGCTCTGGCACTGTCAGCTGCTCCAGTTGGGCAGGGAGGTGGTCGCAGAGGGATACGGGGAGCACAAAGTGGGTCCTTCACCCCCAAACCCCCCGGATGTCAACACGGCTGGGTTGGGGACATTTATTCATGGGTGAGAACTGGGTGTCTGTGTGCCGGGGCCGCGCAGGGAGCAGATCATCCGGCTGCAGGGCCAGGTGGACAAGCACTATGCGGGGCTGAAGGAGGCAGCCGAGGAGCGCCGCCGGCGCCTGGAGAACATGTCACACCTCTTCCAGCTGAAGCGGGAGGTGGAAGAGCTGGAGCAGTGGATTGCTGAGCGTGATGTGGTCGCCTCTTCCCCGGAGATGGGGCAAGACCTGGACCATGTCATGGTGAGGGTGATGGGATGGTTGTGGCAGTGACAACGGGTAGCTTGAGGGGGGCGACTTGACTCTTCTCTTCCCTCCATGCAGCTCCTGCGGGAGAAGTTTCGGGAGTTCGCGCGGGAGACAGGCAGTGTGGGGCAGGAGCGCGTGGACCGGGTGAACCTGACCATTGAGGACCTCATCGACGCGGGGCACATCGAGGCGGCCACCATAGCCGAGTGGAAGGATGGGCTGAATGAGAGCTGGGCCGACCTCCTGGAGCTGATTGACACCCGCATGCAGCTCCTCGCCGCCTCCCACGACCTCCACAAGTACTTCTATGATGGCACAGAGCTGCTGGCCCTCATCGCTGCCCGGCGCCAGGAGCTGCCCCAGGATCTGGGCGAGGATGCTGGCACAGTGGAGGCTTTCCACCGGATGCACAGCGCCTTCGAGAGAGACCTCCAGCTGCTGGAGGCACAGGTGAGGCTCCAGCCCGGCGTGGATGCCAGCACTCAGCATTCCCCGTGGTCTTGTGGAAGGYGTCCCTACCTGTGGTGGGAGGCTGGCCTCAATGGTCTTTGAGATCCCTTCCAACCCAAGCCATTCTGTGATTCTCCGTGCAGGTGCAGCAGTTTCGGGACACAGCAGCACGCCTGCAGACCGCCTACGCCGGGGAGAAGGCAGCTGGAATCCAGGAGCAGGAGCAGGAGGTGTCCCGAGCGCTGCAGGAGCTGCTGGAAGYGTGCAGCGGGCGCCGGGCACGGCTGGTGGACACGGCTGACAAACACCGCTTCTTCAGCATGGCACGGGATCTGCTTTCCTGGATGGAGAGCACCGTCCGGCAGATTGAGACACAGGAGAAACCCAGGTATGGATGCACCCAGTGGGCACCCGGGATGGGACATGGAACCGATGACACCACTGACACTGCTGCCTGTGTCCCCAGGGATGTCTCCTCAGTGGAGCTGCTGATGAAATATCACCAGGGAATTAAGGCTGAGGTGGATGCTCGGGGCAAGAACTTCACCACCTGCATTGAGCTGGGCAAGAAGCTGCTGCAGCGCAAGCACCAGGACTCACCAGAGGTGAGKGAATCAGGGATCGGGGGCGGTGGGGGCGATGCCATCTGGGCCACCCCCTGACAGCATCYTCTCGCAGATCAAGGTGAAGCTGGTGGAGTTGGTAGACAAGAGGAAAGCCATGATGGAGACATGGGAGCAGCGCTGGGAGCGGCTGCGGCTGCGTGAGTCTGCCGGGGGTGCTGGGGACAAGCGCGGCGGTGCCGGGGGTGGTGGGACGGSTGGTCCAGGGGCTGAGCGCTGCCCGTCCCTCCCACAGTGCTGGAGGTGTGCCAGTTCTCCCGCGATGCCTCGGTGGCTGAGTCATGGCTCATGGCTCAGGAGCCCTACCTGGCCAGCAGCGACTATGGGCAGACAGTGGATGCAGTGGAGAAGCTGCTGAAGCGGCACGAGGCTTTTGAGAAGTCCTCAGCCACCTGGGAGGAGCGCATTGCCGCCCTCAGGAAGCTGACAACGGTGAGGAAGGCTTGGGATGAGGCCTCTGCCTGCCCTGCCTCAGTCTTCCCCCCATCCCTTAACACCTTCACTCCTTCCCCGGCAGCTGGAGCTCCTGGGCGGGCGGTCCCTTCGTGAGGGGCTGGTGCGGGATGGGACGACGCGCTCCGAGGCTCCYGACTACTGCCTGGATCTGGATGGGGAGCTGGAGGCCGGGTAAGGGATGCCACCACTATTCCATGTGACCAAGGACACAGTTTCCACATCCCTCTTTTTTAGCATTAAGGGGCTTTTTAGCAATTTGCCTTTTCCAAGCAATAAATTGATGCTGATAAAGAGGAGAGATGAAGGTCAAGCCTTGCTCTGACAGGGCTTTCATCCCTCAGGAGTACAGGAGAGCAGCAGCCAGCCCCATCCCTGTGGGACATGTCTGGGATGGGGATGCTGACTGACTGTCTTCCTGTGCAGGTCTGAGGAGGAGGAGGAAGAGGAGGAGAAGAGGAAGGATGTGAGCACACAGGACACTTCACTGCCCACCACGGATGGACCAGAGCCGGTCAGTTCTTGAGTTTAGCTTTTACCTTCCCCGACGGCCAAAAAAGTATCCCTGCATGCCCCCGTGACCGTGACCTCATTGTGTTGACAGATCCCTGCATGCCCAACCCTCACCTTGTCCTTTCCTTGTGTTGAATAAATGCTGCATTACCCCAAAAAGGCTGGGCGGGCAGAGGGGTGCTGCAGGTCCCCTTTGTCCCAACTCCTGGGGTGACATGGGGGGTGGCACCCATGGTGTATGCGTGTGTCTGGGATCGGTGCAGCAGCCAGAGTTGGAGCGTCTGCCCTGGGGCCACTGTGTCACCCTAAGGGACATCACTGCTGTTCAGGACATCAGCACCCTGTGGGACATCGTCACCCTGCAGGGCATTTTCACCCTGTGGGACATCATCGGCACTCTGCGGGGACTTTTCACCCTGTGGGTCATTATCACCCTGTGGAGCATCACCACCCCAAGAGACACAGTCACCGTATGGGGCATTGTCACCCCATGGAGCACTGTCACCCTGTGGGACGTTGTCACTCTACAAGGCATCAGCACCCTGTGGGGCATCGTCACACCCTGCAGCATTGTCACCCTGCAAGGCAACGTTGTCGCCCACAGGGCATTGTCACCGTGTGCCAGCCCCTGTACTCACTGCCAGCTCTCTGCTCTTCCCACCTGCTCTGCCTGCGCAGGGACAGGATGGCTCTCTGTGGCTCTACCTGCTTGGGGACAGGAACCCCTTCTCCCTCTTCTGCCTCTTCTGCCTGCCTGGGGACACGGGCATCTCCTGGCTCCTCAGGGACCAGATCACTCTCCCCTGCCTGGGGACAGGATCCTTGAGTGCCTACATGGGAACAAGCTCWTTTCTGCCTGATCAGGGACGTGGGGATCTTCTGGCTACTCAGGGACAGTGTGCCCCTCTGCCTGCTTGGGGACATGGCCACTTTCATCAGCTTGGGGACAGCAGCCCTCTCTGCTTACTGCCAGCCTGCTCAGGGACATGGGCATCCTCTGGCTCCTTGGAGACAGGAACCCCTTCTGCTCTTCTGCCTCTTTTGCCTGCCTGGGGAYATGGGCATCTCCTGGCTCCTTGGGGACAAGATCATTTTTGCCAGCACAGGGACATGGGCATCTTCTGATTACTCAGGAACAGGATCCTCTCTGCCTGCTTGGGGACATGGCCACTTTCAACTGCTTGGGGACAGGAGTGCTCTCTGCTTTCTGCCAGCCTGCTTGGGAACACGGGCATCCTCTGGATCCCTGGGGACCAGATCACTTTCCCCTGCCTGGGGACAGGATCCTTGAGAACCTACCTGGGGACAAGAGTATTTCTGCCAGCTCGGGGACATGGGCATCTCCTTGGAGACAGGGTCCTGCTCTGCTTTCTTGGGGATATGGGAATCTTCTGGCTCCTTGGGGACAGGGTGCTCTTTGCCTGCTCAGGAACACACTTTCCCCTCCTTGGGGACAGGAGTCCCCTCTATTTGGGACATCTCCTGCCTCCCTGGGAACAAGATCACATTCACCTGCCTGGAGACAAGACCCCTGACTACACACCTGGGACAAGATCACTTCTGCCTGCTTGGGGACATGGGCATCTCCTGGCTCCTTGGGGACAGGGGCCCTGGCCAAGCCCCTCCTCTGGCACCCAGCTGGATGGGCGTCCCCTTYGTCGGGCACCACATTCCTCATCCGGACCTCCCCAAGTCTCCTGGGCTGGCAACAACACTGAGGTGGCTCCCAGGACTGCTCATCTAGCTTGGTTCAACCTCATCACCCCAAATCTGAGGAGACACTGGCACCAAGACTGGRGGGTGCCAGCCACTCATGGGGTCTTCCCAGTAGCCACCAGTTTTTGCATACTGGAGCTGGTGGCATCGCTGGCACTGTGCTGAGGGTCCCAGCTGATTGCTGGGGTCTTCCCAGTACCTACCTGTTCTCACATACTGGAGCTGGGGGGTCACTGGCACCAAGATTGGGGGTCTAAGGGCTAGACCATGTCCAGCCACTCACTGGRGTCCTCCCAGTAGCCACCAGTTCCTACACACTGGAGCTGGACACGTTGACACACACACACATTGACACTGCACTGAGTCCCAGGGCTGGACCATGTCCCGGATGCTCACTGGGGTCTTCCCAATAACCATCGGTTCCCACACACTGGATCTGGTTGGGGTCACTGGCACTGCATGGAGGGGCTCACTGCAGGATTCCAGACACACACTGTGGGATCACATCTGGGATGGGGATGCTGAGCGGTCCTCCCAGCAGTCACCAGCTCCCACATTTTGGAAGTGGTGGGGTCATTGGCACCCAGCCACTCACTGGTGTCCTCCCAGTAGCCACCAGTTCCCACATACCGGAGCTGGTGAGGTCACTGGTACGGAGACCTGGGGGCGACCCACCCCCAGGCCACCAGACTGAGGTCCATGACCCACTGGTGACAGCTACCCGTGTGCCCAGTGCCACCACGGGAGGGGACAACAACTCGCCGCGGGTCCATCAGTGGCAGTGGGTGGGCGACACCATGGCGTAACCACGCCGTTGCCTCGCGACAGCTGGTGCCAAAGACAGGTGACGAGGAGCCCGTGTCACCAACCCCACGGCCACCGCGGGAGGAGCCAGAGGAGCCAGCCACGCTGCCTGCCCGTGTCAGCAGTATCCAGCTGGAGGGCTACCTCGGCCGCAAGCACGACCTGGAGGCGGCCACCAAGCGCGCATCCAACCGGTAGGCAAGGCGGCGGCGGCGGCAAGCGCGGTGTCCCCGGTGGGGCGGTGTCCCCGGGGTGACGCAGTGCTGGCGCAGGTCGTGGAGCACGCGATACTGCGTCCTGCGGGGTGGCCAGCTCGCCTTCTTCAAGGACGCCAAGAGCCGCGCGCTGGGGCTGCCGTGCCAGGGCGAGGAGCCCCTGGGGCTGTGGGACGCCCGCTGCGAGGTGCCCGCGGGCTACAAGAAGAAGAAACACGTCTTCAAGCTCAGGTGAGGGCGCAGCGCCGCATGGGGTGGCATAGTGGGCAGGCGTGGCACTGGTGTCTGTGCTCTGTCCCTAGGCTCAGCAATGGCAGCGAGTGGCTGTTCCATGGCAAGGATGAGGTGAGGGGTGGCCTGGGGTGACATGGGATGGCTGGTGGAGCCCAGGGGGCACAGGGTGGCTGGGGGATGTGGTGGTGGTCAGCAGTGCCCAAGGGGACGTGGGGTGGTCAGTGGTGCCCATGGGACACAGGGGTGGTCAGAGAGGTCCAGAGGGACAAAGTGTGGCTGGTTGTTCCCAGGGGTACACCAGTGGTGCCCAGGGGTTCATGGGGTGGCTGTAGATGGCCRAGGAATGTGGTGGTGGCCAGCAGTGACCAGGGGTACAGAGGGATGGCCAGGGGTGGCAATGCTCAGAGGGGCAGGGAATAGCCAAGGGGGCCATGAGGACGTGGTGAGGCGCTGGCAGTGCCCAAGGGGACATGGGTGCCTGGGGAAGACCTGGAGCCACTGGCATCACCTGGGGGCCCTGGGGGTGGCTGGGACGCTGCTGAGGGGCCAGGGGAGCCCCCCCGACCATCCCCCCATGCCCGCAGGAGGAGCTGCAGGCCTGGCTGCAGGGGCTGAGCGCAGCCATCATGGAGTGTCGGGGCAGCCGTGGGAAGGCGCAGAGCCTCCCCCTGCCCATACCCCCGGCTCCCCCGGAAGCCCCCCTGCCCCGCAAGGACAAGGAGAAACGCTTCAGCTTCTTCCCAAAAAAGAAATAATCCCCCTAGATGGCGGGGGGGGGGAAATGACACCCCACGTCACGCCAGCGGGGCCACGCGTGCATGAGGACACGCGTGTGCGGCACCTGTACAGGTGCCACTGGGTCTAGGGGGGCACGYGGGGGTCACGCGTGGGCAGGAGCCCCCCAGCCCCCCTGCCACGAGCACACATGTCYGTGTGCACAGGTGTATATATATATATTTGTATTTATATATATACATACATTTACACGCTTCAGGCACACCCCTGCACGGAGGCGGCCGCAGGTGCCCCCCAGGCGTGTGCCCCTYGTGCCCACATGTGTCCCTGCACGCACACGTCTGCCCACGTGTGTCCCCGCATGCAGGTGCACCCCCGGCCCCCTCCGCACGCACGGCACAGGTGGGCGCCCCACAGGTGTGCATGGACCCCCCCAGCACCTGCACGGGGGGCGCCTGGGTGCCCCCCAAAGCCATAACCCCCCCCACAGCGCGTGGGTGCAGAGGGGGGACCCTCCGGGCCCTGCGGGCACCAACCAAAGAGTGTCAGCCCATGGAGGCCCCTCTCTGGCACCCCCCRCCCCGTGCCCCCCCCCAGCCGGGGTGGGGGGGCCCCCTGCACCCCGCAGATGGGCTGAGACACCCTGGGGGGGGCGGGCGACCAGAGAGGAACTTTGGGTTCAGTTTGGGTTTTTTTTTCTAATAAAGATGTGAAAGTGAGCGGGGTGCAGTGCTGGGTGCCTGCAGGGCACGGGGGGCCTCTGGTGCTTGTAGTGGGAGGTTCTTGGGGGGCCCTGTGTCCTGTGGGTGGAAAGAACAGGGGGTGTCCCTTGTCCAGAGCAGGTTGGGAGTCCCCAGGGTGCTGACAGATGGGTTGGGGGAGTCCWTGGGGGTGCCCCTTCTCCTGGGCAGACTGGAGGTTCCCACAGGGCTCCTTCTCCCAGAGGAGGGCCATGGGGTGCCCCTTTTTCCAGGTAAGTTAGATGTCCATGTGGTGCCCCTTCTCCCAAGGTGACCCTTCTCCATGGGGTGACTCTTCTCCCAGGAAGGTTGGGGGTTACCGGGGTGCTCCTCTTCCTGAGGSTCTGTGGGTGCTCCTTCTCTTGAGGGTCCACAGGGCACCTCTTCTGCCCGTCCCTGCCCCTAGCTGGCAGCGTCGAGGGTCTGAAACTTCTGCCGCAGGTCCCTGACGAGGCCGTGGCGCGGTGGCTCGGGGGTGCCGGGGGGCTCGGGGCAGCGCCGCCGGTACTCCTCGGACGCCTGGTAGGCTTTGCAGCGCTCCACCACCGCCTTCAGGCAGATCTTCTCCCGCGTGGTGGGCGAGCGGATCTGCACGTAGGCCGGGGGCTCCGGCAGCCGCTCCAGCACCAGCACCCGCTGCCCGGGGCCCAAGGGGGCTTCGGCCGCCACCCACAGCGCCCCGTCACTGCTGTACCGCGCTGGCGCCGGGCTCGGGCTGTCGGAGCCCCCGTTGGCCTCGGCGCTGCGGCTCCGGCCGCCGCCCCTCTCCTTCCCGGCCGGGCGCCCACCGCGGCCGGGACCCTCGGGCGCCGAGCGGCTGCGGCTCACCGGCGGCGGCCGCGGGGCCCCGAAACGGGCACGGAGCTCCCGCACGTCGGGCCAGGTGAAGGGTTCGGCGCCCACGGGGCTCGAGGGGCTGCGGGGGGCACGCGGGGACGGGGATGCCACCAGGCCCCCGTCCCGAGGCACAGCCAGCGATGGGGTGCTGGGGGGGGGGTCCCCGTCCTCCTGCGGCGGCAGCGGGGGGCRGCGGGTGCCGGCACGGCGGCTCTTGATGCGGAGGCTGTACTGCCGTGCCAGCTGGTACACCTTGGTGCCCAGGTGAGGGGGCGTCAGCAGCAGCTGCGGGGGCGGCCCCGGGGGTGATGCCGCGGTGCCCACATCATCTTCCTCCAGGATGAGCAGCGGCTCGGGGGGCTGTGCCCCATTCTCCTGGCACGGCTCCTCTGCCTCGGGCTGGGCAGGGGGCTCAGGGCTCTCGGGAGGCCGCGGGAGCCCATTGAGGCGGCACACGGAGCTCCGCACCAGCCCCTTGGGGATGAAGGAGAGGCTCTCRCGGCGGCGCACCCCGAAACCGGCGTCACGGTGCTCGGCATGGCCGTAGTAGCTCTTGATCTTGTCGAGGAGCAGGCGGTCCTGGTTGGAGAGCAGCGATTCCCGGCGGGCTCTAGTGAAGGGCTCAGGCGAGGGGATGGTGCTGCGGGACCCCCCAGGCTCCCCTGATTCTATTGAGGGGCCCCCATCCAGGCTGAGGGTGCTGCCACCGTGGCTGGGGGCGCGTCCCAGGGGCCCCTCCAGCGCCAGGCTGCTCCTTCGGGACAAGCTGCTGCCACCGCCAAACCGCTCAGCAATGACGCTGGCCTGGTCCAGCACTGAGGGTGGCAGGATGCTGGCTGCTCCTTCTCCCTCCTCCTCCTCTTCCTCCTCCTCCTCCTCTTCGCTGCTCAGCACCTGCAAATCCTCCGCAGCGCGCTCTGGTTCCCCATCCCCACTGGGCAGTGCCAGGGTCCCCACCAGGGACGGGGATTTGGGAGCCCCCAGGACCTTGGGGTGCTCCCCAGCGCTGCTGTTAGGGGGGTGGGTGCTGGGTCCCTGGGCACCCCCGGGTGAGGGCCAGGGGGTTGCACTGACCTTCTCACAGCTCCCTGGCCCCCAGCTGCTTGGCCGCTTGGGTCCCTCCAGCACCCATGGGTGTCCCCCGGCCTGGGCAAGAGCAAATGCGGGGTGTCATGAGCTGTGAGGGCGCCCAGGTGCTCCAAGCATGATAAAACCCAGCCAAGCCATGGGGCCCTGGGAGGCGCCGTGGGAGCAACATGGGGTGCCCTGGAGTGGTGTGGGATGTCCTGGTAGTGATGCAGGGTACCCCAGGAGTGATGTGGGAGTGCCCCAGAAGTGATTTGGGGTGCTCTGCGTGCCCTCCCTGGGGTTTGAACGGCTAGTGTGGGTACCTGCTCCTCCTGGGGCTCCAACAGCAGATCCCCGGCCCCCGGCAGCTCCTCCTGGCAGTCCTTGCCCAAAGCCTCCTCTTCCTCCTCTTCCTCCTCTCCCTCTGCCACCATGCCCTCAGCCGCTGCCCAGGCTCTGGGGTGCTGGGGGGGCTCTCCCACTTCCAGGAGCACCCCGTCGCTGCTGGTGTTCTGTGTGAGGGCGAGCGCCRGGCTCAGCGCCCCGTGCCAGGGCTGGAGGCACTGGGCACCCCAACCCACTACACCCGGCCTTACCTTCAGCCCTGCCAGCCAGGATAGAGAAAAGCAGAGATTAGTGGGGGGAGCACCCAAAATTCCCCCCACGGTCCCCAGCCACCCCTCCRCCTGCCCCACCGGTGCCGTGGTTGTGTCAGCTCACCTTGCTTGCCCAAGTGCCACAGGTTGTGTTTGGTGGGCTCTGGGGGAAGGGGAGGTGACATTGGCATCACCCCCATGTCCCCCAACTCATCAGCACCCCGAGCCCCCTGATCCCGTCCACCGTCCACACCCGACTGCCTGCGCCCGCCGTGTCCCTGCAGCCGCTCCAGCAGCATCTCCGTGTGCCCCTGGTGCTGGAAGGGCTCTGTGGAAACAGGGACAGGGGCACCATCAGCACCCAGCGCCACCCTCCCTGCAGGCATTGGTGTCACCCAGCCACAGCTTGGCCCTGGGGAACRGGGGGTGGTGGGGTGGAGTGGTGGGAACACGTGGGACAGCAGAAACACTGGTGACACACGGCTCTCACCAGACTGCCGGCGTCCCTGGAGTGGCTCGGTGGCAGCGTCACCCAGGGGCTGGCAGGACCAGCTCTTCTTCAGGCGCTCGGGGCTGCAGCGGGGCAGGCGCGGGGGGTCTGTGGGGACAGGGGGTGATGCCAGGGAAAATAGGGGGGACARAGGAGGGCAGAGAGGGGATGGTAGGGCATCGATGGCACTTACAGAACAGGTCCATCTCCAGGATGGCTTCCTTAGCCTGGGTGGAGGGAGGATGGAGAAAAATGAGGCAAAGGTGGGGTACAGCTGCCCCCCCTCACCGTGCCGGGGTGTCCCTGGTGTCACTGAGGTGCACACCCCACCACCCTCACCTTTTGGGGGATGGTGGCATGGTGATTCTCCAGAATGAGCCGCTTGATGTGGTGAGTCCACACRCGCTTCTCCTCCACGCTCTTGGCCTGGGGGGCACAGGAAGGGCGGTGGGGTCGGGCAGGGGAGCCTGGGGGGTCCCCCGGGTACCCCCTGCCCCATGCCCCGCTACCTGCAGGCTGTGCTGCTGCTTGCCATGCTTGTAGTGCGCCAGGCTGAAGCACAGAGAGTCCCGCGTGCTCTCGATCAGCATCAGCGAGGAACACTGCCGGAAGAGGCATCAGCATCCCTGGAATTTCCCACCCCAGCACCCACCGGGGTCCCTGGAACCCACCCTGCTCCTCCATCCCTGGCATCCACTGGTGTCCCTGGCACTCAGTGGGCTCCCCACCCGTCACCCTCCCAGTCTCCCACCATTATCCCGCACCGGGATGTGGCTCTTGTAGACGTAGTGGTCGCCACGGCGCTTGGTGATGAGCAGGGCCTTGTCAAAGAGGAAGAGGGCACGGTCGTGGCGCACCCGCTGTGCCCGAAATGTGCCCTCCAGCACCAGCTCCCCATAGGTCGTCAGGTCCGGCCCCTTCCAGCCCAGCAGCAGCGACTGGATTTCCTGCACAGACACGGGGACAGGTGCGTCAGCACCCCTGCCACGGTGCCCATCTCATGCCACCTGGTGCCACCCACTGCCCCTGTGGTGTCCCCCTGGTGCCCACCTGCTGGCGGATAGCGTGCTCATGCTTGCGCTTCATGTCATTGATGTACCAGGCCACGCAGGTCATGGTGTCAATGGCCTCCAGCACCAGCTCGTAGTCGTCCCCCGCCTTGTGCTCGAAGTGCCTTGCGATCTCCTGGGCACAGCACGTGGCATCAGGGCATGGGAATGTGCTGTGCCAGGTGCCTGGACTGCTCTAGGCACCCAAGCCGTGTCCCTGTGCCACTCCAGGCACCCAGGCTGTGCCAGATGCCCATGGCCTCTCCCTGTGTCATCCCAGGCTGTGCCAGGTGCCCACGGCCTCTCCCTGTGTCATCCCAGGCTGTGCCAGGTGCCCACGTCACAGCAGGTGCCTGCGTCGTGCTGTGCCAGGCGCCAGGCGCTCACCTGGAGCAGCAGGTGGTACTTGAGGATCCTCTGGACAGGCTTGAGCAGGTAGGCCCCAAGGGGTAGTGCGTGGCGCAGCCGCTCCTGGCATTCCCGCAGGAACCGCGCCTGGACCTTGCTCCTCATGCATTCGGTCAGTGCCGCCACCGAGCTGCGGGCAGGGAGGGGGCTCAGACCCCTGCCCACCCATGTGCCCCCTGCCCACCTCCCTGCTCACCCAGCTGTGCCCCCCACCCACCTGGGGTAGTTGTTGCAGTACTGGGTGTAGATGGCAAATTCCTGGCTCTGCAGGTAAGGGGAACATGGTGAGAGCCTGGTATGACCACACATCATCCCTGGTGTCCCCACAGTGCTCCCTGTGCCCTTACCCGGGTGACGAAGCACACGGCCACAGCCACGGGGTCACTGGCGCAGCTCTCCAGGTTTTGCAGGAGGGTGCTGGGGGGCACAGAGGGGACAGGGTGACCACAGCCCCCCACACACCCGCGGGACAGAGTTGCACCCCTGTCACCTCCCAGTGGCACTTGCTCCCCCACCTGCTGAGCTCGTAGATGTCCTCGATGTTCCCGAAGAGCGCGCTGACCTGCTCCGGCCGCAGCACCGGCTCCTCTGCGTCGATAATCTTGCCCAGGTAACCCTGCCAAGCACCCACAGTGGCACCATTGCACCCCCAGACCCCAAACTGTGCCCAAGGGGTGCCCCCCTGTGTGCCCCCTGGCACCCACCTCCACGATGCTGCGCAGATCACGGGCATAGGTGCGCTCTGACTCCACGATCTCCTGCACCACACGGTCCAGGTAGCTGGGCTTGGCCCCGGGACCCCCRAAAGCTGCCAGGGAGTGCCCACCACGGGCACCCGGCCACCCCCCTGGGGACGCATTGTTGTTGGAGTTATGGAGCCCCTCGGCCCACGCCTCAGTCCCGGTGCTGGGCGGATCCTCCATGGCACAGCTGGGCTCCAGGCTCAGGGCAGGGTGCTGTGGGCACACAGGCACTGGCATCCCGGCATCCCTTGGCACCGGCGGGGCACAGGGCGGCTCTGGCAGGAGAATGGTGGGTTAGGGGATGCGGAGACCCCCCAAATATGGGTGGTGTGTGGCACCAAGGGGAGCGACCCTGATGAAGAGCCCTGATGGCCAAACCCTCTATGCCAAGGGTTGCCAGCATCCCCCAACCCCAAAAATCCCTGGATACAGCACAACGGGGTCTCAGCACAGACCACCAGTGCCGAGATTTGGGAGTTCAGGCCCCCCCCCTCATCCCAGACCCGGGGACCGTGCTGGGACCAGGTGGGACGAGCGCCTCCACCCCCACCCACCAGGGCCGTGCGTCACTGCCGCACCCGCGGGACACTTTCCAGGTGAGCTCAGCGCCGGCTCGCCCTTCCGGACCACCGGTGCCACCGGGAACCTCTCGTGCCATCGAAACCGCTCAGTGCCACAAACACGGTTGGGACACCCAGAAAACAGTGGCCAGTGGCAAAGCGTGTGGGAGTGTCGAGGCCACTGAGCCCGGTCACCGCGGCGGGTGGCCCTGGGGACAGTGACCTTGAGCTGGGCCACGTGCTGCGCCGGCGGCGTGGCCGCCTGAGCCCCCCGGCACCCCCGGTGCCGGCACCCAACCGGTCAGGCCGGTTCCCGCCGGCGCTTCCCCACACCCACCGTGCCGCGTGGCCGCCATCCAGCCGCCGCCCTCCCCGGGGCTTCCCCGAGCACGCCAGGAGCCCCCCAAAAAGCCACCGCGGTGCCTCCTAAGTGGGGTCCAGCCCCATGTCCCCAGTAGTGCCACAGCCCGGGACTCCGGGTGCTGGCACATCTGACCCTGCCATGGGGCACCTCCTGGGCACCCCAGATCTGGGTGATTTGGGGAGCAGCTTCCCCAACCCCCAAATTCCTCACCCCTACAGGCATGGGGCACCCGGTCTCAGGGTCACCTCAGCCCCAGGGGGGGCACCCAACCGGTGACACCGGAGACAGCAGACTCCGAGCATCCTTCCCGGCAGCGTCTGACCCCGATCCCACCCTGCTGGGGGGAGAAGAGGAGACCCCCAGGTGGCACTGGGGGACCAGACAGGGGCTCCCCCACTTAACACCCGGCAGGGGATTTGTGGCTACCGCAGCTCGTCCCCGGAGGCCATCCCCGGCCATCCTAATCCTCTCAGAACACCGGGATTACGGCACCGGTCCCACGTCACCGGGACCGCGGCCACTCGCCTCGGCCCCTCGGCCACCGTCATCCCGCCCCGGTGATCGGGGGGGTTGATCCTCTTACCCCCCCAGTGTCTCCTCGGTGGGCACGCGGCCGCCCAGAGCCCTCCGCCTCCCGCCTGCTCCGGGTGGGATTAGCTCTGACCTTCACCGCCCCGACCCTCCCCAGCCCCGCCACAGAGGACGGGCGATCCCCCTGGAGTGCCGAACAGGGGGCTCTGGTGGGTCCTCAAAACTCCCCGGTGGGGGAAACTGAGGCAGGGGCCGGGTTTGTTGTGCCGAGCCGCCGGCGCCGGCGGGAGGGGGGTGGGATTTTCTGCCCACCGTGGGATCGCCGGCACCGCTGCACATTCCAGCGCGGGAGCTGGGGCGCGAGGCACAGCCCACGGCGTTTTCCCAGGATCCCGGCACGGCACGGCACGGCACGCCGGGAGAGGGGCCGCGGCGCGCCAGCCCGCCGGAGCCATATAAGGGCAGGCGGTTCACCAWTTCCAGGCATTTTCCAGAATCCCAGCGGCCTTGGGAGCGGGGAGGTCGCCGCCGGCTCCAGCGCAGCTGCCGCGGCCGTCGCTCCCGGCCCCGGCTGGCACCGCCGCTGCCCGGCGGGCACGGGCTGGGCGCCGGCGCTCCCGCCCGCGGGGACTCGGGGGGCTCGGCACCACGGGGGTCYCCGTGTCACGGCATTCCCGGGACAAGGCGGCACCGACCCGCGGGGCTGACAAAGCCTCTTAGTGCCCGGCGCCCATGGCGTCGCGCCGCCTAATCTCGAAGGAGAGGCGCAGGACACCCCCACCTCCCACTGGGACCCCTGTCCAGGGTCACCCCACATGCCACAGCCTGTCCTGCACTCCCGGCTCGGCCTGAGGACCGCCCCCAGTTTCTCTGGGTGCCTGTCCCGGGGGTCTCCCAGCACCCCCAGGGTGTCCTGCTGTCTCCTGCCCCTCGGAGACCCCAGGATCCACAGGTCTCACCTCGTGGGGACCCCCAGCTCCTGCCCCACTACGGGCATCTCTGGACCCACGAATCCTGCCTAACCAGGGCCCGTGGATCCTGCTCCACCGGGATGCAAAGGCTCCTGCCCCACCAGGACCCACGGATCCTGCTCCACCGGGACCCACGGATCCTGCCGCGCGGGAATGCAACGGCTCCCGCCCATCGGGACCCAGGGATCCCACTCCACCGGGATGAAACGACCCCCACTCCACCGGGACCCTCGGCTCCCGCTTCACTGGGATGCAACGGAGATCCCACCCCACCGGGAGACCCTCGCTGCCGGGGACCCTCGGGACCGCCCTCTCCCGCCCGGCGGGGACCCCCGGCTCCCCTCCCGCGGACCCCACGGCCGTGCCCCGTTCCCGCCCGGGCCGGACTCACCGCGCTCCGCTACCGCCGCCGCCCCGTCCCGCCCCGTCCCGGCCGTGCCCGCAGGAAGCGGCGGGAGCGCCTCGGGGCGGGGACAGCGGCCGCCCCGCCCGGCCCCGGGAACGGGGACTCCCGGGAATGGGAGCGGGACAGGACCAGAGCGAGCCCGGGCGTGACCGCGGGGCATGGTCCGGTACTGTCCCGGTCCCGGTCCCGGTCCCGGTCCCGGTCCCGGTCCCGGTCCCGGTCCCGGTCCGGTCCAGGTGTGGTCCCGGTACAGTCCTTGGTACGGTCCTGACACGGTCCCGGCACAGTCCAGATATGGTCCAGGTACTGTCCTGATACGGTCCTGGCATGGTCCCGGTACTGTTCCGGTACAGAACTAGGCGTGCTTCTGGCATGGTCCCGGTACTGTCCAGGCACAGTCCCGGGACGGTCGTGATCCTGTCCCGGGGTGCACCGAGCATGGCGGAGAGGAACCCGTACCCACCGTTGTGTCCCGTCCCAGGGGACACGGGCACCCGAAGGGGTCCCAGCCCCAGCTATGGACACCCCCATTCCTGCCCGAGGGGACATAGACACCCCGTGCCACCAGCCACGGGGGATGCGGGGCACCCCTCGGTGCCAAGGCAGGATGGGTGCCCGCGGGTGGGGGCTGGCCCCAATACCCCTCCATCCTTCCTCAGCCCCTTCCATCACAGCCYTGGCACTGCCATGACACTTGAGCCCCAAATCCAACTGCGTGCCAGCTCCCCACACCAACACCAGGGCCTTCGACCCACCCCCCTCCAATAAAGCTGGGGGCCAGCTGGAGCCCCCRGCCCCTCACGGCACCTGCCACCAGAATGGGCCCATTCTGCAGGCAGGCGCCTCGTGCCGCTGGCACTGGATCCCGCTCAAAGGCYGGATTGTTCCAAGCAGAGCGGGAGCTTGGCCAGGCCCAGCACTGGCACTGGGAGGCATCATGGGGGGACGTGTGGCATCCGTGGGATGGTGGGGTCCCCACTGTCCTCACCAGTACGGGAATGTGTGCTCTGCCAGCGGCTGGGTCCAGTGTGCCAGACATGTCCAGGAAGGTGGCTGCGGCTGCTTCRCCGGGATGAAGTGCGGGCACAGGGGGGTGTAGGGAGCTGGCARGGTGGGTGCTGCTGAGGGCACGTATCCCCATTAAGCCAGACCCCCTGTCCTGTCCTCCCAGTGTCCTGCCCCAAATCTCACAGACCCTCCTCAAACTCCCTCCCCAAATCCCCCTTCCCTCCTCCCCATATCCACTCTCCTTGTAGCCACTCCTCTTTCCCTCTCCCTGTATCCCCTCCCCAGACCTTCTCCCCATTCTCTCCTCCTCATAGTCCCCTTCCGATATGTTCATCCCAGACCCCTCTCCCCAGACCCTCTCCCCACCCTCCTGCCCCCTCCTCTCTCCTCCCTCCCTTCCTCTCCCTCTTGCCCCCGTCCCCCCGCCCGCCAGGGGGCGCCCCCTCCCCTCCCTCCTGCCCCCGCCCTCCCGCCCGCCAGGGGGCGCCGCCCCCTCCCCTTCCCGTCGTGCCCCGCGCGGCTGAGGCGGGAACGCGGCGGCTCAAGATGGCGGCGGCCCTGGCGGCGCGGAGCTGCCTCGAGCTGAGCGCGGCCGGCCGGGCCCCGCCGCGACCCCCGCAGGAGCTGCTCTTCGTGCCCCCCGGCATCGCCCCGCTCCCCGCCGGCCGCTACAGCGACAGCGCCGGCGGCTTCTGCTACCAAGAGAGCGCGCAGCTCGGGGCCGCCACCAGGAATCGCTGGGTGCGATGGTGAGTGCACGCCCCCGTCCGCCTTGCCGCGCTTAGACCCTTGTCAGCCGCACTTCGCCCCTTCTGAGACCCTCCTGTCCCTCAGGTCCTCCTCATCCTCATTTCTGCCCTTTTCTCCCTTCTCAGACCCTCCTTATCCTTACGTTTGCCCCTCTGTTCCCGCAGGAGCACGTCGGGGGACACGGTGGAGCTGGTGGAGGAGTCCCTGGACGTGAACCTGCTGAACAACGCGGTGCGGCTGCGGATCCAGGGCTGCCCGTTCCTGCCGGGCGGGATCCACCTGTGCGAGGTGCAGAGTCACCTGGTGGTGCTGCTGCTCACGGCGCAGACGGTGCACCGGCTGCTGCTCCCGCACCCCGCCCGTCTCTACCGCAGCGTGAGTGCCGGGAACGCCGCCGGGGGCCGGGGCAGATGACCCCGTCACCGCAGGGAGGGCTTGGGAGGGGGCGGGTGACCCAAGATACATCGGGAACAAGAGGGAAAAGAGGAGGTTTGGGGAATTTAGCCCTGTTTTGCTCAGCAGCTGGCTGCATCTCCCACTTGTGTGGTGGACTGTGGTGACACTGGAGTTGAGCTGCTGCTGGGAATGAGCCTTGGCTCTTCCAGAGCCCTTCCTGGTTGGATTGTCTTTTTTTTCCCCAGCTGAGAAGGCTGCAGGCTGGTTTTGTCTGGGTTGGAATCTATATTTCATGTGGAAGATGGATCCTAGCCAGAGTTTATATCACATTTACCATCTTTCCACGGATGTGGGTTGGAACTGGAWGGTTTTTAAGGTTCCTTCTGATTGAAACCATTCCAGGATTCCATGATTCTCCCCATTTGCTCTGAGTTTTCCTCTTATGCTTGCTTTTTGCCAGGATCCTCTACTCTCTTGGAGAGCTTCTCTCCTGCTTTTAGAGCTCCAGAGAGCTTTCCCAAGGGATGACCCTGTGCTGTGGCAGAACTGYTCTTCCTGGGTTTTGTCACCAGCGGTTTACTCTGAGCTATCCCAGAGATTTTTTTTTACCGGAAAAATYGTTATTATCGAGGAGACAGTTGCCATTTCATCAGTGTCTGGTGGGKTTTTTTTCTGTGCCTTAGATATGTGTGTTCAGAATTTGCTGTTTTATGGAATCCTCTAGGATCATGGAGTCCAGCCAATTCCCCAGCATTGCCAAGGCCACCCATGTCCCCAAGTGCCACATCCACACGGGATGGGAACTCCACCACTGGAGCCTGTTCCAGTGCTTGATAACCCCTTCCATGAAGGAATTTTCCCTGATATCCAACCTAAACCTCCCCTGGCACAACTTGAGGCTGTTTTCTCCTGTTTCCCCCCAGGAGCTGATAACGGAGAGCCAAGTGCAGTCCGTGTTTACGGATATCAGCAAAATCCACATCAGGGATCCCTCCAATTACTACGTGATTCCCAGTGTGCCAGGGCTGGCTCCCAACTCCGTGGCCTCCGCAGCCTGGCTGAGCAGCGAGGGCGAGGCTCTCTTTGCCCTTCCCTCTGCCTCGGGAGGAATCTTTGTCCTTAAGCTGCCTCCTCCTGATGCTCCAGGTAAGGATTGGGCACTACAACCCCTCTCCCATCTTGGAATTTAATTTAATCTTCATTTTTTGATTTTCCTTTTGTTTTTGAAGGAAGCGTTTCTGTCGTGGAATTGAAGCAGAGCTCGGTGGTGCAGCGTTTCCTCACAGGCTGGATGCCAACTGCCATCAGGTGAATGCCTGTAAACGGGTAAACTGAGCTAATTTTGGCTTTTGGATCCCCTCACCTGGAATTTTTAGCTCAAGTCACACAGGGACCTATAAATACTCCACCCAAAAAAGTTAACGGGGTCACAGGAGCTATCAGAATACGGAAGTTGGGAGCGGAATGCTGGATTAGCAGGGTCCTGCTGATTCCRCGTGTCTGTGAATATGTTCTCTAGTAATTGGCCTGCAAGGATTTGCCCAGGATGTGGCTCGCAGCCAGCAGGGATTAAGGATTACTCTGCCCTGGTGCTGAGGAGCCAGGCATGTTCCTGACAAGCAGCGGTTACGTGGGGATCACACGGATGCTCTGTGGTGGATTGGGATCGTTAGGGTTGGGATTGTTAGGGTGGTTTAGAGCACACAGCCAAATCCTAGGGCCTTTTCCTTGGAAGTGGGAGTGAGTCCCTTGATGCCCTGAGTGACTTTGACCATCGAGGGGGTATTGCCTGGGGGCTGTCAGGATCCTTGCTTGTGGCTTCTTGGATTCTTGTCAGGGGCTGGCAGGATCCATGCTAGGGGCTGCTTGGGTCCATGTTTGGGGCTGCTCAGATCCTTTTTTCCCTCTGGATCCTTCGCCTACGTTCTGCAAGTACCAGGCTGGGGATGGGGAAGTGGGAATGTGCTTCAGCTCCACCAAAGCAAGTGAAGAACTGGGTGTCACTGGTGTGATGGGATCCTCTGCTCTGTGGATGCTGAAATATTACCTTCTCCTGGTCTCACCCCACTGATTTATTTGGATTTAAACACAATGGTGGAACCCCAGTGCCTTGGATCTCTGCACCTGCCTTGATTTTAGAATCGTGAAATCCTGGAATGGTTTGAGTTGGAAGGGGCCTTAAAGCTCATCCAGTCCCACCCCCTGCCTAGGRCGGGACACCTTCCACTAGACCAGGTTGCTCCAAGCCCTGTCCAGGCTGGGTTTGGACACTTCCAGCGGTGGGGAATTTTCTTTGAAGGTGTTGATGTAACCTCTGGTTTTCCAGAGGCGATGGCGGCCCCTCAGATGTGCCTGTCAGCCTCTCCGTGCACTGCCTGGATCACGACGCCTTCCTTTTCGCCCTCTGCCAGGACCATAAGCTCCGGATGTGGTCCTACAAGGTGAGCAGAACCTGGGTTTGGGGGAGCAAAATGAAGCCCAAGGAATCACGGGTGAGTACTTGGCATGGATCTGTCTCCCATTAAATTGTAGCTGTGGCTTCTCCACACTGGGATTTGGGACAATATGCGAGAACAGTTGTAGCGTTTGTAGCAGCGTCTGGGAAGCGAGGGGTTTCCTGCCCAGCCTCATTCCTGGGATAAGGGTTATTTCCAGACCTACTGGAGCGTTTGGGAAGGCAGGCAGGAGCGCTTTGAGGCTCAAGGAGCCATCCCAAATGGATTTTCTCTTGCTTTCAGCAGTAATGAAAGTGTCTTTGTCAACAAGAAGTTAATAAAAGCCTCTTGCTCCAGATATTGAGTGCCGGAGCTAATGGAGCAGCACGGCGCTTTCACGGCTCAGTGGCACTGGAATGTGCCGTGGGAGGGAGGGGAAGCTTTATCCTACGTGCCTGGGCTCCGGCAGCCCGTGGGATTGGTGGGAAGGGGGCCCAGGTGAGCTAGGAGAAGCTAAGGATTCAGGTAAATGTATGGAGCCTTAATTTACATCCTTTGTGGAAAACTCTGGGCGGATGTTGTCTGGAAGGGGAAGGAGAGGAGGGAGACGAGCAGTTTCTCAGTCCTGAGTCTTTCCTAAGCCGCTCTCCTGATACTTCTGTTGTGTGCAGGATCAGATGTGCCTGATGGTGGCGGACCTGCTGGAATTCATGCCGGTCAGCAGGGACCTGCGGCTGGCGGCCGGCACCGGGCACCGCCTGCGCCTGGCCTTCTCCCAGTCCCTGGGCCTTTACCTCGGAGTCTACATGCATGCTCCCAAGCGAGGGCAGGTATGGAGCCACGGGTGCTTCAGGCTGCAGGAAGAGGAGTCATTCCCCTAGGACTTGGGTTTGGAAGGCAATAAATAGGGGAAAGTTTCACGTGTGACCCTCTGGAGGGATCAGTGCTTTCTAAATAAGCATTTTTCCCCTCATAACACTGCGAGATATGTGTGCCCGAGCCCTGGGAGTGGAATTCCTTGTGTGACTAAGCTGATCYGTGAGGGCTAGTTCACTTGTTTACCTCCTGCTCCGAAAGCGTGGACGTGCCGTGGGAAAAGGAAAGGTCCAAGAGGAGCTAAAAGCATGGAAATGCTGATGGTGTGTTTACACTGGCCTCCTGGGACCGTGTGGGTGCTTCTGCAACTTGGGGAGAACTTTTTGTGGAGAACGATAAATTTAGCAGGAGGGGAATGATGGCCCAGACCAGGCTCATCTGTTGGACAGCTTGTCCCGTTCTCCAGGGAATTCTCACACAGAACAGGAGTGTGTAACATGAGTCCTGCTGGCCCAGCTCTGCTGTAGGAAGAACATGCAGAGCTGGGCCTGCAGCTGAGGAACTGGGGCTTTCCCACCTTAGTCTCTCTCTTTTCCCACATCTCGGGGTCACTGGCAGTGCCGGGTGTGGTGGTCTTACAGTTTTTCAGGTTTAGTGTTTGGAAAGAGCTGGGAGTCCTTTGGATCCAGGCAAGGGTGAATGTCCTTGGGGAGAAGGGTGAAGCCAGGGTGTTGGTGCAGAGGGTCCAGTGGTGTGTTCAGCTCACCCCTCTTGTCTTCTGGGTTGTTACCCCTAACACCAGGCAGGGAGAGGGACTGGAATTATGAGWTTCCCTGAGATGTGTTGGTTTAGTCCTTCAGGAAATGATTTATGAGGTGTGTTTGTAGTTTTGTGTCTTCCAGCTGGTGAGCACTGAGAGCAACCGCTACAGTCTTGACCACATCTCCTCCCTGTTCTCCTCGCAGGTGAGAGCTGGGGCCTAGCCCCCAGGAGGGAAAGGCCTGGACTTTGGGATTTAAATCATAGAGTCATGGAATGGTTGGGTTGGAAGGGACCCCTTAAAGCTCATCTTGTTCCAACCTCCTGCCGTGGGCAGAGACATCTTCCACTAGACCAGGTTGCTCCAAGCCCTGTCCAACCTGGCCTTGGACACTTTCAGGGATGGGGCAGCCACAACTTCTCTGGGCAACCTCAGCACCCTCACAGGGAACAATTTCTTCCCAATATCCTATCTGAATCTCCTCTTTTTCAGTTTAGAGCCATTCCCCCTTGTCCCGTCACTCCATGCCCTTGTCCAAAGTCCCTCTCCATCTTTCTTGTAGGCTTCCTTCAGGTGCTGGAAGAGGCAATTAGTTCACCCCAAAGCTTTCTCTTTTTCAGAATGAACAATTCCCAAAGCCTGTTAAGTTCCACAAGGGAATGTTTTGCTTTTGTTAAGTACCCACCTTTCTCTGCTGTACTCTAATTTGGGGATAAGAAAGGAAATTGGCTCTTTCCCTCTTTCTTAGGAGACTCTGGTTGACTTTGCCTTAACCTCAGCCGAGATCTGGGCACTGTGGCACAACGAGGAGAACCAAACTGTTGTGAAATACATCAACTTTGAACAGTGAGTTTTGGGCATGGATCACTGGGATAACTGCAGGAAAACCCTGACAGAGCTCCTCAACTTAGAGGTTTATACTCTAKCTGCTTGAACATGGAAAATATAAAAATGCAGGCAGCAGGATTGCTGAAAGCGGAGTTTGAGCGTGGCAGAGGGAGTGTTTTGCTTCTCCACAGCTCCTTCAAAACAGCCAGGTGGTCCCTTCCAGGAAAAAACATGTTTTGGGGAGATGGTGATAGGAAAGGATCATCCCTGAATATAAAGCTGAGAGGGTAGGTTGGTGCAGAGTTGAACAGTGGATGAAAAATGCTGTGAGTGTGCAAATTTTGGGAGAAGAAGCTACTGGTCAGTCTGAGAGTTGCTTGTGAGCTCATGGGATGAGGAGAACAATTAAAGTGAAGGATTCTAACCCGTTCCATCAGCTTATGGCTAGGAATGCYACAGTTAGCCTCTCCTGCCCAAATCTGTCCCTTGTCACTGTGCAAACCTCCTGTTTCCAGACCCGGAGGGCTGGTTTTGCTGTTGAAAGCCAGAGATTTGGTTCAGGTGGATGCCAAGCTGATTCCAGGTGTGTTTCCTTCCAGGAATGTTGCAGGCCAGTGGAACCAGGTGTTTGTGCAGCCGCTCCCTGAGGAGGAGGTGACGGTCCGACAGGATCAGGACCCCAGGGTGAGCYAGCCATAAAACAGCACCAAAAATAACGGAGTCACTCAGGAGAGAAAATGGGAATAAACAAAGTCTGGAGTGTGCAGGAGGCCTTTTTTGATCCCAGATTGGAGCAGGGTGTGGACAGAAACACGGACRCAGGGGATAACATTGAGAATGGGAGGAAAGACCAGAAACAGCAGCTTAAATGTTCTCCTCATCCTTGAGCTTCCTTAAGTCATGATCTTTTTGCAGGAAACCTACCTGGAATATCTCTTCATGCCGGGCCGGTTTACTAATGCAGCTATCCAGAAGGCTTTGCAGGTAGGTGAGAGGGAATTTGGGATGCTCTCTGTTCATCCTTTTCCTGGCTCTTTAGATGTGAGGCAGCAGGATTCCTTGGAGCTCTTGCCAGGCATGTTTTCATGGGGAATCCCTGGAGCGAGTTGGTGGCTGCTGGGCCGCGCTGCAGCCACTGTTTGCGCTCAGCCGAAGACGGAACCTGGAATCCAGATGATTGGTTTTTTTCCCCTTGGATAGCACAGCAAGTTGCTAGCTTGTTTTTCATTCCTGCTGATTTAGCCAGGAGAATGGGGACTCAGCGCCCCATGGTGCTGTTTGTCAGGATATGTCATGGAATCATGGAATTATTAAGGTTGGAAAAGCTCTCTGAGGTGGTGGAATACAACTGTTGCCTCCAGCACTGCCAAGGCCACCACTAAGCCATGTCCTCGAGTGCCACATCACATGGCTTTTAAATCCCCTGAGGCGTGGTGGCTGCACACTGCCATGCATCCATGTATCCCAAATTTAGCATCCAGACCTTTCTTTTAACACTTCCATCCCACAAAGTGCTGGCTTATGCTCTTGTCCTGCTTTACCTCACTCAGTGCTGCTTGAACCCTTGGTGAGACTTTTATTTTGCCTTAAAATCCAAGTTTCCTGTGCTGCTTTGCAGATCTTTTCTCAAGGAACTGAGAGGCACATGGATCTGACGTGGGATGAGTTAAGGAAAGAGGTCACCTTAGCTGTGGAAAATGAGGTGAGATGGATTTTCCTCCCAAGATATTGGTGTTGTACATGGTGTCATGATGTTTTAGGTGCCAAGTGATCCCAGGCCTTGGTTTATCCTTTATTTCTCCAAAGGGAATGATGTGACTTTTTAAGAAGTACAAGTCTTCATCCTTCCTGCCTGGGATTTCCTTTCCCTCTTGGGTTTTTGGAATCCTTCGGAGTGTTGTGTCTCTGCTCGCTGCATGCACTTTGGTCACTCATCACACGCTGCCCAGGCCACCACCATGCAGAGCTGTTGCTCATTATTTTGGAAGAGAATCCAAAATACAGGGATTATCTTCCAAATAATCCAAATGACAATTATTAGGGGACCTACTTGAGAGATCCCTTTGCCCTTTTGGGTCTGAATTTCCCTCGTTTTATCCTGTTTGTCCTTATTTTACTCCACTATTCCTGATTCCTTTGTTTTGCCCCTGCTAGTTCCAGGGCAGTGTGACAGAATACGAGTGCTCCCCGGAGGAGTTTTGGCAGCTGCAGGTGGAATTCTGGTCCAAGTTCTATGCCTGCTGCCTGCAGTACCAGGAAGCTCTTTCCCGACCCCTGGCCTTGCACCTGAACCCCTACACCAGCATGGTGTGCCTGCTGAAGAAGGTGAGGCTGGGTGGTGGTGAGATTCCCTGGACAAGTTTCTCCAGAGGATTTGGGAAGCTCATGGATTTTCTCCTCACCTTTCAGGGCTCCATGTCCTTCCTCGTGCCCTGCTCCTTGGTGGATCATCTCTATCTCCTCTCCAACGAGCACCTCCTGACCGAGGACGACGCTGCCATCTTTGAAGGTGAGGAGACACGGAGTTTTTTCYCTCCTGTCAGGGGTGTGGGAGCTTCCATAGAGATCTCTTGAAGAGCTCCTGATACACAGTCGCATGGAGATAATTTTATTTTGGCTTTGCAAGGATACTTATCTTGTGAAACTTGCCATCATGCTCACACCAGCAATTAAARAATAGTGTCAAGGCTGCCCGTGGAATCATGGAATTGTTTGGGTTGGGAGAAATTCTTCCCTGTGAGGGTGGGGAGGCCCTGGCGCAGGTTGCCCAGAGAAGCTGTGGCTGCCCCATCCCTGGAAGTGTCCGAGGCCAGGTTGCATGGGGCTCTGAACAACCTGGGATAGTGGAAGATGTCCCTGTCCATGGCAGGGGGTGGGACTGAATGGGCTTTAAGATCCCTTCCAACCCAAACCATTCCAGGATTTATKAAATGTTTTCACATCAGCTGTGGAAAGGGGCCGTGCTGTTCCTTGTCTCCAGGAAGTGAATGCCAGAGTATGGAAAACATGTYATTAATATTGTCACCACAGTGCCCTCTGTGCTTTGCTGGCCCCGGAATGGCGTTTCACTAGGAAAAAGGCTATGGAAAATGTTACCTAAGCTCCACTTTCACGCTTGAGTGATTTTTATATATTTTTATAAAGCGGGATCGTCATCCATGTGGTTGAGCTTTTTGTGGAGCAGAGGGAAGGAAAGCTGGAGGCCTGGGCTAGATTTGGGAGCCCCAGCAGTTCCTGCCCTGGCTGTTTTAAACAGTCACAGTCTCAAAAAATGGGATTTAATTTAAAATCTCATCCATAAAGGATTGCTGAGCTGAGCCCTTTTCTCCAGGATATATTTTTTTGCACTAATTATTTCCTTTCAACCTGTGGCTGGAAAAGATCCCTTGGAGGGAATTTAATTTTTTTATTGTTGCATCATTTTGTGTTTTCCAAATAGTAATGCCCAAATCTTTCCTTTGTCRACTCCTGAGCTTTAATTTAGCCTCATTGTTACTGGGAAAGGGTTTGGCGCAGGGAACTGGGACCAGTCTGCTGTTACTGGTGATAGGAGCTGAACTAACTGGCTTTTGCATGGTYTTCCCACTTTCCCTTGGAAATCTCTTGGAAAATACACAGTTAGATTCTTTCATTGCAGATTTGGAGATGTCTCGTGATGTTGTCTGTCTTGTCCAGTGCCTTCGCCTGATCGGAGAATCAATTTCCATGGAAATGGCATTCATCATGGAAATGGCTTGCTCCCGCCTCCAGCCTCCAGAAAAGGCTGCAGAGCAGATCCTGGAGGACTTGATAGCTAATGACACGTAAGGAGATGTGTTTTCCAGAAGCTTCTCAGGGTGGCTGAGCTGGGATTGTCCAGAGCCGTCCTTGCTTGACATCCAAGGGCGTTTGAGATGTGTGGGCTCCTTGCCCTGTGCTGCAGGAGACTTTTCCAGGGATGGGGACCGTGGTTTGGTGTCACTAGCAGGGTCTTCCGTCCAGAACCTAGAGAGCAGGAGAGGGACAAATTCCTGTTAGGCATGGAAAGAAGTGCCTGGAGACAGTAGGAAGAGGTCAGAGCCTTGATCAAACCGTGTGGTTCCTGTGCTAACCTGAAATCATTCCCTCGTGGAATGCCAACTGTCTGGCTGTTATTTCCTGGTAGCCTGAGGGAGTGGAATAAATAGACTGGTCCCTGCAGGCGCTGTAATAAAACTCACAAGCCAGCCAAGGATTCCAGTTAGGAATGTCCAGGCTGATCAGATACTGATCCTCACTGGAAGGGAGCGTAAGGRAGCCCTCTTCAGTTGGAACCTGAGGTTGCTGTTCGTGATGATGAGGATCTTTTTGATTTTGCAGGGAAAATGTGATGGAGGATATCCACAGCAAACTGCAGGAGATCAGGAACCCCATCCATGCCATCGGATTGCTCATCCGAGAGATGGACTATGAGACAGACGCTGACATGGAAAGAGGTGAAAGCTCTTCACCACCTTCTGGGAAACGCTGGGAAGTGTCTTTATTCTGGAAATTGTTCCTGCCTGTGTGGCTCCTGCCTCACCTAGGCGGTTTTCCCCGCAGCTCCTCACCTGGCGCTGCGCATGAGCCTGTCCCAGCTGTTCGGCAGCAGCACCGCGGCACATGTGGTGTGTGGGGGGGTGGCCAAGATCTGCACTGTCCGCTTCCTCCTCTGCCGGGACCTGCTCATCCTCCAGCAGCTCCTGCTGCGCCTCGGAGATCCCGTGAGTACAGCGCCGGCGCTACTGCCATGCTCCTGGGACTTGGGAATCCGTGGGGTTCTGCTGGTGGTGCTGGGCGGAGCTCTGTCTCTTCCCACAAGGCTGTTGGAATAGCCCGAGGCTTGGGCAGGTCCTGCTCTCTCCTCCAGCTGCTTTTGTCTTCCTAAGCAAAGCAGCCTAATTCCCTTTATGCCATGCTGAGCATCCAGGAAGCAGGAAGCCAAGCTGTATTTGTGGGAGGAGGGCATGGATTCCAGCCTSCCTATGAATCAGCACATCCAGCTCTCTCAGCTATCCCCCATCCCTCTCCCAGCACCGATGGCAGCTCCATTCTCTTGCAGCACACTCCAAGGCTGCAGTTTCAGCCCCTTGGAAGCTGCTCCAGCTGGAGCAAACAGCCCACACTATGGTAGCTGTGTTTGGGGTGGTTGGATGGTCTGGTCTTGGTCTGTCCCATCGAGCCTGAGGCCACTTGAGGCATGGCGCTGCTGCTTTGGATGGACGCAGGGATGCGGAACAAGTCCCCAGACAGGGACAGCCTTGTTTAAACCAATATTATTTACTTAAGAATAACCAGGAGTTTCCTGGTTGAAAATAAATTCCTTTTTCCTGGATAAGGTTGTCCTGGTAGCATTTAAGGTGCGTTGCAAGGTGCCCTCTGGACCTGGGCTCTCCCAGACCAGGCATGTGACCTGCTGCTTTCCCACCTTGACATACCTGTGTCCTTCAAAAGCTCGGATTGTTTCTCCTCCTGTGACTCCTGCTCTTTGCTGGAGCTTATGGAGACCCTGAGGTGATTTCTGCAGCAAAGCCATGATTTCAGTCTCTGGGACAACAATCCTGGAATGCTTTGGGTTGGAAGGGATCTTAAAGACTGTTTAATTCCAAGCCCCTGGCATGGGCAGGGGCATTTTCCACTAAGCCAGGTTTCTCCAAGCACCTTCCAACCTGGCCTTGAACACTTCCAGAGGTGGGACAAGAGTCCTGCTGGTTCCCTGGGAGGGCTGAGTTCCTGCCAGGCTGTTGAGCACCTTGGTGTTGGCAGGAGGGACGAGCTGGGCCTGACACAAACCTGTCTGGTTGCCCTTGTCCTGCTGTTGGTCCAAGTGTGCCAAGCTCTGTGCTCTGTGCTTTCCTTGCAGATGGTTTTGGGAGGGGGACAGCTCTTCCAGTCCCAGCAGGACCTGCTGCACCGCACCTCTCCCCTGCTGCTGTCCTACTTCCTGATCCGGTGGGCGAGCCAGTGCCTGGCCTCCGACGTCCCTGTGGACACGCTGTAAGTCTCTACCTGGCCTGGCTTTGATTCCTCCTGAATCCACCTGAAATGCCCTTCATGGTGTGGAAAGCAGGTGGTTGCTGTGGGAGTATCATTCCAGGAGCACTGGGGAGGGTTTTTTTTCCCCTTCCGTGTTCTGAGCTGACTCTGCCGTGTGCTAAATCTGCCCTGCGAGGCCTCGCTGTTCTGTGCTCCGTGGGAGTTGAACAATGAGCACAATTAAAGCAGGAGGTGTTTTGTTGTCTCTTCACTGATGGCTCCTTTCTTCCCTAGGGAATCTAATCTGCAGCATCTCTCCGTGTTGGAGTTAGCAGACACCACGGCTCTGACACCACACAGACTGGGTAAGGTGTCCACGGATCATCAACTCTCCCTTTCTGTTATTTAAGCCTGTCTCTGTCACCTGAGGGAAGTGCTTTATGCAGGGAGCTAATGGACTGTGTGGTTGAATGACCCTGATTTAAGTGGGGATGTTTGTCAGGCTGTCCACAAAAAAAAACCAACCAAACAAAACAATGACGAAGGATCTTGGAGGTTGGACTTGGAGTTTACTCTCAGCCTGAGAAGGCTGGAAATGCCTCACTCAGCCAAAAGTTTGTCATTCTAACCCCRGCAGCATTAGCCAAACTCACCCCTCGTTTACTTTACAGTGGCTGTAGTAGCTCAGACCAGGTCTGTCACAGAATCCTGGAATGGTTTGGGTTGGAAGGACCTTAAAGCTCATCCAGTTCTACCCCCTGCCATGGCAAGGACACCTTCCACTAGCTGGGGTTGCTCAGAGCAACCTGCTCCATCCAATGTGTCCTGCTCTCCARCCTTTACCCTGCAGCAGCTCAGGGGAGCATTAAAATGTAGAAGTACTTGCTCAAAACGTGTTTGAAAAYGTGGAAATAACCTCCCCAAAACATTGCAGCTGATATTTGGTTCATATTTTTTAAGTTTGCAGCAAAGATGTAAGTTTTGGGTTAGTTTTTTATTGGGAGAATATAAGGCAGCTTAATTAGGGAAATGTGAGCCTTGAAGTGGTTCCAGAGGAAGGAGGTGAACAGGGATGGGAAGGAAACATGCAGGTAAGAGCCTGCTGTGACTAGTCAGCACCTGGAGGCTGAGGTACTTCAGAAGGAGCTGGGAAAATCTGGGACAAACAGGCAGCAGTGCCACGTGTGAGCTGGGCAAGAGCTTCCTCCACTTTCTGACATCAGTGATCCTCAGAGCCCGAGCTCTCCCTGATGGAGGGTCTGGGTGCAGGAGGCAGCTGGAAATGTCAGGGAAGTTGAAAACATCCTTTGTGTGCGCCGGTGTCGTGGGTTATTTCTTGGCTGGCTCACGAGGAAAGTCCTGTTTGGCCACTGTTCTTTGGGGAAAAGTATGCAAAACATAGGGAAGGAGGTGGCAGATTGGGGAGAGGCGTCGAGAACRGTCAGTAAGGGGGGATTTTTGGGGTGCTGGAATGAGGAGGGRGGGATAGGAACAGCCAGCTCAGCACTCCCTCAGCCCTGTCGTGCTGGAAAGCTGCAGCTGGGCTGGGAATAACAAGTGGAGAGAGAGCAGAGCCSTTTTTTTGTGTATTTTAATTGAGCTGTGGTTAATAAACACTGCAGGATAGGGCACTTTGATCTCCTGCTGCTCCCTCTGACTTAACCAGACGGCAGAAGAAATCCAAAACAAATTCGAGTGTGGAACGTGCTTTTGGTTTGCCCTGACTTAATCTGTGCTGTTTGGGCTGATGAGCACAACACAGGGTGCTGGGATCTCTGCTGCAGGCCCTCTACTCACTGTTCCTTTAATTTGTACTTCTAGTATCCGGCCCTCAAACAATCGTGGAGCTCTTCTTTCAGGAAGTGGCCAGAAAACACATCATATCCCGACTCTTCCTGCAACCAAACACCTCTTTGGCTGAGACAAGTTTGAACTGGCCCCACCTCATCACCTCAATAGTGGCTGATTTTCTGCCTCTCCTGTATCCTTGGCTGTGAATCCATTGCTACTGAGTCTCCTGCTGTTCCAAAATCAGTTTTCCACCCCCAAATTTCCAAGACAAGCCTCCTGAAGGAGCGAGGTTGTTGGCATTAATGGGATTTGTGGGTATTTTAAGATTTCACAGATTTCATCCTGTTTAGGTGCACRATGAAGGATTTGAGTTTTTGACTTTAAGCCCCTGAGCTCTCACTACTTGACTTGGTGGGGCGGTATGCTGGGGGATTTGGAAGGGTGACAGGGGTTGGGATTAGATGTACTGGTGATTTTGTTCTAATATGGATAAATCTTATTACAAAATAATGACTTGTATAAAGAGCAGCTTAATCTTCTSTCCCCCTACAAAGGGAGCATGAGAGGCATGTTGGCTTCCAGACTAGTTAGTTCTCCAAGCTCTCCAGACTGGATTCTCCTGTGTTCCTTAACTTCTGCTCAGATGGCCCAGCAATCCCGGCTTCCTCTTCCCAGAGTGCCTGATGGGAAGCTGTCAGTACACCCAGCTCCAGGTGAGTGCATCACGCCAGCCCTCTCACAGGTGCTGGAAAACTCCCCAAAACGTCATCTTTCCAAGTGCTGGAGTTCTGCTTTCCCCTAGTCATGGAATCCTGGAATGGTTTGGGGTGGAAGGGACTTCAGGGTTCATTCAGTTCCACCCCCTGCCATGGACAGGGACACCTTCCACTATCCCAGCTTGCTCCAAGCCCTGTCCARCCTGGCCTTGGACACTTCCAGGGATGGGGCAGCCACAGTTTCTCTGGGCAACCTGTGCCAGGGCCTCCCTCCCCTCACAGGGAAGAATTTTTTCCCAATATCCAATGTAATTCTCCCCTGTTTTAGTTTTAAAACCACCACCCCTAATCACTGCTCTCTGAGCTGAGACAATGCTGCAGAGTGTTTGATGGGGAGTGATGTAAGATCATGGAATCCCAGAATGGTTTGGGTTGGAAAGGACCTTAAAGCTCATCTCGTTCCACTCCCCTGCCATGGGGGAATCATCTTCTGAATTTTCTCTTTCATCTGTTTTCAAGAGCATCCAGATACTCAGGTTTATGCTATTCCCTTTCCATGGAGGAGTTCATTCTCCCAGGGCTTGTCTGACTGCGTGATGCTGCACTCCTGAAACATCTTTGCAGAGCCTRTTTAAATATCCCAGCAATCCTAGAGCTTGTTGGCTGCTGGTGTGCCCAGAGCCTTTCCTGTACCACCTTTGCCCATGATTGCCCATGGGACCTGGGTTCAGAAGGATTTCTTCAGCACAGAAAGGGCTCATCTATTTCTTAGACATCCTTATTAGTAAAAAACAATGTGAGAAACACGCGTCAACATGCCACCTCTGGCTGCTCCTGGCATCCCAGTAGCAGGGACAGTGAACTGCTGATTTCCAGGGGTTTTAGACTGCTGTATTTCAGATCATTGTTCCTCCACCCCTCTCCCTGTGCTCTTGGCAGCTGGAGTTGCTTGTGCTYGAGTTCTGACCCGCACAATTCCTTGTCTGCAGCTCCACGTGATGCTTCATCCCTGTCTGGGCATTCCTGGAGGCACCAGGGCCAGGCAGGCTGTTAGTGACGACCTGTTTTTCAGCAGAAYCTTTTATCGTCCCAGCCCCTCGTACCTGGGGGCTGAATTGCTTTCTTTTGTGTTGCTGCTGCTGAGAAGAATTGAGAGAAGAATTTCAATTCTTCAGAGGTTTTTAGCCAGGAAGTGCCAAGATTGGAGCAGCATCATTCTCCCTCCTGGCATATGTGCCGGCTTTGAATCTTCTCGCATTGCTTTCGCCTCGCTGGTGTCTCCTCCAGGCTTTTATCTCCGCAAAGCCCRGCTCCTCCTCCTCCTCCCCACTGCCTTCTGTTCCTCTCCCTGATCCCAGTCGGTCACGGAAACTTGGATTAAGTGCTTTGACCCCAGGGAGATAACAGCAGCTTTGCTGTGAGCACAGTGACCCAAATTGTGGGTACAGGAAGCTCCTTGCAAGGAGCAGGCGGGCATGGGGACGGTCTGGTGGCAAAGCAGAGGCCTGGGACACGGGCCAAGCCTTACCGTGTTGCTCATTGTGTGTGACAAGCTGGAGCAGGATTTATCCCTTGTAGCTGCTAATCCAGGCAGTGAATCCGGGCTCCGGATGCGTCGCCACGTGGTTTTGAGAGGCCTCGTGGCCAGGAAAGGTGAGGCAAGAGGTGCTGGTGGTTTTTGCACCTGTAGAGGTGACTTGACTTCCAAGTCYGGTTTCTCCTCCCAATTCCTGCTGAGTCCCATGGCCCTGCTAGCGGGACATGGCTGCTTCTCCAAGGATGATGAGGATGCTCTGCTGGCACAGGCCCASGCTGGGTCATCTCACTTTATCTGTGCCCTCAGTGCCGTCGGCGCTCCCTACCTCATGCTGTAATCCATGTGCTTCCTTGGCTSCTGGCCCTCCCCTGCACAGGTATTCCCCTTCTAGCACCTGCCTTGCCAGTTGTCCCGCAGCTTTCGCTCTGCCCTCTGTGTTCTGTCCACATTTCCTCTGCAGTTCCCTGCAACAGGATGTAGGAAGAATCCTGTCTGATTTTTGGGTGTGTTGGGAGCCGTTTCTGAGGTGCTTCATACAGACACTGGAGCTGTTTAGAGCAGTTTTTTTCCCAGGAGCGTGTGGGGGATATCTGCCCCTTACAGGGTTGGAGCAGCTCTGCTCTGGAGAACTGAGAGAGCTGAGAATGTTCAGCCTGGAGAAGAGAAGGCTCCAAGGTCTCCTGGGAGCCTCTTGCAGTGCGCAAAGGGGCTCCAAGAGAGCTGGAGAGGGGCTTTGAACAAGGACCTAGACTGACAGGGCAATGAGGAATGGCTTCATACTGACAGAGGGCAGGGCTAGATGGGATATTGGGAAGAAATTCTTCCTTGTATAGGTGGTGAGGCCCTGGCACAGGTTGCCCGGAGAAGCTGCGGCTGCCTCATYCCTGGAAGTGTCCAAGGCCAAACTGGACAGGGCTTGGAGCAACCTGATGTGGTGGAAGGTGTCCCTGCCTTTCACAGGGACATGGGTCTGGATGAGCTTTAAGGGGTCCCTTCCAACCCAAACCATTCCAGGATTCTATGATCAGTGCATCCAAGGGACTTTGGGGCTGGAAAGACTAGCCCCCGAGGTGGAGAAGCAGGATTTGTCTGAGCACAGCAGCTAAAGGGGCCACCAAAAACTTGGCTGGTCCTGGGTGCCTGCAGATCACATGTGAGCACTGACCTGAATCCAAACTCCCATTCCTTCTCTCCCATAGGAATACATCCGCCTGCTGCAGCCATGGTGCCACGTGAACATGGGCTCCTGCTGCTTCATGATGGGCCGGTGCTACCTCGTCATGGGTGAAGGGCACAAGGTGAGGCCTTCCTTCGTCTCCTTCTTGGGGTCTGGGAGCTTTTCCCTTGGGAGGGAGGAGGTGCACAGGAAACATCCTTCCCAAGCTCTGCCTGCTTTGGGAAAGGATGGGATTGGAGCGGCATGGTGGGATCTGCTTTTGGGGAAGATCTCACAAGCTTGGGACTGGCAGCACTGTCCCCTCACCTGTACAGCAGGTGGGTCAGTCACCTGAGGGGACAGTGAGCTGATTCCAGGTCTGCTTCCAGGCTTTGGATCGCTTCTGCCAAGCTGCCTCTGAGGTGGGAAGAGAGGAGTTCCTGGACAGGCTGATCCAGCCCGAAGAGGGCGAGGTGGTCTCCACGCCACGCCTGCAGTACTATAACAAGGTACGGTCCTGAGCAGGCACCAAGTCCTTCCATACTAGAGAGGGAGTTCCTGCTCAATCCCWGGCTTTGGGGGAAGTGACTTGAGCCTCAGAAAAGTAGTTTTTGGAATGTGAAACATCTGTACTTTGTTTACTTTGTTTGGGGGTAATGAGAAGCTGAGTGAAATTTAGGTACTTTCCACCTACTGGTTTCCTAATAGCCAAGGAGTTTGTTATCCAGCAGAAAAAGGCAGGATGAGATCCAGCTGCTGGAAGCAGAAGCCAGACATGTCCAGGCTCGATGTAAGATGCTGCCTAAGGGGAAGGTTATTAAGCTCTGAGGCAAATGAAAATGAGTGTGTTTAAATTGAGATAGGATCTTTCTTCTGCATAATGCCATGGTTCAAGCAGGCTGTGAGCCTGGAGCTGGGCTCTTGGTAAGGGATTCCCTGGGTTTAGGATCCAGAAAACTAATTATTAATGCTGAAATGGTTCAAAAATCGCCCATGCACAGAGGTGAATCCTYCAGAGAAGCCATAACCTGGTCCCGTTGTGCTGGGATTTCATCCAGATCCCTGTGGTTTACCCAGATCTTCCCTTTTTAAGTCTAATCCCTTAAAAATCTTTAGGGGTAGGAGCAGCTCCTAAAAAAAAACCCCCACAAAAAAACCCTCTTGCCAACCCTTTACTGGAGTATTTCCCCCTCCCAGGTCCTTCGCTTGTTGGAGATGCTGGGTTTGCCAGAGCTGGTCATCGAGCTGGCCACCCTGGCCATCATGGAATCAGCAGATGACTGGAGAAGCCAGGTACAGCCACTTCTTTCCCAGCAAGCTGTTTCTTCAGGAACCTCTTCCACAGGAATTTCTTGCTGGTTTTCTAACTGGTTTGTGCTGTTTTCAGGCTACTTTGAGGACCTGCATCTTCAAACATCACTTGGATTTGGGGCACAATAGCGAAGCCTATGTAGCCTTAACACAAAACCCAGATCCAGGCAGGTAGGTGACAGGCTTATGCCTTTGTTGGAACTCCATGGTCCCATTTTTCCGTGAAACTGAAAGGAAAATGACACTTTAGGGGAGGGCGTGGCTGCTGTGTTAAGTTAATATGTAGAGATGGGGTTAAAAATGTAGAGTTCATTTTTGGACATTCATTTGAAGGACACCTGGGATTGGCACCCTCTCAGAAGTGGAAAATGGGAGGGAAAAAACCCATGAAGAGGCTGAAGGATCATGTGTAGCATCCTATGTTTAAAAGCTTTAGGAGCCAAGTTGATTTAGTTTAATAAAGAAAAGATATGATGTTGAGTTTTCATTTTGGAAAGTGAACTGGGTAGAGGAAGCTTTATCCTAGCAGAGAAAAATGTTGAAATAACAGGGGAGAAATAGGAATGCTTTTTAACTGATTGAGGGAGGGAGACTGCCCTCCTGAGAGGCCTTTCCAGAGGATCTCTGTTTCCAGCACAGGAGAAACTTGAAGGTTTAAGTTGGTTCTAAGCCAGGAAAAAACCTGTGGAGCTCATCCGGAAGCAGGAGCTTGTCACAAAGTGGTTGTTCGTGGCTTAAATCCCGGGTTTGTTCCTGCTCCTGGGTTTATTCCTGCTCCTCCAAAGCGTTGTGCTTCTCTCTGCAGGCAGCTGGACTGCCTACGCCAGCTAGTGGTGGTTCTCTGCGAGCGATCCCAGCTCCAGGACCTGGTAGAATTCCCTTACGTGAACCTGCACAATGAGGTAATCCTGTGCTGGGATCATGGCTTTTGGGGGGGGCACAACCTTCCCTTTAAAGGGATTATGGACCCACTGGAGCCTCTGTATGCTGCAGGTTGTTGGGATCATCGAGTCCCACGCTCGGGCCGTGGATCTGATGACTCACAACTACTACGAGCTGCTCTACGCCTTCCACGTGTACCGGCACAACTACCGGAAAGGTAAAGCTTGGGATGGCACCTTGTACCTGCCCACCTGCCTGGGACACCCCTTCCCTGCCCCTGCCAGGTGTGTGGCCTCTCCAGGCTGTTGGCTGATGCACTTTTCCCTGTTTTCAGCTGGAACAGTGATGTTTGAGTACGGCATGCGGCTGGGCAGGGAGGTGCGGACGCTCCGAGGGCTCCAGAAACAGGGAAATTGTTTCCTGGCTGCCATTAACTGCCTGCGGTTGATCCGCCCGGAATACGCCTGGATAGTGCAGCCAGCCTCTGGAGCTGTGGTAGGAATGCTGAGCTTCCTGCAAAGGAGCTTCCAAAATCCTTTCTGATGGGAACAGAGGCATTGGACTTCTTAATCTGCTGCTCTTGGCCAACTGTCTTTCCCTGCTCATCAACCCTATCTATTGCCCTTGTGCCATTCCCCCCTTTTTGAGGCAGGGGGGAAGCAGGATAACTTTGGGGATTTGGGTGGTGGATAGATATGAGAATATATCGCCTTGTGTTGAAGACAGCAAGTGTTTTGGGGAGCGTGAACAGCTGGAATACCAGTCCAGAGGAGAATTAGTGTAACAGGGGTTGTGTTTCAAATCCCAGTCGGGACTCAGGGTGGTGGTGGCTGCAGTCTGGTCACCTGATCGTGATGCTCCTGATAGCCAGGGATAAAGTAACCTGAGTTCCCAAGGGACTGCACAGCTTCCCTGGTCCGAATCAAAGCTTGAAATGGAGAGCTCTTGTTGGGATTTATCCTATTGGTGATTTATCTTCCAGAAACCAGGTGGATATAAATCCTCTTTCTGCTTTTTCCTGCAAGTACGAGCGCCCAGGAGCGTCCCCGAAGAGAAGCCATGATGGGGAGTGCATGGCTGTTCCCAGTAAGTGCCCAGTCCTGGTCATTCCTATGCCTCTGGAGTTTCCACAGCCTGTCTGCAGCTACCATGTGAGCTGGTAGATGGCTCAGGGCAGCTCCTGCCTCCACCAGATCAATAATTTGTGGGATTTTAAGGTCATTAACTCTCCCAGTGTCTCCCAGTTGCAACACGCTGCCACTATTCYCCAAGGAATACAGCAATTTTCCCCAAGGGAACAGCTATTCCCCAAGGAGCTCCTGTGCCTGTTCCTAACAGCTTGATGCCTTGACAGCACTTTTTTCAGTGGAAGTAACCTGTAATTTAAAACAAAACCAGCTTTTTGAGGCAATTTCTAATTGTTCAAGACTGTTTGTGCCCTTGGAAATCCTGTCAGGAATAAGCTCTGCCTGTGTCTGCCACAGCCCAGGATGTGGGATCAGGTTATCCTCAGTGTTCCAGGAGGAAAATTTAAGGTCAGGTATTTTTAAACSTGCTTTTTCTGAGGAGTTTTTTTTTGTGGCATGTGCCTGGCAGGCAAAGCAGCAGCTGTTCCCAAATATTATCTAACATCTGGAGGAGGAGGAACGGGAGGATGGTATCAAGGACATAAGCACATAAAGGGAGCAGGGAACGGTCAGCAAATCCTGATCATTCCTTTGGTGCTTTTTGGGGTACAAATCCTCTTAGGATGGGAGAGGGGTGTAGAGATGCTTTTACAAGGGCTCCAGGGAGACCTCAGAGCCTCTTCAGTGCCTAAAGGGGCTTCAAGAGAGCTGGAGAGGGGCTTTGGACAAGGGATGGAGTATCAGGACAAGAGGGAATGGCTTCACATTGACAGAGGGCAGGAATAGATGGAATGTTGGGAAAAAATTCTTCCCTGCCAGGGTGGTGAGGCCCTGGCACAGGTTGCCCAGAGAAGCTGTGGCTGCCCCATCCCTGGCAGTGTCCAAGGTCAGGTCATATGGGGCTTGGAGCAACCTGGGATAGTGGAAGGTATCCCTGCCCATGGGAGTGGATGAGTTTTAAGGTCCCTTCCAGCCCAAACTATTCTGTGATTCCATGACATTCTGCACAGTGCCCAAAGAGCCCTTTTTGAAATACTGAGAGCCTGGTATCCGTCTATTCCAGCCACTCGCCAGGTCGAGATCCTGGAGCTGGAGGATTTGGAGAGGGAATGTCTGCTGGCACGGATCCGGCTGACCCTGGTGGAACACGACATGTCAGCAGCAGCTGTGGCAGGTGAGGGGGGTTCTGTCCTGCCCCAGAGGCAAACCCAGAAGCTGCCAGGGACCATCAGATTCCCATCCCTACCATGAAATCCAGCCACTGACTTCAGCAGGTTCTGAGATGCACATCAGGAGAACCAATTTTAAGTTTTCCACCTTTTTTTGGCTTTTCCAAGGTGTGGTGGTCTGCAGTGCGGGTGGGATGAGCTTCTGAGCTTGGACAAAAAAAAAGCATTTTGGAAATCATGGAAGCATAGAATTATTAAGGTTGGGAAAAGACCTCCAAGATCATCAAATCCAACCTTTCTAATTGATGAATAATTTATTTTCCTGGACAATCCYGCTTCATGGAACAGTGTTGAAAAGCTGTCAAAGTTGTTTCTTTTTGCGGAGGAGGAAGGTACAGCTCTTCCACCTGGAGCCTTTTAGTATCTCTGGTACAAGTTACACAACACATCCACATCTTTCTCCTCTAAATGTCAGGAGGAGGTGACTTCCCAGCGAGGGATTGCAGGGAAAGGATGGAACAGCTGCTTTGAGGGCAGAGTGGCGACGCAGGGAGTCGAGTGCCACAGTTTCTGTGCTGGCAGAGCTGAGCCGATGCCTTGTTTGCTTGGATACAGACCTGTGATGAGGCTGTCCCCTCCCTAACCTCAATGATTTTGGGGATCTTTTTCCAGCCTTAATAATTCCGTGATTCTAAGCAGCAGCAGCATTTGCCTATCATGTGCTGCTACCTGTGTTCCTCTCCAGTTTCTCTCTGGTTGGTGCCCCATCAGGGACTGCTCTGTGGGTCACACCTGCTCTGTCCAGTCCCTTCAGGGATAACTCCTGGGCTCATGAGATGCTCCGGAGGCCAGGAAAGCCTCCAGCCATGGACTGAGGAGTACTGCTGTGGGGTGTTGGAGGCTCTTGGTGCCCTGCTGCATCTCTCAATGAGTAACAGGGCGAGGCCCCAGTGAGCACTGGGCTGTTACTGGGAGAGGCTTTACGTGCTCTTCCTCCCCTTCAGGAAACTCCACGCCCGAGGAAACGGTGTCTCTGCTGGTCCGGGCCGGGCTCTTCGACTCGGCCATCACCCTGTGCCAAACCTTCAAGCTGCCCTTGACACCCATCTTTGAGGGCCTCACCTTCAAGTACGTCCTGGTGCCCTCCCACCTCAGGGGGCGCAGGGCTGGAGGGATGCAGGGGCTCGGGGGTGGAACTTGCCCAAGAGCCTTCTTTTCCTGCCAGTCCAGCCTGGCTGTTCCTTGGGAATAGTCCTGCAAGAGGTGGCTTTGATGCCGATGGGAAGGGGCTGGGCTCTTGAGGGACTCACCTTCCCATGGCTTTTGGTCGTGCAGGTGCATCAAGCTCCAGCTGGGAGGGGAAGCGGCACAGGCAAAGGCCTGGGACTGGCTGGCAGCCAACCAGCTCTCAGCCCTGGTCACCACCAAGGAGTCCAGGTAAGTCTTATCTCCACAGTTCGGGAGGAGGAGGAACTGGAGACAGGAGCTCTGTGGGAATCCAGAGGGTCACAGGTCCTTAGAACACCTAGGGCCAGAACTGTAGGCCTGGGATGTGGGGAGAGCTGTGTTTCCACCCTGTCCYCACGTCACCTGGAGCACACCGTGGCCTCACAGACAGAGACAGGAGCTGCTGGCACGTGTTCCACGGGGAATTGTTTCCTCRCAGTGCCACAGATGAAGCCTGGAGGCTGCTGTCATCCTACTTGGAGCGTTACCCATCCCAGAACAGCCTGTACCATCGCTGCGTCATCAACAAGCTCCTGGCACACGGGATACCTCTGCCCAACTGGCTCATTAACAGCTACAAGGTGAGAACAGGGAGACAAAAACCCCAAAATTCCATCTGTCCCAGAGCTGCCAGATCACCCTCACTCCAATGGACACCTGCCAGGTGCTCCATGCCCAGTACCAAGGCTCAGAGCAGGTTCCTCTCAGCGTGGTCCCAGTCCTGGTCACATTTCCTGGCTGGCTGAGTTTCCCTCTTTCTGGCAGGAAGTGGATGCTGCCGAGCTGCTGCGCCTGTACCTGAACTACGATCTGCTGGAGGAGGCTGTGGATTTGGTCCTGGAGTACGTGGATGCTGTGCTGGGCAAAGGGCATCAGTATTTTGGGATCGAGGTGAGCTCACCTGCCGTTGGGATGTGGCGGGATGCTCCTTGGGGACATGATGTGAGGGTTCCTGTCCCTTCCAGGTCCCTCTGTCCCCAACGTCCCCCACGATGTGGCTTCCCTACACTGCCATTGACCAGCTGCTGCAGGCGCTGCGGGAGAGCAGCGCCAGTGAGAACAGCGTTGTGGTGGGTACTGAGCTCCCAAACACCGGGATGAGGGGACAGGGTGGGATGGGCAGTGGGATGGAATGGGATCCCTCATGACTCCTGCCTCTCCCAGCTCTACGAGAAGCTGAATGACAGGATGGAGGACTACCAGCAGAAGGTCAGCGTGGCCACCATGGAGCGCCTGTACTGCCGGCCCTAGTCCAGGTGCCATCCCCAGGAGCGTCACTATGCCACCCCGCGGTGCTGATTTTACCCATTGTTTTTCCATAAGGAGCCGGTTCGGTTCGGGGAGGTGGAGTGCCCGATGGGTGTGTCCCCTCACTGTCCCTTTTGCCGGCAGTGGGTGAGCAACAGAGCTGGAGCGTGTGGCCATGGCACCCCCTTGCTCTCCGCCTCCTCCAGACATGGAACTGTTGAGAATTTATTTATTGGTATGTTTTTGGATCAACTTTAATAAAATGAAAGCGTTATTTGATGTGTGCATAAGGACTGTGGGGCTCCTCTCCCGGGGTCATCCCCATACCGCCCTTGCCCTACGGCTGSGATATAGGGCAGGATGGATCTGTAGGGCCCAGGGGAAGGATGGAGCTATGTCCCCAATGGATACAGCTTAAGGGGAGGTTCAGGGGCAGAGGGTATAGGATGATAAGGGGCTATGGCCCCCAGGAAGAACTATAGGATCGTGCTATAGGATAGCATGGGACCACAACCCTGTAGGGCAGCACGGGGCTCTGGGATCAAGGGGCAGGACCGTGCTATAGGGGAGGATGGAGCCGCGGGTCCGCACGGGGCCGTAACCTCCTGCTCGTCCCCGTCCATAGGGAGCGCGCGCCCGCGGTCCCGCTCCTGGGGCCGCGTCTCGCGCAGGCCCCGCCCCTCCGGTGGCGTCAGCGGCCCCGCGCACGGCGCGCGCGGCCACAGCCCTGAGGCGCAGCCGCCGCCGCTGCCGCCGCCATGGGGAAGAAGGCGCGGGCCGCGCCCGGGCGCCGGCCCATCCTGCAGCTCTCCCCGCCCGCGCCGCGCCGCGACGAGGCGGCGGGACCCGCGGGCGAGGGGGGCGACTCGGGCTCTGAACCGGGTAAGGCGACGAAGGCGGGTGGAAGCGGGGGGCGCTTTGTTGGCGGGGCGCGGCCTAGTGCGGCCTAGCGCGGCCTAGCGGGACCGGGAGGCCCCGATCCGCCTTCCCCCGCGATCCCACCGGCCTGAGCCCGCCGTAATTGACGCTTCTGTCCCGCAGATGAGCCCGAGACAGTGGCGGAGCCGCCCCGCAACCCGCCCAATCCGCCGCCTCCCGCTCCCGCCGCGGTCAAGGCCACAGGTAAGGGAGCGCCCTGGGGTGAGACGCGGGATTACATCCCCCCTAAAAAACCTGGGGGAGAATCTCAGGATTTAGCGGTGGAGCGGCCCCCGATGCACAATAATGATAAAAAAGTGGGGGAGTTCTGGTTCTAAATGGGGTTTTTTGTCTTAAATTTGGAGGGTTGATTCTCAAATGTCGTTTTTTGGGTCCAAAACGTGACCCAAATGTAGGAGTTTGGTCCTTTGTGTGATTTTTTTTTGTCGTATACGTGGGGTTTTGGTCCTAAATGTGAGGTGGTTTTGGTCCTAAAAGTGGTGGGCTGTGAGGTTCCAAATAGTTTTTGGAGGTGCTGAGTGTGRGTTTTCTGGTTTTAAGAGTGGTGGGTTTTGTCCTAAACGTAGGGATTTTTGTGGGACTGTGTTTGTTCCCCTCTCCATAACCCCCTATTTTTAACACAGGGTAATTATCCACGTTTAACTATTATTTTTAAGGGAAGAGAGTTAACCCTTTCCTAAATAATTGACTTTGGGGCTGGAGTTGTTTCCATTTTAATTATTTTAATTGTGCTGTTATTTCCCAAGAGGTGATTGCTCATCTTTAAATGCTTTTTATTACTCGTTCTTGTACTGATTCCTCCCAAGCTGACCCTATCACTTGTACAGGGGCTGTTCCCCCTGGGATGACAGTGGCACCACTGGAGCAGAGGGTGGGGGAGTTGGATCCAATGCACTGTGACAACAGGAGAATTCCCCTGAGGGTTCACTTTCCCTTCTCCAGGAGGTTTGTGCCTGCTGGGTGCCTATGCTGACAGCGATGATGAGGAGGGCGAGACCCCGGAGAAGCCGGCCCGTTCCACGGATGCCAACGGCAGCAATTCTACTGACATTGACAGCACCCTGGCAAACTTCCTGGCTGTGAGTGCCACTCCAGAGAGGGCAGGGGGAGGGAGGCGGGAAGAGGAGAGTTTCATGGTCCAAGACATTGTCCTCGTCCAGTAAATGCTTTGACTTGGCTTGGGATTTGAAGCTCATGATGGGATGCTGTTTTTACAGGAGATCGATGCCATCACGGCCCCTCCACAGCCCACTGAGCCCACTGCTGCCTCCTCTTCCTCCTCCTCTGTGCCACCCCCTACGCCTCCCCGCCCGGAGCCGAAGGATTCGGGCACAGGCCCATCCTCGGGCACAGCCAATGGCACGGGCTCGGCGCYGGCCCCGGAGTGGCAGTACGACACCCAGTGCTCGCTGGCCGGAGGTGAGGCCATTCCTGTCTCCAAAGGGGGTGCTGCTGACAAAAGGGTGTCACCAGGGAGAGGGAAGTAACGAGCTGTCCTTGTTTCCCTGGCAGTGGGAGAGCTGGAGATGGGTGACTGGCAGGAGGTGTGGGATGAGAACACCGGCTGCTACTACTACTGGAACACCCAGAGCAATGAGGTGACCTGGGAGCTGCCGCAGTACTTGGCGACACAGGTCCAGGGCCTGCAGCACTACCAGCACAGGTGGGCGAGACCTTCAGGATGTTGCCCTGTGGGTTGTTGTCCCAATCCCGCCCTTCATTCCTGCTCCTCTTCCTCAGCAGCACCGTGGCAGGCACCAATGGCAGCTTCATGGCAGCTACGGAGCCATTCCCTCAGGAGAAGGGGACCCCAGGCAGCGCTGGCCGTGGGACCGGCCTCAGCAAGCGGGAGGTGAAGAAGGTCAGTCACGTGTGTTCTGGCTGCCATGGGGATTGCAGGCGTGTCCTTAGGCTTCCTTGAAAGCAGGTGGGATGCTCTGCTCCATCTGCAGCCCTAGGAGGGGCGTGGCAGCATGGGCTCTTTCCCTGGCAGCTGCCAGAAAGCTCACATGGAGCTCATTCCACAGGAAGTGAACGAAGGAGTGCAGGCCCTCTCCAACAGTGAGGAAGAGAGGAAGGGAGTGGCTGCGGCCCTCCTGGCCCCGCTCCTGCCTGATGTGGTGAAGGAGGAAGAGGAGCGCTGGAGGAGGAAAGTGATCTGCAAAGAGGAGGTCGAGCCACCTCTGGAAGAGGAGGCAAAAGTGGAAGAGGCGCCGGCTGCCCCTGAAGAGCCAGAGCCCAGCAGGGACCCCCTGGAAGACACAGGGCAGGAGGATCTGTGCAGCGTGGTGCAATCGGGGGAGAGTGCGGAGGAGGAGGAGGAGCAGGACACGCTCGAGCTGGAGATGGTGCTGGAGAGGAAAAAGGTAAGGGGAGACGTTTGTCCTGGAAACAGGGCCACACATGCAGCCACAGCATTGCTGGGAATAAACTGAGATGTCATGTCTTGGCAGGCAGAGCTGCGTGCCTTGGAGGAAGGCGATGGCAGCGTTTCGGGCTCCAGCCCGCTCTCCGATGGGAGCCAGTCGGCCTCACAGGATGCATCCCGCAGGCTGGCCTCCAAGCGAGGGAAATGGAAACTGTTTGTGGGAGCTGCCAGCCCTGAGTCTGCCAGTCGAGGCTCCAGCAGAACGGGCCGGGAGAGCCCGGAAGCAGGAGAAGCAGGTAATTGGAAAGGCTCCCTTCAGAGGGAGGAGCCAGGGGTCTCCTTTCCCTGAAGACCCGCAGAGTGGAGCCGGGAAGGGCCATGAGGTACGTGTGCTGGGTGGGGACAGGCTGAGGGGTGGCTGTGTCACAGCCCAGCCTCACCGGGATAAGCTGCTCCTCTGCCATGGTGTCTCTATCCTAATACCCACATAAGGAGGAGAGTGCCGTGTTCAGCGGTTCCTTGGGAGAAGGGATGCAGATAACAGCTGCCTCACATCCCACTGCCTTCCCGTTCCTCCCAACATCACAAACCCAGCCTGCGGCACACTGGGAACTGTCACCTTCCACTTCTAAAGTTCAGTTTTTGAGGTGCCTGGTATCAAATTCCAGACAGCCAAAGTGTCCCTGGAGCCACTCCAGGGCCCCACACTCAGTGTGTAGGGAATGTAACTCCAGCCGTTGTGGCAAGGCAGCCCCAGTTCCTATGGGGCTGCTTCAGCTCCAGGTGTGTGTGGACATATCAGTCATACACAACTACCCCTTGTGTTCCTGTTGGACCCTCCAGAGCTGTGCTTCCCAAAATGAACCAGCCATAGCATTTTAAGGAACACTCTCTGCCCAGCAGCTCTGGGACTCCCAGACTGTAGAATCGTTGAATTGTTCAGGTTGGAAATGCTCTCTGAGGTCATGGAGTCCAGCTGTTCCYCCAGCACTGCCAAGGCCACCACTAACATATGTCCCCAAGTGCCACATCCACATGGCTTTTAAATCCCTCCAGGGATGGAGACTCCACCACAGCCCTGGGCAGCCTGTGCCAGGGCCGGACAGCCCTTTCCATTAAGAAATTTTCCCCAATATCCAACTTAAACCTCCCCTGGCACAACTTAAGGCTATTTCTTCTTGTCCTGTCTGTTGTTCCCTGGGAGCAGAGCCTGACTCCACTCTCCTCTCAGGGCATTGTGGGGAGCAAGAAGGTCCCCCCTGAGTCTCCTTTTCTTTGGATGTGCCAGTCCCTTCCCAGCACAAGATTTATGTGCCTGCAGCCCAGAAAGCTGAATGAAACTGCTTTTCCAAGGAAAGATGGTACAAAAGTGCCTGGAGCAGGCTGTGTCCTGCTGGAGTGGGAGTCGGTGCCTGCCCCATCCCARGGTTCTTGTGGCCCTGAGGTGTCTCTGCTTCAGGCAGGAGCATGAGCTGGGTGACAACTCTGGCATTAAATCAGTGATGTCATTTTTGTATAGGAAGATGAATGGTTTTGCCAGAGGGCTTTCCAAATAACCCCGAAGCCAGCTCTTCCCAGCAGCACCAGTTTCCACCTTAACCTGGGGAACAGTGAGCTGTCCCTCCAAAATAACCAGTTTAAATTGAGCATCCYGCTGCTGGAGGGTGATTTAGGGAAGTGTCCTGCCTTACAGTGCCAGGACATGCTGGGAATTGGGGTTTCTTCCCCCAGAGGGCTGTGGGATTCTGTCACAAACTTCCCTCCTTGGAACTGGTTGCTTTGACAGTAAATTAGTCATCTGGAGGCAAAACCTTCTGGTCTTGGCAGCTTTTGGGGACCTCTTCAGTCTTTGATAATTAACTTAGTTAATACCTAGTACCTGTTATTGACACATTATTAAGATGACAGATTTTGGGGGTTAGTCTCTTCCTGCTTCCCTGATGCTTGATATTCCAGGTCTTGCCTCATTGCTGCTTTGCATTGTAGCAGCTCCAATCCTCCCTATCCCRTGTTATCCTTCTGGAAGGATCCTCACCACCAAAACACAGAGCAGTGACCATTTCTCGTTTTTAATTTCCTGCTCTTGTCACTGGCTCTCATGGGTCCTAGCTCTTTCCCCACTGTTTCCCACGTTGGCTTTGGCTCCGGGCACAGTGTCTAGCCAGCTGCTGGCACTGCCAGGGTGGTGGTAGGACAATGACTGACCTGTCCTTCCTTCTTCTGCAGCCCCGAGCACAGAAGCAACCAATCCAAGCTCAGACAAAGAGGCAGAATCTGAGGAGCCCCAGGAAAAAGCAAAATCACAAGGGGCTCCAAAAATGGAAGAGGAGGAGCAGGATCTAAAGGTATGGAGAGGCAGAGGTGCATGTCCGTGAGATGAGGGATGTGATGGGTGCTCCAGCTGCCAGCAGGGACAAGGGACACGCTGGCTCCCCCAGCCACGTCTTCCCTGGGAACAGCAGAGCTTTGGGCTCTGGATTTGGCCCACCTGATGCTTTTAAAGCTCAGATCCCGGTGTGGCTGCGGGAACAGCTTGAGAAGGAAGGGCCATGCAGGACTGGGACAATATCCTGTCTCCAGTAGGATTCAGCAGCAAAAGCGTGGATGAAAGGAGGGTGTGGGGGGGCAAAGACTGAGCCCTGGGTGKTGTTGTGACAGAGAACAACCAGTTTGATCTTGACTTTGTTTTCACCAATAACAATATTCCAGTCTCTGGCCCGGTCAGTCGTCCCGTTTCCAGGCTGAAGACTCCTCGTCCGTAATCTCTCCGTTTCTTGAGGCTGACGGTACTGCTCTGCCCTTTGCCCGGCATTACTTTTAGATGCAAGCTGGGGAAGCCCTGGGGATTTCTGCAGCATCCTGCTGATAGCTCTTCTCTGAGCCTTGGTTTGCTCCTTTGGCTGCACTGGATCAATTCCCTGATCTATAGCAGAGCTCCAGGCTCTAGGGCAGTATGACAGAGCAGTAGGGAAGATCTTTCCCATTTGTCCTTTGGTCCCCATGTCACTTGTTACCCTGAGATCTCCTGCAGCATAAAATTTGGCTCTGGAGTATTTCTGTGACGTTGAGAAATGTTGTCACCTCCCTGTGGCAGATGGGGAATCGCTGGCTCGTGGTGGAGCCCGGTGGAACCTGCAGTGAGGGTTGCCCATCCCTRTCCTCATTTCCCACCACTTGAATAATTTTTCTGGTGTGAAAGGGAAGGGCTTTGGTGCTGTCCTTGTGAAAAATCCCACATCTCTCCCATAAAACAACTCCTTAAAGGATTTTGAGATGTGACATTCCCAGACCAAAACTGAGCCTCCCTCAGTGCAGCATCCATTTGAGACCTGGTTTTTAAATGAATTTACTTAAATTAAAAGAAGAAAAGTCTGTGGCAGGGCTGGACTCGCTGGTCCCCTGTGCTGTCCCCCCTCCTTCTGGTCCCAGTGGGCGCTGTGACGGACCGTGTGGTGCTTTTCCATGCAGGATTCCCTTAGAGCTGTCGGAGGAATGCCGGCTCCCTGGGTAACCGGTACCGTTTGCTCATCGGGTTGGGATCTCTCTGGTTACAGGAGCTGCGCCGGGGCCACTGCTGCCAAGTCACCCTCTGCTTCGGGATGTTCCCTGGCTTCTCCAGAGCCACGTTAATGTGGGAATTCATATGCCTGCCTCGAGCTTCTCTAGGGCTTGTTTGTCTGGCCCTTCCCCTCTCTGGAGACAGATGCTGCCTTGGTGGCTTTGGTGGACATTCCAAAGCCTCTTCTGAGGAGTGAAGCTAAAAATAGACATTTTTAGAGCCCTCCTTAAAGTAGTGGTGATGCCACTTGAGGCATCTCTGTTCCTGCTCCTGATTCCTTTCTGGCTTGTGGCTGCTTCCATGCAGTGCCCCCAGTCAGGGGGATGGACACAGGGATCCCCGTGTCCCCAGACTGGAGGTTTCACTCCCATGGGACGCTGGGGTTGAGTAGCTGTGGTCACCATGGGCTGACCTGAGTTTTGATGTAGATGCTGCCTCTGCTCTGGAGTAAATCCAGAGCTGTTATCTATCTCTTTCTGGTGCTTTCCAGCTAGTTCCTCCGGAAAGTGATTTTTTACAGAACCTGGAATCACATCCTGGCCCATTTATTTGGGAAACATTCTTAGATACCTGCCGTGGCGATGGAGCTGTAACTCCAAAGTACAGAGCAACCCGAGCCCGTGCTGTCATTCTGCACGGAGTTGAGCGCAGTCTGTGGAGGAGCTGTCACCCAGCCACCCACACTGCCCTGTCCCTGGGGCGCAGGATGTAGCAGGACTTAACAGAGGGGGTGATAGCCAGACAGGGCCAGRGTGGCACGTACTGGTCCTGCCAGGCTGAGGGGCTGCAGGTGGTCCTGAGCGGTGTTTCCCAAGAGCCGCGGGGCCACAGCCGCCCGATGCTGCTCCCAGAGGGCAGCTCTTGACTCTGCCCTTTCTCCTGGCAGTTTCAGATTGGAGAGCTGGCAAATACTCTGACTAGTAAATTGGAGTTCCTGGGCATCAACAGACAATCTATCTCCAACTTCCACATGTTGCTGTTGCAGACAGAGGTAACCGAGCCTTCGCCCCTTGCTCCGGCCTTGTGTTCCGGAGCGGATCGGATGCAATCCGCCGTCCGAGCGCCAGTGCTGCGTGAGCCTTGTGGCGCCTCGCTGCGCAGGGCCCTCCCTTCCTCGGCGGGGGGAGAGCGTGGCTTGGCGCGGAGGTGGGGTGTCCTCCTCCTGGCCCCCCGCGTCCCGTGCCGGAAGGGAGCCTCCCGATCCTCGAGTCCTGTTCCCCCCAGGGCCGCTGGCAGCCCACCTCACCGGCTTCCCCCGGTTCTTGCCCTCTAGACCCGCATTGCAGACTGGCGAGAAGGTGCTCTCAATGGAAACTACCTCAAACGCAAACTCCAAGACGCAGCCGAACAGCTTAAACAATACGAAATAAACGCCACCCCTAAAGGCTGGTCCTGCCACTGGGACAGGTACGCGCTCTCCTCCTTTCTCACCTTTCATCTCTGACATCTCAGACATGATTTGTGACCATCAACCACCCGACGACGCTGGCGCCGTCCGTTTGGCAGACTGAGAGCGGCTTCTGTTAGTGCTGGGCAGGCAGAGAAACATCCGGCACTCGCAGAGTTTGGGCCGGCCACCAAACTGGAGGATCCAAACGGAGTGCCCAGTGCTTTGCGACGGAGCCGATTCCCTGATGGACAGAGCTTGTTGTCCCTCTCGCGAGTGTCCAGCGCTGTGGAGGGCGGGCCTGGGGGGTCGCGCATGCGAGAGCTCTGTGAACTTTGCAGGATCTCTGGATCAACTCTTCTGACCAACAGCTCTTCCAAAGGACAAACTTCAACTCACCGACGGAACGAAGAACAAGATTTCTGTCTCCTGCCAGCAGGTCAGACCCAAACATTTCTTTGTCTATTTGGCTTTCTTGATTAATTTTCCTTTGTTTGAAATCTTTGCTCTTTTGTTTTTCAGCTCCCAGATCCGCTCCCTCTCTCTAGCATTCACTGTGTGTTTGACACCAAGAGTATCATAAAAAACTCTGCGCACCACGGGGTAGGGGGGCAGCCGCTTCCCTCCATTGGGCTGTTCCCTGGTGCCTCTTCTCGGAGGGCGACTTTCGGCCAAGGCCAATGCTGAAAGTCCCGATGTTAGCGAGACGTCGCCGGCGTTCCCGGCCCTCCCCTCCCTCGGAGCGGGGAGCTCAGGGCGACGTTCCCGCAGCCAGCGATAGCAAATAGCTTTGAGCGAGTCGGCTCGGGCCTCTCCTGCCTCTGTCCTCAAAGTTGTTTGTTGTGTGTGGGAGAGTGGCAGCCCCGCTGCACGAGGGTCTCCCCTGCGAGAGCGCACCGCTGTCGTGGGCAGGCCCGCTTCGGAGTGTCAGGGGCGGAGAAGGGAAGCTGAAGCCTCCTTCTCTTTCTTGTGATCTAGGGAGCATAGACGCTATTTCTATGTTAACGAGCGCTCGGGAGAGTCGCAATGGGAGTTCCCCGATGGGGAGGACGAAGAGGAGGGACAGCGAAGCGCCGACAGAAAACCCGACGGTCCTCCAAAGCCACCTCCCAAAGACAAAGGCGAGCGCACCGAGGAGCCTGCCGAGCGCCCCACAGGTACGCCTCGCTGACAGTGGGGGGTCCTGGCCCCAGAGCGGGGGGCGGGGGGGCAGGGCAGTCCATGGTGGCAGCACCTCTAAGCGGGACCACGGGCAGGAGCAGGCGGCACAGACCGGGGTGTTCAAGCCCGTGTCAATGTGTATTCTTCAGGCTCCCTTTGTAAAGAATCCTTCTCAGGCCAAGTTCCTGCTACGTCTCTCATGCCGCTCACTCCATTTTGGACTCTGCTTCAGTCCTCCGTCCCGGTCCTCCAACCTCCCTTGCCTTTGGAAATGCCTCCGCCGCCTCCACCCCCCCCAGACTCGCCTCCGCCACCTCCCCCGCCGCCCCCACCGCCTGGAGAAGACGGGGAGATCCAGGAAGTGGAGATGGAAGATGAGGGGGGCGAGGAGCCACCTGCCCCGGGAACAGAGGAAGATGCTCCCCTGAAGTCCCTGGTGCGCCCCACTGCCAGCAGCAGCCAGGTGAGCAGGGAAGCCAGGTCTCTGCTGATTCCAGAGTGTGAGAATCTGAGAAACAGGTGTGTAATGGTGCTCCTGGCTCAACACTCACCTCAGCACTCTCTTCCAGGTCACTGTCGATCCGAGCCCAGCCCCACTGCTCTCAGCCAAGCCGCAGAAGAGGAAAGCTGTGGAGATGAGCCCAGGGCTGATGCAGCGCACGGCCACCATTGGCAGCTGCCCTGTCATCTACAGCCAGCCCCTGATGGCCACGGGCAAGTACCAGCCATCAGCCATGCCCTTGGCCTCCCTGAGGCCGCGCCAGCGCCTCCAGAACGAGATCCAGGGACGCCCCAACCTCCGCATGGCTCCGGGCCACGCTGGCCCTCAGCCCACAGCGCTCGGGCTGCAGTCCGGCTACCTGGGTGTGACAGGACCTGCCGCACCTTCCGTGATGGGATACTCAGAGTGCGCTGCGCCAGTCAGCCTGGCTGCCACGGCCACCGCGCAGCCAGCGCCGGCACGGGGAGCCCTGCCCCCCGCGGGTACTGCGGCCGAGCAGCCGCCACCCCCGCCACCCCCACAGACGCCCCCACCGCCCACCCCCAAGGCGCCGCCACCACCAGAGAAGGAGAAGCCGAGGAAAGGGCGCAAGGACAAGGTAGGCCAGACGGGTGGTCCCTCACCAGCACCGTTCCTCCCCTCCTCCCTTTCCAGCCACACTCACCACTGTTCTTTTGTGGCACAGGGCAAGAAGGGCAAGACGAAGATGCCATCGCTGGTGAAGAAGTGGCAGAGTATCCAGCGGGAGTTGGATGAGGAGGAGAATTCTAGCTCCAGTGAGGAGGACCGGGAGACCACAGCCCAGCGGCGCATCGAGGAGTGGAAGCAGCAGCAGCTGATGAGGTACAGACCCTGGGGCTGGCACCAGGACATTTCCTTGTCCCTTGTAAAGGTGGGGGATCCATGGGAGGGCCAGCTGGGTGCTGACATCCCGTTTTATCCCTGCAGTGGCATGGCCGAGAGGAATGCCAACTTCGAGGCACTGCCAGAGGACTGGCGCTCACGGCTGAAGCGGAGGAAAACTGCCTCGAACACGTGAGGCACACAGTGCTGCACCCAGCTCTTGGGGTTTTTTTGTTTTTTTTTTTTTACAGATGTACAGTTCCTTTGACCATTGTCCAATAAATTGTAGCAGTTTGGGAAGTGCCGTCTCATTGATTTTGCTGAGGGCAGGTGGTAGATGGGGATGGGGAGCACAGCAGACCCCTGTAATCCACAGTACAAGTTGGGTGGGTGTGTGGATTGTGGAGGGCAGGAAGGCTCTGCAGAGGAAACTGGACAGGCTGGATTGAAGGGCTGAGGCTAAAGGTGTGAGGGTAAAGGCCAAGTGCCAGGTCCTACACTTGGGTCACACAAACCCTGTGGAATGCTCCGGGCTGGGGGACGAGAGGCTGGAAAGCTGGAAAAGGCCGTAGGGGTGCTGGTGAGAGCAGCTGAACATGAGCCCAGGGGGGCAAAAAACCAATGGCACCTCCGCTGTCCCAGCATTGGTGTGGCCACAGGCCCAGGGCAGTGCCTGTCCCCTGTTCTGGCATTGCTGGGCCACCTCCAGTCCTGGGGACAGATCTGGCCCCCTCAAGGCAAGAGAGACACTGAGGGGCTGTCCAAAGAAGGGAACAGCGGGGGAAGAGTCTGGAGCACCAGGAGGAGCTGGCGGGGGACCTTCTGGCTGTCCACAACTCCCTGACAGGAGGGTGCAGCTGGAGGGGGCATCAGACTCTGCTCCCAGGGAACAAGGGACAGGACAACAGGAAACAGCCTCAAGTTCTGCCAGGGGAAGTTGAGGTTGGACATGAGGAAGAATTTTTTCCTGTAAAGGCTTGTCAGGCATCGGAAGGGGCTGCTCGGGGAGGTGGTGGAGTCCCAAGCCCTGGAGGTGTCCAAGGAATGATTGGACATGGCACTCAGTGCTCTGGTCTGGGTCACAAGGTGTGGATTGGTCACAGGTTGGGCTCAATGATCCTGGAGGTCTTTTCCAACCTTAAAGATTCTGTGAAATCCCTCTGGCTCCTTTCCCAGCTCTGCTCCAGGACCGCCCCGTTCCTCCTTGTAGCTCAGCAACCACGTCCCAGCCTGTCCCTGGCACTGCCACTGCTGTTCCGGGTCTCCTGGAGCTCTTGCAACCATGGAGCCCACAGGGTGCCACGCTGCCCAGGGAGGGGAGGGGGCTCCGGGGGCGTTTGGTGGGGGACAGGTCCTGAAGCCCTATGACAGATTCATCCGCACCCACCTGCGCTTCTATGGCTACTTCCGAGGTGAGTCCTGGCCACGGTGGGGTGTCCCCTCCTGTCCCTGAGCTGTGTCCCCTCCAGCCCCCTGGCTGCAGCACTATTCTTCCTAAGACCAGAAGATGGGCAGGGAAGAGACTGCCACGTCCCTGGGGGACCCCTCCAGGCAGCATCCCAAGGCATCCACCATGGGCAACACCGGCCCTGGCTGGCAGCGAGGTCCTGGGCACAAGTCAAACCGTGAGTGAGACCCTGCAGCCCCTTACAGCCCCCCAGCACTGTGTCCTCCCAGCACGGCGAGCGTGGTGGGAGGGCCTTTCTCTGTCCCTGCTTTGGTTTTGGGGGATGCCCCTACCCCAACCACACTAGAGACCCCCAGCCCTTCCCAGTGCTCTTGCAGCCCCCAGGGTGGTGGAGCAGAACCCCCACCAGGGCAGGCCGGCCCCCTCAACGCAGCTCTGGAGGTCTCCAGGAAAACCACAGGCTCTRTTCTCCCTCCCCGCTCCCCGCTGGCCTGTGGAGTGTGAAGTCATCCAGGAAACAATTGAGCACATCGGTGAGCGGATGCTCCAGCTGTCCCCCTGCCTCAACCCTGTGCCAGGCCCCCGCTGTGCCCATGTCATGTCTCTGTGTCCCTCCCTCTCCCAGAGTGGGTCCCCCCTGAACCAGAGCCCTTCTGCCCACCTATGGGCCCAGAGCAGGCCCCAGACACCCTTGGCGAGGAGCAGGGCACCATTGTCTACCACTCCAGCCCAGGTACCGGAGCACGGGCAGCATCCCTGGGTGTCTCTGCTCTCCCCAGACCCCCTCCACTGTCTCTGCTCCCCTTGCAGTGCTCCAAGGCTCCGGCTTTACCTGTGCTCGGGTCGGGGGGGCCCCAGGGCCCCTCTCGTCGCCAGCAGCCCCCTTGAAGAGTCCCCAGGACACCACGCTGCTCTTCGAGTCCCGCTTTGAGAGCGGGAACCTCCAGAAGGTCATCAAGGTGTAAGAGAGAGGCCGGGGGGCACAGGGCCTCTTGTGTCAGACCCAGATCCAGAGCACGGCCCTTCCGTCCACACAGGGGTCCCTACGAGTATGTGCTGACACTGCAGCCGGATCTGTACACGGCCAAGCACACCCAATGGTTCTACTTCCGTGTCCAAAACACGCGGCGGGAGCCACTCTACCGCTTCACCATCGCCAACATGGCCAAACCCAAGAGCCTCTATGGCCAGGGCCTGCGGCCGCTGCTCTACTCCCAGCAGGATGCCCGGAGCCATGGCATTGGCTGGCGCCGGGTTGGGACCGACATCCGCTACTACCGTGGCAGTGCGGGGGAGCCACCGGTGTTCCGGCTCAGCTGGACGGTGCGCTTCCCGCACGACGGCGACACGTGCTTCTTTGCCGCCTGCTACCCCTACACCTACTCAGACCTGCAGCGCTACCTGCGCACGCTGGCAGCTGACCCGGTGCGTTCGCGGTACTGCGCGGTGCAGGCACTGTGCCGCAGCCTGGCCGGCAACACCGTGTACCTGCTGACCATCACCAGCCCTGGCAGCATGGCCGGCAAGCGGGTGGTGGTGGCGAGTGCCCGCGTGCACCCCGGAGAGAGTGGCGGCTCCTGGGCCATGAGGGGATTCCTCGATTTCCTGCTGAGCGCCCACGTGGATGCGCAGCTCCTGCGCCGCCTCTTTGTCTTCAAGGTGGTGCCGATGCTCAACCCCGACGGGGTGGTGGTGGGCAACTCCCGCTGYTCCCTGGCGGGACGGGATCCCAACAGGGCCTACGGCACAGCGCTTCCCAGCTCCTTCCCTGGTGTGTGGCACCTGCGGGCCATGGTCCAGAGGTGAGGTGGGCGCGGGGAGCCAGCGGGACAGGGCCGCTCCTGCAGTGGTGCTGGTTCCCATATCCTGATGCGTGCAGGGTGCTGGCGGAGCGGGAGGTGGTGCTGTACTGCGACTTCCATGGGCACAGCCGGAAGAACAACGTCTTCATGTACGGCTGCGATGCCGTCGGGGATGGTGCCGGGACACGGCTGCGCCAGCGTGTGTTCCCCCTGATGCTGAGCAAAAAGGCCCCGGACAAGGTGGGACACAGATGCCTCAGAGCCACGTGTTGCAGTGACAGTGGGAACGCACCCGCTGTGCCACTTCCCGAGCTGTCCCCATGGGGTTGGGACCCCACTGACCCTGGGGCCCCCCAGTTCTCCTTCGCCAGCTGCAAGTTCCAGGTGCAGAAGAGCAAAGAGGGGACAGGCCGGGTCTCCATGTGGCGCCTGGGCGTCTCCCACAGTTACACCCTGGAGGTGGCTTTCAGTGGCTCCACGCTGGGTGAGGGGCTGCCATGGCCATGAGGACGGTGCCAGGGGGGTGGTCCCAGGCTGGGGAGCTGTCCTTGTTTCCTTTTCCCTGTCTCCTCCAGGTGGGAGGAGCTCCCACTTCAGTGTGGAGGACCTCGAGTCACTGGGCCGCCTCCTCTGTGACACCCTGCTTGACTTCTGCGACCCCGCACCCACCAAGGTTTGGCTCGGACCTGGCCCAGGGTGCCCTGGTGCCGCGGGGCTGTGGTGACACTGGCACTGTCCTGCAGCTCCAGCAGTGCCTGGCGGAGGCGGATGCGCTGTTGCGGCAGCAGATGGGCCGTGAGCCAGGATCCGGAGGCAGCTGGAGCGATGTGTCCCCCTCAGAGCTTGAGTCCAGGTATGTCACCCCCTGTCACCCCATGTCACCCCGTGGTGCCACTGGGGGCTGCAGGTGGTTCTTTCCCCCTGCAGCACCAGCGGCTCTGACAGCTCCGTGTCCGACGGGATCCCAGATGGCTTCCACAGCCCTGACCCGCCAGTGAGTCCCCAGGTGCCACCAATTTTGAGGTGGGAGGGATGCAGAGCCAGGGTGGAACAAGGTGACAGAGGGTGCAGATGTCTCAGTGCCACTTTACCACCCGGCACAGAYGGAGCCACGCAGGAGGAAGCGGCTGCAGAGACGGAGAGCGAGGAATGCCCTGCGCCAGACAAACCGGAGCCACACCAGCATCCCGGTGAGCCTGGAGCCACCACAGTCCGTCTGGCCCCTGAGGGGACAGTGCTGCAGGGACACTTGTCCCCAGTGCTGTCCCACCCCTCAAGTGGGTCTGACCCCTCTCCTGTGCCCCCCAGGCCAGGACCCGCAGACATCCAGTTCTTCCTGGTGTCCAGAGAGGAGGTGGCAGTGTGGGAGAGAAGCCCAGAGCCAGCTCCAGTGTCACGTTTCCCAGGGCAGCTGGAGCAGGGAATGGCCACCGTGCCAGCATGGGAGAGGTGCCTGGAGCTGACTCTGTAGTGGCTCTTCCCAGGGCACCTGAAGCAGGGAATGGCCGCCGTGCCACCATGGGAAGGCGTCAGCTGGACAGTGGCACAAGTGCTGGGACACACCGCCAGCCACCACTGAGCCCCTGCCACGGTGGTGCCACCAGTGACTACTCCCGGGATCCAGCCGTGGGAGCGATCCCGGGGCCATCCTGGCAGCGGGGCAGGCGCAGGCCCAGGGACAGGATGCGTCCCCTCACTGTCCCTGCAGTGGCCTCACGCTGCTGYGCCTGCGCTCGGCAATAAAGATGCTGCCACCTCCATGTCCCTGCCTGGTGCTGCCTGTTCTTATTGTGATGGCCCCTCAGCGGTCCCCTTGTCCCCCAGCCTCACCAGAGTCTGCTGGCACCCAGCCCTGGGCCACCATGGTGTTACCTTGGGCTCTAGGGATGTGGTGTCACTTCAACTCTGCCAGCCTGGTGTCTCCTCAGCCCTGTCGCCACGCTGTCCCCCCTGTACCTACGGTGTCCCCTCAGGCCCCGTGGGTGCCCCCAGTCCCGCAGGCCCCGTTGCCATGGCAACACCCCCGCGGCGCCGCCGGGCGTTTCCATGGCGGCCGCTGCTCTCCCAGAGCGCCCCCCAGCGACCGGAATCGCGTCACGGCGGCGCCGGAAATACCGGGGAGGCGGAGGCGGAAGCGGAAGCGGCGGCAGCCGTGGCCGTGTCCTTCTGTGCCGTGACGCCGGGGCGGCACCATGGCGGACGCGGCTTCTCAGGTGCTGCTGGGCTCGGGGCTCACCGTGCTCTCGCAGCCGCTCATGTACGTGAAGGTGCTGGTTCAGGTAAGGGCGGGGATGGCGGGGTTGGGAGGTGGGTACCGAGCTCGGTATCGGCCGCGTGGGGGGTACAGCCTTCCCGTCCCCGCTGCAGGTGGGCTACGAGCCGCTGCCGCCCACCCTGGGGAGGAACATCTTCGGCCGCCAGGTATACCAGCTGCCCGGCCTCTTCTCTTACGGTGAGTCCGTCCCGGTGGGGCCGCCCCGGTGCCGTCCCGGTGCCGCCGTGGGGTCCCCCCAGGGCTGACGGTCCCCGCTGTCCCCAGCCAAACACATCGTGAAGGTGGACGGGAGAGCGGGACTCTTCAAAGGCCTCGCCCCCCGCCTCTGCTCGAGCGCCATCGGCACCGTGGTGCACAGCAAAGTGCTGCAGGTACCGGCACGGGCGGGGCGCCGGGCCCGGGGCGCCGCGGGAACCGGGGGTTCTGCCGCTGGGGCAGGGGGCACCGGGACCCCCTGGCTCCCCGCGCAGTGCTGACCCTGGGCTGACCCTGCCGTTTGCTCCACAGCGGTACCAGGAGGCCGAGCAGGCTGAGGTGGGTGCGGAGGTGCTTCCCACAGGGAACCTAACCTTCCCTTCCCTTCCCTTCCCTTCCCTTCCCTTCCCTTCCCTTCCCTTCCCTTCCCTTCCCTTCCCTTCCCTTCCCACATCCCTGTCTTCTCCTTTCTCCCTCTTTCCATTTCTCTGTTCTTCTATTCATCCCTTCTCCTTTCTCCTCTTCTTTCCCTCCTCCTCTTATCTCTCTCCTTCCCTCTTTCCTTCATTCTGTTCTTCTCTCCATCCTCCCTTCTCCATTCCTTCCCTCCTTCTTTTTCCTTTTTTTCCCCTCCTTCCTTTCCTCCTCCCCTCCTTCCCGCCCTCTCTCCTCCCCACACCCCCTGGCCTTGGACAGCTCCAGCCCTGCATCCAGAGTGCTCCGGTGGGCCAGGAGCTTCCAACCCCACCCTGGGGACAACGTCCCCTCTCCGGGGGGCTGTTCCCACCTGACTCCTGCTTCCCCCTCCAGCCTGGAGCCAGCAAGAAGGAGCCGRTGTCCTCGCTGGAGCAGGTGCTCAAGGAGGTGAGGAGCAGGCAGAGGAGGAAGGTGCTGGGATGTCACATCCCTGTCCCCTCCTGGTGACACTCCGTTTGTTCCCAGACCTCCCGGGAGATGGTTGCGCGCTCCGCTGCCACCCTCATCACCCACCCCTTCCACGGTAGGTGCTCCCCATCCCAGGGGACTGGGGGGGGCAGTGCCAGGTGCCTCCTATTGCTCCTGTGTCACTCCTGTGTCACTCCTGTGTCACTCCCGTGTCACTCCCRTGTCCCCGCAGTGATCACCCTGCGCTGCATGGTGCAGTTCATCGGCCGTGAGACCAAGTACAGGTATGGCCTGGGGGCTCTGGGGGCTCTGGGGGGCTTGGGATCCCGGGATCCCCCTGTGACATTATCCTTCCTCTTCCTCTCTATCCCAGTGGGACACTAAGCGCCTTCACCACAATCTACCGGGAAGAGGGAATCCTGGGATTCTTYGCGTGAGTGCCGGGAAGGCAGGGAGGGGCACGGCAGGGGTGACATCAGTGGAAAGGTCCCAAACCCTTCTTGGGAGTATCTTGGGTCCCTCCAGCAGCTCCGGATCATTCACCCGAGCATCCCCGCTCCCAGGGTTGGCTGTTCCCCCGTTACCCGGCTGCTGTGGGAGCAGCCGCCCCCTGTCCCAAACCAGCTGTTCCCAGCTCTCCGCACAGCGGGATCCAAACCCTCAGCCGACGTTCCCACCGTTTCTTCCCTTGCAGCGGCCTCATTCCGCGGCTCCTCGGGGACATCCTCTCCCTGTGGCTGTGTAACATGCTGGCCTACCTCATCAACACATACGCGCTGGAGAATGGGGTAGGCTCCGCTCCGGGATCCGGAGTGCTGGGAGCTGATGGGGGGCAGCTCCAGGGGTATTCTGGGAGCCACGACCCCGTTTGGGGGGATTCAGGTGCTGCCGCTCCTTTTGCAGGTCTCCACCATGACCGAGATGAAGAGCTACTCCCAGGCGGTCACTGGGGTGAGTACAGCCACAGGCGGGAAGTGGATCCTTTCCCTAGGGAGTGGTGTGTTTCCGGAATTGTGCGGCTGACGGGGTGGGGACAGGGCCAGGCTGGGATCAGCCGGATCAGCCCATGGGCCAAGGGATGCTCCATGGAGGACACGTGTGACCCTGTGGAGRTGGCAGGAGTGGACTCCCTCCCCAGGGTGTAACTCCCAGGAGTTCTCCCTGTGTGGAGGGAAGAGGGAACATCCCACTGATCCCCGCTTTTCTTGCAGTTCTTTGCCAGCATGCTGACATACCCCTTCGTCCTGGTCTCCAACCTGATGGCCGTGAACAACTGCGGGTGAGTCCCTAATCCCACTGACACCTGTGTCCTCCAGCCCCGGATCAGCTCCTGGAACCACTTTTCCAAAATTCCCAGATGGAAAAGGTGCTTCCAGCACTCCACAGGGTTGATCCCTCCTTGGCTAAAGTGGGAAAAGGTCATTTTGGGGTTCAACCCAGTGTGGAGCCATGGAGGGAATTGGTCCCACCTCCACAGGTGGGAATGATTCCCACAGGGAATCATTCCCGGTGGGTCTTTCCTCCCTTCCCCAGGTTGGCCGGGGGTCTCCTTCCCTACGCACCCACCTACTCTTCCTGGCTGGATTGCTGGAGCCAGCTGCACAGGGAGGTAAGTGCTGAAGCTGGCTTGTGCTGGGACACACCGGGACACACCAGGACATGGAGAGGAGCCGGGTGGGAGCCCCATGTGGTTTGGAGAGGCCACCCTGGACCTCGTGTGGCCCCTCCATGGTCGTTTTCCCTTTCCAGGGCAACATGAGCCGAGGGAACAGCCTGTTCTTCCGCAAGGTTCCAGCAGGGAAGCGATATGTGTGGGAGGAGCGGCGGTTCCGCTGATTCCGGAGATGGGAGTGGGATTGTGGAGCCAATGCTGGGCTCTGGAAGCAAAGAATCATGGAGAGTGATGATTTCTATACAGTTTTTTAAAAATCATTTCCTGCTGAGAGCTGAAGGTGCAGTTGTGAGAGTCTCTGTTCGCGGGGGTTTCCTGGGAAGTGAGGCTGGCCGGTCACCAGCTTTCCCTGATTTATCCAGGAGCCTTTTCCCAGCCTCGGACACTGTTGAGACTGCTTCCACAGGGAAAATTCCCTGACAACCCCAGGCACGAGGGGACACGAGGCTGGTGACACAGAGGGCCGGTGGCACGTGGGGGCTGTCAGAAGTGGGGGGAATGTGTGCCTGGAAGGRGTTGTTGGACATGTGGCAGGGTCCTTGCAAGGCCCATGGAGGGGGCAGAGGTGAGCGTTGCACACCTGGCCAGAGGTTTGCACACCCAGGGGGGTGTGTAGAGCTGGGAGGTGGGGTCACACAGCCGGTGGGGTCTGTCACACACCAGCAAGAGGGACGCACTCCGGCGGGGTTATTGCACACCTGGCGAGGTTATTGCACACCTGGCGGGGTTATTGCACACGTGGTGAGGGTTATAGCACAGCTGGAGCAGGACTTGCACGGCCGGCAGAGCTGGAAGGTTGTTGCAAAGCTGGAAGGTAGGTGGCACACCTGGCAGGAGTTGTTGCACACCTGGTCGGGGCTGTTGCACGGCTGGAGCGGGACTTGCGCGCCTGGCAGGGACATTGCAAAGGCGGGACGTGGGTCACACACCTGGCAAGGGCTGTCGCACACCCAGCCAAAGGGTTGCACGCCTGACGGTGGCTGTCGCACACCGGGCGGGGGCATGGCCAAGCTGGCAGGTGGTTTCGTACCCGGTAGGGGCCGTTCCACACTGGGAGGAGGCTGTCGCACCCCCGGGACAGAAGAGCCGCGTCCGGGGCGGGCTCGGTGCGGGGGGCGGTGCCGGTCCCTCCCTGCGTCCCTCCTCCCTCGCTGCTCCTCCCCCGCTGCTCCTCCCCGCCCCGTGCCGGCGCCATGGCGGGCCCGGGCGGTGCCGGCGGTGCCGAGGACGCCGGGGATGTGCTGAGCGGCGGCAGCGAGCGGCGGTGCCGGGCGCGGCTGGCGGCGGGGGGCGCTGGGGGCGCGGCGGCGGCGGCCGCGGTGCTGGTGCCGCTGTGCTCGGTGCGCGGCCGCCCCGCGCTGCTCTTCACGCTCCGCTCCCGCCGCCTCGCCGGCCCCCACAGCGGCGACGTCAGGTACCGGCGGGGGGAGCGGGCACCGGGGCCGGGCCGGCCCTGACCCCTCCCGTTCCCTCCCGCAGCTTCCCTGGTGGGCGGCGGGACCCGGCGGACGGGGACGCGGTGGCCACGGCTCTGCGGGAGACGCGGGAGGAGCTGGGGGTGGCGGTGGCAGCCACCAGCGTCTGGGGACAGCTGCGGACGCTGCCCGACCGGGTACCGGGGAACGGCGGGGCTTGGGGGTGCGGGGGGACAAGGGCGTGCGGGGACAAGGACAAAAAGGGCAGGCGGCAGGGACACGGGGATGGGTTCAAGGTGACAGGGAAGGCGGCAGGGTCATRGGTGACAGGGGCAAGGCAGCAGGGTCATGGGTGACGGGTTCGAGGTGGCAGGGACAAGGGTTCTGGTGTGATGGGTTTGGGGTGACAGGCACAGGTGACAGGAACAAGGGGTGTCAGGAACAAGGCCGCAGGAACACAAAGGGGTTCAGTTGACAGGGACAAAGCAGTAGGGACACAGGTGACAGAACAAGGGTTCTGGGTGACAGGGACAAGGCAACAGGGCCATGGGTGATGGGTTCAGGGGGACAGGGACACAGGTGATAGGTGTTAGAGGTGATGGGGATTCTGGGTGACTGGGACAGGGCAGTAGGGACAAGGGTGCAACAGGGACACAGCTGATGGGTTACAGGTGATAGGGACAGGTCAGCAGGGACATGGGTGACAAGAGTTCTGGGGATTCAAGGTGACAGGAGACAAGGCAGTGGCACTGGTGAGAGGGTGACACATGGTAGGTGCCTGCACTGGGTGCAGGGGGGGGGGGTCAAGGCACAGGTGTGGCACTTTGGGGAGGGAGTGTCACCCTGTCCCTTGCTGACACACCTTCCAGCAGGGAATGACCGTGGCACCCATCGTGGCCAACCTGGGGCCGCTGGAGGCCTTGACGCTGACCCCCAACCCTGACGAGGTGAGTAACTCCTCCCCAGGCCTGCTCCCCTTCCCGTGGCAGCCAGTCCCAGTCACTGTGGTCTGTGCCGACAGGTGGAGGAGGTGTTCACCCTGCCCCTGGCTCACCTGCTCCGCGAGGAGAACCAGGGCTACACCCACTTCCGCACGGCCAGCGGCTACGGATACACCTTGCCCGTGTTCCTCAACGGCCCCCACAAGGTGTGGGGGCTCACGGCCATCGTCACTGAGCTGACCCTGGAGCTGCTGGTGCCCGGCCGCTACCGCAGGAAGACCCATGTGCCGCCCCGGAAAGCCCCAGCCTGAGCAGGGACRGGGCAGGGGGCGGCTGTGGGGTCCCCGTGCCTCGGTTCTCCACCCGTGCACGGGGAAAATGGCTCTAAGCCCAGCGGTGATGTTACACACTGTGATTCAGTAAAAGCCATGTTTGGAACTGCCCCGTGCTCTGAGTTGTGGAGCATGGCCAGGACAGTTGTCCCCTGGCACAGGTACAGGAGGAGGAGTCCTGGTGCCACTGCAGCGAGGACAGGGAGTGTGGGGTCCCCCCGGAGGGAACTGTGTCTGTTAATACCCCACAGCCACCGCCTCTGCCACACCCCCAGTCCCACAGAGGAGCTGTGGAGCCTCATGGAAATCCAGGATCTCCCCTCTCAGGTATCCAGGCCCCAGCTGTGTGACCCTATGATCCCTGGGGATCTCCTGCTCCAGGGCAGGCAGGACCCAGAGACCCTCTGCCCTGTCAGTCCCTTCCCACCATTTTATGTCCACAGCAGAGTCTAGGAGCACAGCAGCGTTTATTGAGGACTCTCTGGAGAGCCCTCTGAGTGCTGCCAGCACCTCAGAAACCCCTTACAAGCAGAAGGGAAGTGTGGTGGTGAATCCTTATGCTGACGCTGCTCGGGCTTTGGCCTCGCTGTAGCGTCGCATCCTCTCCTCCAGCTCGGGGCGGAAGTGGCGGATGAGGCCCTGGGTGGAGCAGAGGAGCTGGTTAATGGGGTGGTGGAAGGCTGCTGGCCCCCCCAGGACCCCCGGGTCCCTCACCTGCACGGGCCAGGCCGCGCCATCACCCAGGGCGCAGATGGTGTGTCCCTCGATCTGCTTGCTGATCTCCCAGAGCGCGTCGATTTCGGCGGCCTGCGCGTCGCCCCGCACGAACCGCGCCATCACCTTGTTCATCCAGTCCACACCTGCRGGAATTGGGATGGGTCCATGCAGTGCCCCCGCCCCGCAGCCCCTCACCCAAGGCTCCCCGCTCACCTTCCCGGCATGGGGTGCACTGCCCGCAGCTCTCGTGCTTGTAGAACTCGATCAGGCGTGCGATGGCTTTGATGATGTCGGTCTGAGAAGAGAGAGAGGGAGGGGAAGGTGAGAGTCCCACTGTGGCTGGGGGATTCAAGGGGGGCCCATCCCTTACCGATTTATCCATGACGATGACGGCGGCTGTGCCCAGCCCGCTCTGCGCCTGCACCAGGGCATCGAAGTCCATCAGCACCGTCTCACACACAGACTTGGGCAGCAGCGGTGTGGAGGAGCCACCCGGGATGACGGCCAGCAGGTTGTCCCAGCCCCCACGGACACCTCCTGCAAAGAGGGGGGTCAGGACAGGCAGCTCCAGCCCTGTGCCCCACTCCAGCCTGGCTCGGCCGTGGCACTCACCGGCGTGTTTCTCAATGAGCTCCTTCAGCGGCACCGACATCTCCTCCTCCACCGTGCAAGGCGTGTTGACGTGCCCCGAGATGTTGAAGAGCTTGGTGCCGGAATTCCGCTCCCGGCCAAAGCTGGCGAACCAGGCGCCTCCGCGCCGGCAGATCGTGGGGGCCACCGACACCGTCTCCACGTTGGCCACTGTGGTGGGGCAGCCAAACACACCTGGAAAAACATTAGGAAAAAATTCSTCCCTGTGAGGGTGGTGATGCCCTGGCACAATTGGCCCAGAGAAGCTGTGGCTGCCCCATCCCTGGCAGTGTCCAAGACCAGGTTCAACAGGGCTTGGAGCAACCTGGGATAGTAGTATATGGCCCATGGAAGTGGGATGGAATGAGACAGTCTTTTCAGGTTCCTTCCAACCCCAACCATTCTATGAAACAGTGGGAGCTCTCAATGGGTGTGGTGTGGGCTGTGGTATTGTCCTTGCAGCAGGACGGTGTCCTGGGGACAATTGTTTTGGGATGGCAGCTGGGAATTCGGGACAGAGCTGTGGGGCCGTACCCACGTCGGCGGGGAAGGGGGGCTTGAGGCGGGGCTTCCCCTGCTTGCCCTCGATGGACTCGATGAGCGCCGTCTCCTCCCCGCAGATGTAGGCGCCGGCGCCGCGCACCACGAACACATCGAAGGCGTATCCCGACCCGCAGGCGTCGCCGCCCAGCAGCCCGGCCTCATACGCCTCACGGATGGCCACCTGCAGCGGGGTGGGTGGTGAGCCCGGGAGCGCCCTGAGCCAYGCCAGGAGATGTGGGGTGGCTGTGGGGTGTTCCCCCCTCACCTGCAGATTGGAGGCCTCGTTGTAGAACTCCCCGCGGATGTAGATGTAGGCAGCGCGGGCGCCCATGGCCCGCCCCGCCACCAGGCAGCCCTCCAGCAGCTTGTGCGGGTCGTGCCGCATGATCTCCCGGTCCTTGCAGGTGCCCGGCTCGCCCTCGTCCGCGTTCACCACCAGGTACTTGGGTCTGCGGGCAGCTCACGTCAGKGGGGGCTCCCCACAGGGCGGGGCCGCGGTACTGGAGCTACGGCCCGTCCCGATCTCACCTCCCGTCCGGGGGTTTGTTCATGAAGCTCCACTTGAGCCCGGTGGGGAACCCAGCGCCGCCGCGGCCCCGCAGCCCCGAGGTCTTGATCTCGCCGAGGATCCAGTCCACGCCCTTGAGCAGGATCTCCTTCGTCTTGTACCAGTCGCCGCGGCGCAGCGCGCCCTGCAGCCTGCGGGCACCGGGCACGGTGGCACCGGGCACGGGGCACCGGCACCCCCCGCGCTGCTCCCGCTACTCACCGCCAGTCGTGCCGCCCGTAGAGGTTGGTGAAGATCCGGTCCTCATCCCGCAGCGACCCGAACTGCGTCTTCTTGGGCGCCGTCTGCGGGGACACATGGATTCAGTACCGGGAACACCAGGACCTGACTCGCATGGTCCCGGCGCTCCCCGCCCCGTCCCCGCTCACCGAGAAGGAGGCGGCGGGCAGGCGCCGCAGCGCCAGCAGCTGCCTGCCGGCCATGGCGGGGGGCACCGGCACCGGCACCGACCACCGTCACCTTCAGGCGCCCCCGCGGTGACGTCAGGGGGAGCGCCGGCGGCGCGGCAGTGACGTCACCCAGAGAGGTCGGCCCAGGGCCTGGGTTTGGGGCGTGGCCCCACGAGGGGGCGGGGCCAGAGCGAGGGGCGTGTCCCAAGGCTGGCTCGTGGCCCCAGGGGGGCGGGGCCTCGCGGGCGGCGCGGCGGCACGTGCCCCGCGCCCGGGCCCGGGTCGGGTTTCGGCGCTGAAACCGGAGCCCCCCCGTCCGCCCCCCCGAAGCCCCCCGGGGCGCCTCGCTTTCCCCCCCCAGCGCCCCGGGGGGTCGCTGCGCTCCACCCGATCTCCTGGGCGACACGGCGGGTCCCGGGGACAGCGGTGGCCTCGTCCCTGCGAGGGGCGAGCGCAGGTTCGGGAGGATCTGGTTTCCTCCTGCTTGGTCCCGGTCGTGGGGAGAAGGAGCAGGAGCGGGCGGAATGTTCTTCCTCTTCCGCGGGCCGCAGCGGCGCGGCACTGGCAGCCCCGCGCCCCTCACCTGCCGGGGCACCCCCCGGCACCACGGCCCCGGCCGGAGGGGTGCCCGCCGCTCCCGCCCGGCCGCTCGGCTCGGGGGTCCCGGCACCGCCGGCACTGCGGGGAGCCRGGGGAGGTTAAACCGTAGTGGTGCGTCCCCCGTGGAGCGTCAGCGGGCTGCCGAGGAGCCGGGGCCCCGGCCGCCCTCCACTTTTGGGCAGGTAACCGGCGGCGGGGACAGGGCTGGGGCACGGTGGGTGCCGGGGATCCTGCGTGCCCTCGCAGGGTGGCTGCGGGACTGGGGAACAGCTGGGCGGCTCCCCACATCTGGAGCAGGGCGGCCGAGCGGGGAATAATCCGGAGGATTATGCGCGCGGGCGCGGCACCCCCCCCCCCCCCCCCCCCCCCCCCCCCCCATCCCCAGATATTCCATAAAAACCTCAAATCCCCGGTGGCAGCCCTACGGTCTGCGCCAGCCAGCCCCCCTGGGGCCARGCATGTCCTGTGGCGCGGGGGCAGCCCCCAGCCATGGGCAACTGCACCAAGACCCCTGAGCGACGGCTCCCAAAGGTACGGCCGGGCTGGGATACCCCGCGGGGCAGCAGCAGGAAGAGGAGGAGGAGGGGGTTCGTGCTTGGCTCCCCCTTGCCACTGATGCCCGCTCCACTCGCAGGATGGGAAGCCGCGCTCGGGTGCTGCAGGCTCCGGCACAGGGGACYCCGAGGATGTGCTGGATGCGGCACAGACTCCCCCGCTGCAGGGATACTCGGTGCTGCAGGGGCTGGTGGGGCCGGCCTGCATCTTCCTGCGGCAGAGCATCGCCATCACCCAACGGGTACGCGACTGTCCCCTCCCCGCGTGCTGCCCCTGCTCCCGGGGGACTTAGGGCAGGATCCCTGTGGGATCCCCGGGAGAAGGACCCCTCCTTCGTCTCTTCCCGTTTTCTCTTCCCCAGGACCGGGAGCTGCGGCCCGAGGAGATTGAAGGTGAGGTGCTGGGGAGGAGGTCCCTCCCGGGTGGGTGGGGGTGCCGGGGTGCCAGTGGTGATGCCGCGGTGTCCACAGAGCTGAAGCAGGCGTTCCGGGAGTTCGACAAGGACCACGATGGCTACATCAGCTACAAGGACCTGGGCGAGTGCATGCGGACCATGGGCTACATGCCCACAGAGATGGAGCTCATCGAGCTGTCCCAGCAGATCAGTACGTGGTGGGGCAGCGGGTCCTGAGCGATCCCTGCCCCATGCCTCGCTGACACCCCCCTCCTGCCGCAGCTGGGGGCAAGGTGGATTTTGATGATTTTGTGGAGCTGATGGGCCCCAAGATGCTGGCAGAGACGGCGGATATGATTGGGATCAAGGAGCTGCGTGATGCCTTCCGTGAGGTACGGGGACGGGGGGGACAGACGGGTAGGCTGCCAGCGTGCCAAGGGTGGCTGGTGGCAACAGGACCCTGTCTGTAGTTTGACACCAATGGGGACGGGCAGATCAGCATGCCCGAGCTGCGGGAGGCCATGCGCAAGCTCCTGGGGCAGCAGCTCAACTACCGGGAGGTGGATGAGATTCTCAAGGATGTGGATCTCAATGGCGATGGCCTGGTGGACTTTGAAGGTAGGAGCAGGGAAGGGGCCAGGAGCACCCCCAGGGACATCTGGGATGTTCCGCGTGTGTTTTTCCCYGGCAGAGTTTGTGCGGATGATGTCGCGCTGAGGGTGGTGTGTGCCAACGCGGGACCCAAGCCCCCYGTGCCTTACGAAGAGGAGGGGGCCACAGAGGGACCCCCAGCTCCAGGGGCCGGGGCGGTGCTGGCGCAGCAGCGCCCGTGCCTGGGGTGAGGCCGAGTGCCGGAGCTGCTCCGATGCCAAGGTCTGGCCATGGCAGGAGGCACTGGGGCCAATGTCAGGACCCATATCGGCACAGGCTCGGCCGAGCTTCGACCACTCTCATCCTCATCTCTGCTCTCTCCCTGCACCATCCCCCTTCCCACCCTGACCTCACCCTAAAAGTCACATCATCGTGGTCCCCTCTCCTTCAGCTGTGCCCCATCCCTGCTGCTCATCTCTCCAGCCTCCATTCCCACTCTGTATGCCACGCTGAGCCCCTCAGGCTCCCCCCACACCGTGTTTAATGTGGACTGCACAGCATAACCTGTCCCGTCACCGTGGTTTGAGCTCAGACCTACCCCAGACCCACCTAGGGTGAGGCATCCCTCCCCTTTTGGGGCCAGCACAGACCCTCATGGATGTTCTGGCAGCCCCCAGCACAGGGGAGACTCCTGGCACCCCGGCCAGGAGACCCTCGAGGAGAGAAATAAAACATTACCGGGTGGAAGGGCCTCAGCCAGCTGCAGGCAGGGCTGCTGTAGGTATCCCTCCCTGCCCTGGCTGCAGTTTTGGGGCCAATCTTGCCCTTTTGAAATGATAAAACTCTCTCTACAGGCTTTTGTTTTGTGTTTTGTGTTGTTTCCAAAGGGTTTATTGGTGATCGTGCCATCCACTGGTCTGCTCCAAAACCCCGGACCCCCACTGTGGATCACGGGAGCCCCGCTGGGAGCCGGGACCCCGGGCACCCCCTCACCTGGGCACAAGGCTCCGGGGAATGCACAGCCGGCGGGTGGGGCCGGTTCCCGGGACCGGCGGTGGCAGATGCCCCCCAAAGTCCGGGCCGGGGTTCACCCCTGCAGAGAGTCGAGACGCCCTGACCGGCGCCGGCTCGGGGCTGTGGGGTGACACGGGGTCCTTTGGCGGCGGGGGAAGCGCGGCGGTGCCGATGGTGCCGCTCCCGGTGCCCCCCCCGCCCCCCGTTCCCGGTGCCACCTCCCCCACTCCCGGTGCCCCCCCGAGGCGCGGGCGCCGGTCAGCCACGTGACCCGCAGAGGGCCCGCCGAGCGACGGGGCGTGGTCTACACCGCAGTCACGTGGTCGGGGAGGCATCGAGGGGGCGGGGCCGACGCCGCGTGTCTCCACGGTGACCGGCCGGCGGGCGCGCGGCGGCGTGATGACGTTGCGCGCGTGACGCGCCTGCGTCATCACCGCGAGCGCCGGCGGAGGGGGGAGAGACCTGGGTCAGGCCGGGGCCGCGCAGCGCTACCGGGAACCGGGGCCGCCGCGCTCCGCTCCGGTTCCCGGCTTCCCGCCGGGCCGAGCGGGGCCGAGCTGAGCTGAAGAGAGGCGGGCACCGGCGATACAACCGGCGGGGCGAGCGCGGGGGCCGCACGCCGACCCCCGCCGCGGGGCTCCAGGGATCCGGGAGCGGCGGGCGGCAATCGGGGATGTCCTACAAGCCCATCGCTCCCGCCCCCGCTACCCCCGGAGCCGCCAGCGCCAGCCCCGCCCCGCCGGGGCCCGGGGCACCGTCCGCCGGTGAGAGAACCCCCCGGTAACCGCGGGGGACGAGGGGCACCGGGAGTGGAGAGAGACCGGGGGGACGGAGAGGGGTACCCCGGGAAGGGATGGTACCGGATGAGGGAGGTGTCGAGGAAGGAAGGGGGAGTGCGGCCGTGACCGTGAGTTTCCCGCAGCCACGAGTGTCCCGTCGCCCTCCGGTTCCGTCCCCGGCGCCGCCGCCCCTTTCCGGCCGCTCTTCAATGACTTCGGGCCGCCGTCCATGGGCTACGTGCAGGTGAGGCGCGGGGCCGGGGCTGGTGGAGCCGGGCGCGGCGGCAGGGGCGGCCCCCAGCCCCTCCGTCCCTCCGTGTCCCCCTGTTCCCGCAGGCCATGAAGCCCCCAGGGGCGCAGGGCTCGCAGAGCACCTACACCGACCTGCTCTCGGTCATCGAGGAGATGGGGAAGGAGATCCGGCCCACCTACGCTGGCAGCAAGAGCGCCATGGAGCGGCTGAAGCGGGGTAGGGGCGGGGGGGGGAACCGGGCGGCCGCCGGGGCTGCGCCCCCGAGGCTCCCCAGCCCCGTGGGGAGCGACTGGAGTGTGATTCGAGGTGTCCCTGTGCTTCTCCCCGCAGGGATCATCCACGCCCGGGCGCTGGTCAGGGAGTGCCTGGCAGAGACAGAGCGAAACGCCCGCACGTAACGGCAGCTGCCACCCGGGACCCCCCGGGACCCCCCGGTGGTGGCGGCGGGGGCGGGGGGGCCGCCGTGCTGCCCGAGCCCCCCCTCCCCGCGCTCTCCGCTCTTTATAAATGCGTGTTTTTATAAATAAAGGACAATGTTGGGACTTGGCCTCGGTGTGTCCCCGCGGGGGTGGGTCCCGATGGTGATGGTGAGACGCGGCGTAGAGGTGGGGGAGTCGGGGAAGGGTTTGGAGCCGAGCTGGGGGGATGTCCCGGAGCTGAGAGGTGCAGGAGTGATCAAACCACTCTTTGATCACTTAAAAAAGTGGCTTTTTAAATAAAACACCGGGTTTTTCCGGGGGCGGCGGTGCCGGTACACGCGGAGCGCCCGTGAGTGGCGCTCGCTGCCTTCCGCTCTCTGACGTCACGAGCCCCCCCCTCACCTCCCTACGTCACGGCTGTCGCCGTGGGAACAGGCTGTGATGTCACGATCCGAGGGGCCGGTGCGGAGCGGCGCAGGTTCGGTGGGGCCGGGGGGCGGCGGGGACCGGGCGGGTGGGGGGGAGAGGAGGGGGCCGCGTTGCCATGGCAACGGAGCGGAGCCGCGTGGGGCCGAGCCGGGCCGAACCCGGAACCGAGGGGGGCCGAGCGGTACCGGACTGAGCCGAACGTGGGGCCGAACCCGGGGCCGAGGGTGGCCGAGCGATACCGGACTGAACCGAACCCGTAGCCGAGCGGTACCGGACTCAGCCGAACCCGGGGCCGTGCTGTTCCGAGCCGGGCCGAACCTGGGGCCGAGCGGTGCTGGGCGGTACCGGACTCAGTCGAGCGTGGGGCCGAGCCGGGCCGAACCCGGGGCCGAGCGCAGCCGAGCGGTATCGGACTGTACCGAACCCGGAGCCAAGCGGTACCGGACTCAGCCGAACCCGGTGGCGGAGCGGTTCCGAGACGGGCCGAACCCGGACCGAGCGGTACCGGGCTGAGCTGAGTGTGCCCCGAGCGGTTCCGAAGGGCTGCCGAACCGGCCCGAGCTGTCCCGAAGCCGGTCCGGTCCGGTGTAACAAAAGCCCCCTCAGGCGCTGCCCCCGCCGTGTCCCGCTGTCCCCCGCCGCCGCCATGCTGATCAAGGAGTACCACATCCTGCTGCCCATGAGCCTGGAGGAGTACCAGGTGGCCCAGCTCTACATGATCCAGGTGGGGATGCGGGGCTGAGCATGAGGGCGTGGGGGAGCTGCGGGGCTGAGCAGGGGAGGCTAAGCCCAGGGGCTTCGTAGGTCTGGGCTTTTTGGGGCTGAGTCTGCGGGGTGTGGGGTCCAAGGGTCAAGACTGAGGGGGTGCACAGGGCTATGGGGCTGGGCATGGGAACGTGGAGGGGTGCAGGGATCTGGGGACTGAGACTGAGGGGGTGCAGGGGGCTGAGAGAGGCTGGAGATTGTAGCCTGGGGGGTGCATTGGCCTGTGGGGGAGCATGAAGGGTGCAGGGGCTGAGCCTGGGGGTGCACAGGGGACTTTGAGACTGAGCATGGGATGCTGGAGGGTGTAGTGGGGCTGTGGAGCTGAGTGTGGGGAACTGGGGAGCTGGAGGGCTGAGCATGGAGCCTGGAGTGGCACGRGGTGGCCTGAGGCTGATCCCAAGCAATTGGCAGGTTGCAGGGGCATCAGTAAGGCTTTGGGTGGGTTTGGGGCCACCAAGCCAAGTAGGGGGTCCTGTGAGCAGGTGTGGGGCTGGTGGATGCCAGCACATGGGGACGGGAGTGTATGGGGACCCTGGGTGCCCAGGGGGATCTTGGGGCTTGGAGGGGCTGCACTGAGCCATCATCTCTGTGCAGAAGAAGAGCCGGGAGGAGTCGAGTGGTGAGGGCAGCGGTGTGGAGATCCTGGCCAACCGGCCCTACAACGAYGGCCCCGGGGGCAGTGGCCAGTACACCCACAAGATCTACCATGTTGGCTCCCACATCCCCAGCTGGTTCCGGGCGCTGCTCCCCAAAGCTGCACTCCAGGTGGAGGAGGAGTCCTGGAATGCTTATCCCTACACACGCACCAGGTGGGAGCTGGGAGGCAGCAGGGTGAGCTGCAGGGCTGGCCGTGCTCCCGGGCTCAGTCCTGTGCCTCTCCAGGTACACATGTCCCTTCGTGGAGAAGTTTTCCATTGAGATCGAGACATACTATCGTCCGGATGCGGGGCAGCAGACCAACATCTTCAACCTGAGTGCGGCGGAGAAGAGGCAGAGGATTTTGGGTGGGTATGGCTGGCTTGGGGAGCTGGGCAGGACCCTGTGGCTGCTGGGATTCCCACACAGTGCTCCCGGGATGGGTATGTGGATGTGATGGGGCCTTAGGGGCTCGACTTCACTCTCCTTGCTGGTCCTCATGGTTTGGGGATGCTGGAAGGGAAGAGCTCCCTGGATCCTGAGCTCCCTGCCTGAAGCTCTCAGGGCTGCTGAATTAAGTTTCACATTAAAAATATTTTCAGGGATAGTTTTGTCCTCTGCCTCTTCCCTTATCTCTATTTCTATTTGCAGCTTCTCCTTCCTAGTGCTAGCCTGCTCCCCTCTCCTTCCGTGTCCCAGCCCTGTTCTGGCATGGGTTTGCCTTCTCAGTCTCTCCTGGTGTACATGGGAACCCACACCTGGGTTCTAATGGGGTGTTTTGGATCAGCTGGAGCAGGGAGAGCTGGAAAAGCATGTCCCCATTTTCCCACCCCCTGCCCTGCTTCTCCTCTCCCCAGGGCTTTGCTCCAGATCACTCTCTGTCTCCTTTCTGGGGAGACTGGTGGGCAGAACTGGGAGCTCAGGGTGGGATTCTTCCCTCTCTGGCAGGTTCCTGTTCCCGGTGGTGTGGATGTGGTCAGTTCAGGCGCCAGAGTGTGGAGTGTGATGCGCTGCCTCTTAAAATGGAGGCCTAAAATAGGCACTCGGAGGAAATGATTCATCTGACCTATTTCTCTCCCTGGCTCTTGCGGCACTGGGGATGTCCGGCTGGGATACCGATGGCTCGGACCTGGGGGCAGGAATTCTGCCCCTACCACTCCTGGGAAGCAACCAGGGCCAAGCAGACAGCATTGGGGCATGGCCCTGTGCCTGCTTGCCTGGCTTTTCACTCTAGTGCCCATCCTGTGGGCATTCCACAGGGCACTCAGTATCTCCAGTGGCTGCTGCCTTCCACAGGGAGCAGGGTTGGAGTGGGACCAGCCCCAATGTGGATCTCGCTGGGATTTTCTCTGCCCTGGTGTCCTGTAGCACCGACAGATTTAAACCCCTCTCACGTTTCAAAGGGCGACGGAAAAACATGGTCTGGGTGATCCGCAGGGATAACTGCTTCCTTGGCAGCTTTCTCCCAGTGGCAAAAGCAGAGGGAGTTGGATTGTGATGGGAATGACACTGCCAGGAGCTGCTTGAGGACAGCAGGTCCTATCCCAGCTCTTTGCTGCTGTTATCCAAGATGCTTGGCATCATGCTGTGCATTGCATCATTTTTGTGGACTCAAGGCATCTCTAGTTTTCTTTGTCCTCCTTTTTTCAGCCCAAGCTGGAGGAAGAGAAGCTGACAGGACCTTGGGGACATCAAGGGGGGCAAATAAATGCAGGGTTTGGCACAGCCCTGGGAATGGGGACAGTGCTGCGGGACGGTACTGGGAGCCAGTGGGGTGCCCTGGGATCCCCCAGACCATGCTGGAGGAACCTGACCTGGAGACAGGGCTGGAAGAGCCAAGTTCCAGGAGATTTTGTGCTGGATTGAGCCCAAATGGCTATTGGATCGTGTTTTCCTGGGTGTCTTTCATGAGCCTCCCTCTGGTCTTGGGAGGTCATCCTCATTTGGAGAGAGCTCACCCTCATTTCGGGAGAGGTCACCTCTGTTTGGGGATAGTGTTCATTGCCCTCCCCCCGCTGGCTCTCTGGAGGCTCCTGTGTCACGTGGTGGTTTTTCTGTGCCCTGTTTTTGGGGGACCCTTGGGCTTTTTGGTGTGGGAGCCGGGAGCTGTGCCGAGCTGCCTCATGTGCTGTCCCTGTCCCCAGCCCCCATGTCCCCCAGGGTGGCCAGGATCACACTGCAGCTGCCAGATCTGCCAGCTGATGTGTGTATGTGTGTCAGTCCCAGCTCTCCGCATGCTCCCAGCCCCTCCCTCCCTGTGCYGCTCCCTGGGGTGCTGGATTGGGATCCCACGTGGGGACGGGGATGTCTTTGACTGCACCAAGGGTGTCTGTGATGTTCCAGCCTTGGCATTTTATATGTTTTATTTGGAAATTCTTCCATGTGAGGGTGGTGAGGTCTTGACATGCGTTGTCCAGAGAAACTGCGGATGCTCCATCCCTGGAAGTGTCCAAGGCCAGGTTGGATGGGGCTTGGAGCAACCTGGGATAGTGAAAGGTGTCCCTGCCCATGGCAGGGGGTGGAATGAGATGGTCCATAAAGTCCCTTCCAACCGAAACCATTCCAGGATTTTGTGATTCCAGAACTCCAAGATTTTAGGATTCTAGGACAGAGTGTTTGCTGCCAGCTGCATTGGGTGTATGGCTTGTGGGAATAATTTGACCTGATTTTTGTCCCTTTTTCCTTGTTTTCCTATCTGTGCCCCCTTGCCAAGCGCTGCGGGGTGACAAGTGCCGTTTCCCATTGACATTGACAGACACCATTGACATTGTGCGTGATCCCATCTCCCCTGGGGAGTACAAGCCCGAGGAGGATCCCAAACTCTACCACTCATCCAAGACGGGCCGGGGGCCGCTGGGGGATGACTGGCTGGAGGCAGCGGTGGCCAGCGGGCCCCTCATGTGCGCCTACAAGCTCTGCAAGGTGGAGTTCCGATACTGGGGGATGCAGTCCAAGATYGAGCAGTTCATCCATGATGTGGGTGAGTTCGGAGCCGTGGGTTGCTGGAGGGTCATTTGGGCAGCCATGGGATCGCACTGGACTCGCTTCCCCCCTTCTCCCCCCAGGTTTGAGGAAGGTGATGCTGCGTGCCCACCGCCAAGCCTGGTGCTGGCAGGATGAGTGGACAGACCTGACAATGGAGGATATCCGGCAGCTGGAGGAGGAGACGGCGCGAATGCTGGCACAGAAGATGGCCAAGTGTGGCGAGGGCGAGGAGCCACCTGCGGCTGGGATCAGCCCTGAGGGGCGGCCAGAGCCAGACGGGCCTGGCGGGCAGGAGGAGGCTGAGCTGCAGGCGGGGACTGATACCCCCTCCGATGATACCTTTGCCAAGCAGTGGTCCACCTCTTCCCGGTCTTCCTACTCTTCCCAGCATGGAGGTGAGAGACCAGGTCTGGTGTGGTTATGCCCTGGATGCTGCGGTTCTCCATAGGAGATGTGTCAGGGGACTGTTTTGCCTGGCTTGGGTCTCCTGGGCTGGGGCTCTGGGTGTCCCAGGTCTGGTGCAAGGTTTCTTGAAGGGGCCCTGGGTGACCCAGGGATGGTCCTGGATCTCCTGGAGGAACTCTGGGTGACATAGGGATGGCCCCAGATCTCCCTGGGAGATGRGTGCACGACCAAGGGGGAGCTGTGGGGCAGGAGCGGGGTCTCTCTGCAGGGGGCTGTGGGTGCTGATCCCCTGCGGGTGGCAGGGGGCGTGTCTCCTCAGAGCCTGTCGGAGTGGCGGATGCAGAACATTGCCCGGGACTCGGAGAACAGCTCAGAAGAGGAATTTTTCGATGCCCACGGTACTGGCACCATCTCGGGACAGGCTGGATGGGGGTGAGGCCATCTGAGGATGGGAGTGCAGGCACAGGGGTGTCCCCCCCACCTATGCTTCCCTCCTGCCTCTGCAGAGGATCTGTCTGACAGTGATGAGGTCTTTGCCAAGGAGATGACCAAGTGGAGCTCCAACGACTTCTTGGACACGCTTGAGCGGCCGGCGGAGCTGGATGAGGCACTGGGTGAGCGCTGGGGTGAGCGCCCCAAATCCTCGGGTGGGTGTCCTGGGAGGGGCCTGACTCCCACCTGGAGACCCCAACTGGCTCACCAGGGCTGTGTGCTTGCAGGGGATGGAGCCAGCGCCACCAAGGTGGATGGTGAAGGATTGGGAACATCCAGCTTCCCTGAGGTGAGTGTCCCCTCCCTCGGGCCGTGCCCTCCTGCTGTGCCCCCCGACTTGACTGCTCTCCTTCCTGTAGGGCGGCACGGCAGAGAGCACGGAGCAGATGTGCCGGATCCACGCACTCTTCCTAATCCTCCACAGTGGGAACATCCTGGATCAGGGAGCGGGCGAGCCGGGCTCCAAGCAAGCGGATGTGCAGACACTGGCGGCCACCTTTGATGCTGTCACCCGTGTCCACTTTCCCGAGGCACTGGGACATGTGGCCCTGCGCCTGGTGCCCTGCCCGCCCATCTGTGCTGCAGCCTACGCCCTCGTCTCCAAGTACGGATTCCCGCTGGGAAAGCAGGGGACCGGGGAGCTGGTATCCTTGGAGAGGGGGCTTTACTTCTGGTGGGACTTTAAGGACTGGGGATGGGATGGGATGGGATGGGATGGGATGGGATGGGATGGGATGGGATAGGGGTTAACTGCTGGGTATCCCAGGGCACACAGGTGTTTTGTTGTGGGATGAGGACAGTGGGGTGGGATGGGGTGGGATAGGATGGGGATAACTCCTGGTGCAGCATCTCGGGGTGAACGAGCATTTTGCAGAGAGATGGGGACATCAGGGCAGCATGGAACGGCATGGAATTGGATGGGATGGGGATAACTGGATACAGCATCCTGGGTGAGCAAGTGTCTTGTGGTGGGATGGGATGGGGTGGGATGGGATGGGATGGGATGGGGATTATTCCTGGTGTGGCATCCCAGGGTGAACCAGCACCATGCAGTGGGATGAGGACATCAGGACAGTCCCGTTCATCCCTCGCCATGTACCCCTCAGGCTCAGCCCCTACAGCCACGACAGGGACAGCCTGTCCAGCAGCCAGGACCACATCCCGCTGGCAGCGCTCCCGCTGCTGGCCACCTCCTCAGGCACCTACCAGCACGCTGTGGGCACCGTCATCGCCCGCGCCAACCAGGCCTACGCAGCCTTCCTGCACTCCGGAGAGGGCACCGGCTTCTGTGGCCAGGTGAGGTGGAATTTGGGGGGAAGCTTGGCTCTGGAGTCCAGCTGTGACCCTGCGTGGAGGGTTTGGGGGTCACCCTCCTTGTGGGTCCGTGGTCTCTGCAGGTGGTGCTGCTGGGGGACTGTGTGGGTGGCATTCTGGGATTCGATGCCCTGTGCCAGAGCCGGGTGGGCTCTGGGGGCAGCTGGAGCAGCAGCCGCCGTGGCAGCCTGGTGAGTGCCTACACCCCAACACCCCGGGGGGGGGTTTGGGGGTGCACTGGGGGCTATATGGGGTCTGGGTGTTTGCTGCCTCTCCCTGCAGAGCACGGAGCCCATCTCCCCAGAGCAGTGTGGTGGCCCAGACCCACTGGCTGATGGGACGGAGGGAGCACCGCTATTGGGCCAGGCCAGCCCTGAGCCTCCAGGGACACAAGGGGACAGCCAGCAGCACAGCTCCATGTGCAGGTGAGCCCAAGGGGGATGGTTGGCTATCTTGTGCTTTATGGAAAGGGTGTAATTCCCATCTGCTCCAGGCTGGGAAGGAGCATTTCATGGAAGCTGCCTGCCATGGGGTGATCTTGCTGGAGCTCCTCTGGGATAATGGGGCCACGCCAGGCACAGCTTTGCCTTCAGGATAGTGGGAGCACAATGTTGCCATCCCTCCCCATGCCCACCGTCTCTGCTGTCCCAGCCTGCAGGCCAGCGAGGCCCCGCTGGAGGCAGAGGCTCCCCGGAGCAGCGCCATGGCGCTGGATGGGGCGGAGGGTGCCAGCACCCGCCTCGAATTTAAGGTATCCGGCTTCTTCCTCTTTGGTTCCCCACTGGGGCTGGTGCTCGCGCTGCGCAAGACCGTCATGCCTGCTCTGGATGGTGAGGATCGCTGCCTGCTGCGGTGCCAGCCCCTGACCCTCCCTGCAGGGCTCAAGTCCCTGAGTTGTGCTCACCCCACAAGTCTGAGCTTCCCAGGACCACCCCAGAGAGCCCTGCTTGGGTTTGAGCCCCTTGCATGCCCAGCCCTGCCTGTGTGGGTGTTGGTGGGTGCCTGAGTGTCCCTGCTCTGTGCCAGCCTCAGCCTGTCCCCGGTGCCCCAAATTTCCCTCTCCAGCCTTTCCTCTTGCTGTGTCCTGCTTTACCCCTCCTGGGTGTTTTGCTCCTGGTGCCCCCCAGGCCTCATGGGCACCCCTGACCCCACTCTGTGCTGCAGTGGCCCAGCTGCGTCCTGCCTGTGAGCAGATCTACAACCTCTTCCATGCCGCCGATCCCTGTGCCTCCCGCCTGGAGCCCCTCCTGGCCAAGGCCTTCCATGCTGTGCCACCCCTCAGCGTGCCCCGATACCAGAAGTACCCCTTGGGTGATGGCACCTCGTCCCTGTTGGGTGAGCAGGTCCCCTCTAGGCTGGTGCCAGGCACCCTGGGGCCACATCAGGGTACCCAGAGCACTCACAGCCTGGCTGGGTGGGGGGAGAGGGATGTGCAAGCCCTTCCTACTGCTTTGGGGCTCTATTGGAGGGGGTCCTGGGGTGGTGGGTGTCCCTGGGGACTCTGGGTGTGTTCACCCAGCTCTTTCTGCAGCGGAGGCCCTGCAGACACACTCTGCCCTGTTCCTGCCCAAAGTGGATGTGGCTGCCCCCGCTACCCCCACTGGCAGCTTTGGGGGCTTCTGGAAGGGCAATGAACCGGCAGAGCCCCCCACTCCTGCCAGCACCAGCGAGGTTGTCAAGAGTAAGTGTCATCCCTACCCACCCCATCCCATGCGGGCACCTTAGGCTGCACGACATGGGATGAGGTCCAGAAAAGGCTTCATTCCAGCTTTCCCCACAGTCCTGGAGCACTGGTGGGGCCCGAAGCGCATTGACTACTCTCTGTATTGCCCTGATGCCCTGACTGCCTTCCCCACCATCACCCTGCCCCACCTCTTCCATGCCAGCTACTGGGAATCCTCTGACGTGGTGGCCTTCATCCTGCGCCAGGTATGGGCACAGTGGGGTGGGCAGCAAGCCGGGGCTGGCAGAGGCTGAGCCGGTGCCATGCTGTCGGCAGGTGATGGAGAAAGAGGGGCCGCAGCCGGCGGAGAGCGAGGAGAGCTCCATCTACAGCCCCGCCATCCCTCGGGAGAAGTGGCAGCGCAAGCGCACCCAAGTGAAGATCCGGGTACGTGGCCAGTGGGAGCCCACCTGGGGCATCCTGGGGTGTGCAGGTTCTGGGACAATCCTACAGCCCAGTGCTGTCCCTGTGGCACCTCAGGAGCTCCCCCAGGAGCTGCTGAGTATGCTGTGTGCCTGCAGAATGTGACGGCCAACCACCGGGCCTGCGATGTGATCGTGTGTGAGGGCAAAGCGCAGGTCCTCAGCGGGCGCTTCATGTACGGACCCCTGGACGTGGTGACACTGACCGGGGAGAAGGTACAGCTGGGCTCAGGAGGCCACCAGGACTCCTCAAACAGGGTGGGGGTGTCCAGGACTAGGCATGGGGCTGGTGTCACCCACAGTAGGGGAAGGATGTGGTTAACAGGACCCTGTGTGGGATGGTGGGAGAAGGTTGTAAGGACTTGCAGGTGGGGACACAGCAAGATGTGGTAGTCCAGCCCATGCCCAGCCCGTTTCCCTCTCCCAGGTGGACATCTACATCATGACACAGCCACTGTCAGGGAAGTGGCTGTACTACGGCACCGAGGTGACGAGTGGCAGCGGGCGCCTGACCTTCACCATCCCTCCAGACAAGGCTCTGGCCATCGGGATCTACCCTGTTCGCATGGTGGTCAGGTGAGGTGTCACCTCAGTTCCTCCTCCAGCCCTTTTGGCAGAGCTACACCTGCTGCCCTGGCAGCAGAGCTGGTGCCAAGCCACCACCTCTGCTTTTGCAGGGGGGACCACAGCTATGCCGAGGCATACCTGACTGTGGTGGCCCGTGGCACTGAGTCTGTTGTGTTCAGCATCGACGGCTCCTTCACCGCCAGCGTCTCCATCATGGGCAGTGACCCCAAAGTGCGGGCGGGGGCTGTGGACGTTGTAAGGTGGGTGCCCTTCAATAAGGGAGTCAGTCTCCCCATCTTTCATGGTGTGGTGACAACTCTGTTGGGGGGGTGTCAGAGCAGGGACAAGGGGGAGGGTATTCCACCACTCCCTTGCCTCCAGCACATCATCTCTATGCTGGTGCCCTATTGTGGAAAATAATCCTCTCCAAGTTTGGATGTGGTCCCCACAGTTTTGCTGTGCCTTCCCCTTGGTAAAATCCCTGGGAGCAGAGAGGTTTTGGAGGCAGCACCCACACATGCTGTGTTCGGAGATCCCACCTTCCCACAGCAGGACTGCCTCCACACAGGCTTCTGGCAGCCACCCATGTCCCCTCCCAGGCACTGGCAGGACTCGGGGTACATGATCATCTACGTGACGGGGCGCCCCGACATGCAGAAGCATCGCGTGGTGGCCTGGCTCTCCCAGCACAACTTCCCCCATGGCGCTGTCTCCTTCTGCGACGGGCTCACCCACGACCCGCTACGCCAGAAAGCTGCCTTCCTGCAGAGCCTGCGCACCGAGGTGGGAATGGGAATGCTGCTCGGAGGACACGGCTGGTGATGGGGTGGCACGGGCTGTGCTGAAGCCTGTGCACCTCTGCATCCCGGTGGAGATGCTGGGAGCTGGACTGCACTGCCATGGCAGAGCTGGAAGCTTCTCAGGGCAGCTCCCAGCCATCCCTCTTAACATGAGGGTGTCCCAGCCCCTGGGGGTGGCTGTCCCTGTGGGAAGGGATGTTCCCTGCCCTAATGCTCTTGTCCCTGGGCAGGCAGAGATCTCCATAGTCGCTGGCTACGGCTCCACCAAGGATGTCTCCGTCTACAGCTCACTGGGACTCGCGCCAGCACACATCTACATTGTGGGACGGGCTGTCAAGAAGTTCCACAACCAGTGCCAGGTATGGTGGTGGCAGGGCTGGGGAGATACTGGGGATGCAGGGGACAATGGCTGACCCCACCACCGGCCAYGGCCACCAGCTCAGGCTGTCTGTGTGTCCTGCAGTTCCTCTCCGAGGGCTATGTTGCCCACCTGGCCCAGCTGGAAGCTGCAGCCCTGGCCCACTCCCCCAAGGGTCCCCCACGACCCGTGCTGGGCAAAGGCACCTATGGCTGCCCAGCGCCTGTCGACTTCCTGCGGAAGCAGAGCCAGCTCCTGCGCTCCCGGGGCTCCAGCCAGGCAGAGCGGGATGGGGGGCCCCCCTCAGCACCCCCAGGCTTGTCCCGGGCCAAGCCCCGCAGCGTCAGCCTCAAGCTGGAGGGTGAGGAGTGAGGGTGGCATGGCCATGTCCCCCCTCCACTGCATTCCTGATTTCCCAGCAAGGAGCACCTGGGGATGGAGCCAGTGCTGGGCCATGAGCCCATAGGAAGGAGATGAGGGCACTGAGTCCCCTGAGACTAGGGGGTGCTGGGAGATGGCTCTGAGCCCCCCTGTGGGCTAGAGTGATCCCCTCAGGACTGAGCCACCCTGGGTCCTCCCTGCTGCCCCCAGCCCCGTCCCCTCTGGTCCTTTGGGGCTTTTGGGCAGTGCCCAGTGGGGTCTGCGCCCCAGGGTCATTGTCCGTGTGCAGTACTGGGGGGCTGTGGCTGTGCCCCAGGGCAAATGGCACTTCCCCACCTATTTATTTCCGTCCAGTGTCACAGGGCAGGGCTGGGTTGGGGTTCCAGAGCGGTTCCTCTGTTCCCCCCCTTTCGTTTTGGTGTTGAATAAAGAGATGTTACGACAAGGTGCCAGCACCCACGAGTCTGCTCTGTGCCTGTGGCACCAGGGTTCCCACCCACTGGGGAGCCCTGGGGAGCCTCCAGAGACACCATGTCCCGCAGGGACGTGGCCATGGGGCACATCAGTTGGGTCACAAGCAATTCAGGACAAGGAAAAGAGCCTGGGGTGTGTGGGCTGTGCCGATGCTGATACCCTCCCCCTCTCCGACTTGCTTTCCCCTCATTTACTTCTAGCAGCAAATTTTTGTAGTGACCAGGGGCTCTGACTGGTTTTACTTGAGTTTATCTTGGCATAGCATGACCAGAGGTTTATAGAGATAGCAGGAAGAAGCTGTTATTCTATATAAAATATTCCCGACACTAACATGACAAGAGGAGACACTGGTTTGGGATGATAGCAGCAGCCTGGAGAAGTGACAATGGCGTGGCACGGAGGAGAACAGGCATGAAGGGGTTGGAGCCAGGGCTGAGGCTCAGCGCCGCCCCTCCATGGCCACCATAAAGTATAAAAACATCAAATAAGTGATAAAAGTTGGCAGGGAGCAGCAGGCTCATGTCACCCACACATCCCTGGCATGATGATGAGCAGAGTCTAGAGCCCAGCAAAGAGCTTCAGCCATGTGCTGCAATGCTTTATGCTGCCACTTAAGTGCCTGGCCGTGTCCCCAGGCTGTGGCAAGCTCCGGGGCCATTTCCACTGACTTCAAATAAGTAAAATCTGTATTAAACATTAATAAACATCCATGACCATTCCACATGTGGAATATCTAAAAGAACCTGTCCCGAGAGCGCTGGGCTCTCCCTTGTGGCTGCAGACTCTATTGGGAGAAGATGCCCTTGAAGCGGATCTTGTCTTCGGCGTCCTTCTCCCGCAGCCGTGCTTCCAGGCTCCGCAGCTCCTTGGAGACCACAGGGCGCAGCGAGGGGTCAAGGGCCAGGACTTTGGCGAAGTCAGCCTGTGCCTCGGCCACGTTCCACACGGCCGCATGGGCCTTGCCCCGCTTGAAGTAGGCCTTGACATTGTCTGTGGGGAGAGAGCTGCGGTCAACAGAGTGTGGGGGTCTCCTGGTGCCCACCACAGCCACCTGGGATGGCCTGTGGCTCCTTACCCTCGTACTTGTTGAGGATGGAGGAGCAGTGGTCCAGCACCTCATAGTACTCCTCACACTGCAGCTTGCACTGGCAGTAGTTTAAGAGCAGGGGTGTGATCTTCTGGTCAAGCTCGATCCAGTCCGGAGAGCCTGGCTGCTCCTGTGGCAGACAGAGCAGGGAGAGTGAGGGGCAGCTCTCAAGCCCTGCATTCCCAGGGATGCCTGTGTGCATCTGGGGAGACCCACCTTCATCTGCAGGTTCTTGAGACAGGCGATGGCATCGTAGTATTTGGCAGCTGCCTCAGGCACCTTGCCCTGCCGGTACAGCTCATTGCCTTCCTTATGGATCTGGGGCACAGCCTGGAGCTTCTCCTCATCTGTCATGGCCCATGGGTCCTGCTGGTAGGAGCCGGGTGGCTCCACCTGACAGCACCCCATCATGGAATCAGAGAACAGGATCATGGAATTGTTTAGGGTGGAGAGGACCTCTAGGATCATCGAGTCCTGCAYGGCCATGGCCACTACTAAACCACGTCCCACATGCCACATCTATGTGTTTTTTTGGACACATCCCCGAGCTCCCCATGCCGGCACCTCACCTTCAGCACCTCGATATCGAAGATGAGGGGCTGGGGGTTCTTCTGGAGTTCGTCGAGGTCGGGGTACCCCAGGGAGTAGTGCTCGTGCATCTGGGCGATGCTGCAGCAGTGCCGCTGCCCCTCCAGCGGGTCCTTTCCTGCTGCGATGTTCCGCAGGCTCTTGGACACCAGCGGGTAAAGCACCACGTGCTGCGGTAGGGAAGGGAGCCAGGATTTGGGGAGGGAGGGGGGGAGAATATCAGGATGCTCCACCCTCGCACACCGCGGCTGGAGCGTACCGAGGCGCCGCAAGCCACGCCCACAAYATAACGTCACCGCCCACCCGCATGGGTCACGCCCCAACCATAAACCACGCCTCCAACCATAAGCCACGCCCCCGACAGGTCCCCGCCCCGCCCACCTTGGCGTCGCAGCGGAAGCGCGCACGCTCGCCGGGCCGCATGGTTCGCAGCGCCGCTTCCCACACCGGCAGCTTGAACTTTTTCCCGACGATGAGCTCCATGGGCTTCCCCCGCGCCCTGCTATCGTCCACCGGCGTCTCCTCATCGCCGCACCGCAGCGTCCGGTAGTGGAAGGTGGCCTGAACGAGCAGGAGGAGCCCGCGGCGTCACCATGGCGACGCAGACCGGGGGTGGGGGGGCGCGCATGCGTTCCGCTTTCCGCCGCGTTCCGCTTCCCACATCCCCCCACCCCGCCCGTCCCCCCGCGGACCTGACCTTGGTGCCGTCGCGGAAGTCCGGCAGCGGCCCGGTGCCCTCCCGCAGCACCTCCTTGTCCACACCGTCCGCCCGCAGCTGCTCGACCTGCTGCGCCATCGCGCCCGCTCCGCCCGCGCCGCCAGCCCTGTCTCGGCCGCCTCCGCCGACGCTCGGCTCTTTCCGGACAGTGGTGGCTGCGCGGGGCGCCCCCTGCCGGCGCGGAGGTGGCGCTGTGGGGCGGAGGCTCCGGGAAGGCGGCGTGGCCACAGGCAGGGGGCGGAGGCAGCGGCGCACTCGGTTCCCACGTGGTTCTCTTCGTTCCCCGTCTCCCCCCACCCTCCTCGGGTGCCATTTCAGGAGACAAGGGAAGCATTCCGGAATGAAAAGTTCCTATGACACYCTGCCAACCTCCATGGAAAGGCCGCGGTCTAGGATGGGAGGTTGATAGTGTTGCCGGGACCCACTGTGAGGGTCCCCGCCCGCCGCAGGGACAGCGTAGCCGGTTCGTCCCCTCCCGCCAGCCTGGCCGGGTCTCCCTGCGGGCAGGATAGGCAGCCACGGCAGGGCCTTGCGAAACCGCTGGGGGGGACACCTCAGGGCTCACCAGGGTTCATCCCAGCCCACAAGTCATCCCGGAGTGACAGTAGGACACTGGCAAGTTGCAGGTACCTGGTTCCTCAGAGAGACTGGTGGCTCATGGAGGTGACTGCGCTGCTGCAGGAGTGACCCCGTAGGGAACACGCTGTTCTGCCGCCACTGTTATTGCTCAGCAATGCTGGAGAGGTGGCTCAGCCCCGTCCTCACCCTCACACACAACTGAGACCTTGAGGCAGCTCCTGCTCCCCCGTCCTGCACCCCTTGTTTTTCGGTGGTGCTTGGTCCCCGCTTACCCACGTGGGTCCCCCAGGAACCAAGTGGGCTCTGTGCCCCCCCACGGTGGCTTCACCGCGGGGCAGGGGCAGCGCGGAGCCGCGGCGTTCTCGGTGGCAGCGCAGGTGTCAGGAGCCGCGTGCGGTCGGTGCCGACGCCGGGAGCCGCCGCGGGGTAACCGCCTCCTTCCTGCGCTGGCGGCGAGGCGAGCGCGGGGCCACAGCTGCGGCAGCAGCGCCATGTGCCAGCGCCGCCGCGAGGGAC
>RAHM01000593.1:33799-142915 GCA_003713295.1 Parotia lawesii | reverse complement strand
CCAGGGAACAGGGACAGGAGGAGAGGGAACGGCCTCAGGCTGGGCCAGGGGAGGGGCAGGTTGGGTATTTGGGAAAATTTCTTCATGGAAAGGGTGGCCAGGCATTGGCAYAGCCTGCCCAGGGCAGTRRYGGAGTCCYCATCCCTGGAAGTGTTCAAAAAACGTGCGGATGTGGCACCTGGGGCCATGTGTTAGTGGTGAACACGGTGGTACTGAGTTGAACTTGATGATCTTAAAGGTCTCTTGCAGCCTTAACAATTCCAGGATTCCATGATTTGAAGCCATGTAAGCCTGAGGGCTTCAGCACAGTTATCCCAGCACAACTGTGGAGTGATGCAGTGAGGAACTGGACACCCAGGTGTGTTCAGGGCAGGGCTGCACTCAGGCAGTGCGCAGCTGGCTTAAAAAAAAAAAACAAACCCATGAAGTTTAAAATAAAAGCAATCTGTTTGTTTGCCTCCAGCTTTCTGGGCCTTTTAAATACCCACAATTTGCATTTTTCAACTTCTCTCTGTAATGAGGAGGCAAACAAGTTACTCTTCATTAAATACTAAATCTGGCATAATGGAGTGATCCCAGGAATGCAGGGGCTGGCACCTGGCACTAACCTCTGGTATTGTGACACAGCTCTCCATGCCAGGGAGGAATGGTTATTTCAGGGATGGATGTGTCCAGTTCCTCCCTCTGATGCTGAAAGCCACAGGGTTTGGGGAATGAAAGGAGGATTCCTGCTGAGGTGCTTGGAGACAGGGGCTCTCCACAGGTGGAAGCCACACTGGAGGGAGGCTTTTGTATCTATGTCTATATCTATATCTATATCTATATCTATATCTATATATCTGTAGCTATATCTATCTATATCATCTATATCTCATCTATATCTATCATCTATATCACCTATATCTCTATATAATCTATATCTCATCTATATCTATCATCTACATCATCTATATCTATATCTCTATATAATCTATATCTCATCTATATCAATATCATCTATATCTATATCTATATGCCTATATATCTATATCTAAATCTAATCTATACCTATATCTACGTCTATATAACTATGTCTCTATCATCTATACAATCGATATCTCTCCAGTATTGACATATATTGGTATATATACATCCACATCAGAAATAGATGTATATCTTGGTGTTAATTTTGGAGCTGTTCTCGTCACAGCAGCACAAAGGGTGCCTCACATCAGCACGTGCACATTCCCAGCAGGCTGGAGCTGTTTCCCAGCAGCAGGGAAGCGTTCCCAGTTTAGGCAGAGCCTACAGACAAGAGTCTTAGCAAACAGGAGCAGTATTTGGGGGTTTTGTGCTTCTCTGAGCCAACAAACATCTCCACATATTTGCTCAGCTGCCCATTGCAACACTCCTGGTGCTCCTGGGCATGGGGAGATTGGAGTTGAAAGCCAAGAGGACTCCCAGCCCTCCTCCTGAACACCAGCAGAGTTTTCTTTGTGTCCCTGTGCCCATCCCAGCCCTTCCTGACCTGCAGTGCATCCGTGCCAAGCTGTTTGTGGGGTCAGGCACAAACATCCCCCAGCTGTTGCAGGACACAGGGCTCAGCTGGTGTCCAAACATCCTGCCTGTGATATTTGGGTTTACACAGCTCTCCTGTGCCTGAGAAACTCTCTCTAGGTCTTGGTTCCCTATCCGTAAAGTGGAAAATAAAAGAGTTTATGGCCAACCTGTCCATGTGAGTGGCATTAATGGCTGAAAGCATCGCTGCAACACCAGGGAGTTCTCAGGGGTGGCTCTGGTGAAACCCCTGGGGGTGGAACAGGAGGAACACGGTGTGTGCACCACCAGCTGTGCACGGGGCTCGATGACCTGGCTGGACAGACTCWGCTCAGTTTCCTCCTCTTTAAACCCCCCTGCCATCAGCTCAAGGCTAATGGTCAGGCTGCCTTTTCTGGAGAAAGAGCAGTGAGTCAACAGAGCAGAGGAGAAAACACATCCATTCACTGTGCTCATTCACCAGCTGAGAGTGAGGGATGGAATTCTGGAAACCAGGGATGATTCACGAACAGAAGAAAAAGAATTGAGTTTGCAGAAATGATAGAGGAGGGGGGAGTGATTTAAGCCACCAAACCTGACTCACTGGTTAAATTAATCCCAATATATTATTTCCATATTCTAAAATAGCAAAGAAAAGCTGTACAAATAGGTGGAATCATTCATTGAAAGCCATTTATCATAGGATTTTTGGCTTGTTTGGGGTTTTTTGAAACCTCTTTCCATCTCTCTAGTCTTCAATGAGTCAAGCAGCATCCTGAAGCTGGAGGTAATAATTTGGTTATCCTGTTTCCCATTGCTCATTGACTGCCATTTTTTGTAAACAAACATTTCAGTTATCTCAGGAGCCCTATGAAGCAGCCCCAGATCCAAGCTTTTGCCATTCCCATTCTCCAGCACCTCTGCTTGACATGAAAAAAAAGAAAATCCCTCGATGGACAATCACAGACTGAGCAAACCAGGCTGCAGATTTAGGGGAGGGTCCTGTCTGTGTAGGCAATTCCTGATTGCAGCTCTGTGTAACCTCAGCAGTTCTCCCAGAGCAGCGATGGAATGAAGCTGTGACCATCCAGGGGTCACTGTGAGCTCAATCCATCACCCCAGCAGCTGGGGGTTGGTGGCTGAAGTCCTGCCTGGGCTCAGATGAGCTGGGTGAGAGCAGCTCAGGAGAGTGGGGTTGAGTGCAGTGACATCTCTGGGTCATGATGTGGACTCAGCTTCATTTTCCAAGTTCTCCCAAGTGCTACCATCGCCCTGGGCACGAGGATGTGAAAGGAAGGCTTTCGTGGAGAGGCAGCAGTTTTTATCCCAGGTATCCTTGCTTTAAAGGACCCACCTCCACACACATGTGCCTTGTGTAAGGTCAGAAGCAGAAGCTGCAGTTAAATCCAAGTGTCCCTGAATACTGGGAATTTATAACTCAGTTATTCTCCTATTCTGTACCTTTCTGTATCCTTTTAAAAACTCCTCCAAACTTATGCATCTCCTGATATCTGTGCTTTCTGCAAGTGAATCACGAGCTACAGAAAAATGGATGTGCACCTCAAAAATTCCCTTTCTTCTGCAGTAATCCCTCACTCTCACTAAGGAAGAGCTGAAAGTGGCTCCTGGTTTCCCCAGCCTAAACCTTGACAGGGCTTTGCTTATGTGGCACAAGTGCCACTTCAATCTGGCTGTGCTGGGCGTGTCCCAGTGCAGAGTGCACAGCCATCCCCGGGCTATTTCTGGCTGCAAGAATGGATTGATCCTTCTGCAGTCACCTGGCAAACACAGAAATGCTTGGGAAGAGATGGAGAGGAGGATGTTGGGGGACACAACAATACTGGGAGCCCCTTTCTGATGTTAAATTCCGTGAACTTGACTTCTCAAACCCGGCATTTCAAAGGGAAAATCTGGCAGGGTTGGTTATTTTTTCCCCTCTAAAAGACCCCACAACACAAAGCAGTGGATTTTCTACCGTTAATCTTGTATCCAATTTTTTTTTTCCTCTGTGCTAACAGATTGACCTGAAAGAGCAGGATCCTAATTGCTCAGAGATAAAGTAATTGAGTGGTCTCCTGGGCTCCACTCGGTACAACAGACTTCAATAGAGTTGACAAATGTCGATCCATAACCCAGGATTAATGGGGCTGCGCTTGGCTTCCCGTTCAGTTTTCCATTTGCTCCTTTGGTCTAACTAACACCCTGATTGCTTTGGGAAAACTGACAAATCTTTGCAGTTAATGAGCCCCTCTAGTAATTTATCAAGCAGRGTTTCTAAAATATAAAGAGCACCGAGAATAAAATGTTGATTCTGTGCTAAAGGAAGAAGAAATCCTTCTCTCCCCAGATCCTGAAGAGCATGGAAGACTTTGCTCCTGCACAGCTGGGAGCTGGAGTGACTCTTGCAGTGTGGTTTTTTTTGCCAAAAGCGTTTGGGATTCCAGGTCAGGTTGGACAGAGCTTGGAGCAACCTGGTCTAGAGGAAGGTTTGGGATGAGATGGGCTTTGAGATCCCTTCCAACCCAAATCATTTTGGGATTCTGTGACTGTCCTGCTGATTCCTGGGGGTACCTCTCCACTGAGCACCCAAAATTGCACACAAAACAGGTTGGGAGTTTGCCTTTACACCCCTCTTTTAACCTCTCTGTGGAAGGATGAACAGACCTGGAGAACTCCTGTAGGGAATGGGGAGGCTGGAACCACTCCCCCAGTGCAGATTCCTGGTCCCCAGAGCCCTGCCTGGCTCAGCTGCCCCACGTGTCACGGGCAAGGCTCTGCCAGGTGCTTTCTCTGGAGTATCTCTGGGGAGCTCTGAGGAGCAGCTGTTCTCAGCATGCAAAAAAACCCCCAAAAAAGCGCATTAGAAACACTTGATTTTGCAATCAAATGTTTTATCTGGCCCTGGGCTCAATGGCAACAAACTCTGAACTTCTTCCCCCTGGGGGGCTGAACCTCCCAGCCTGGTACAAGCCCCACCGAGTTATCTCCACCAGCAACTGAAACTGGCAGCTTTCCAAACTCTGTATTCCCTGGAAAATGTCAACACTTCTGCAGAAATTCCAATTTTTTCCTCGGCTTGATTTAAACTAAAGTTCCTAAATGGGAACAGGGGAGAGCCAAATTGCCATTAGCAGTCACAGCTCTGCTCTGAGTGACGGGGAGGGGCTGCGAGGGATCTGTTGCTATTGTGACAGCCGTGCATCTGCCCATCATCCTCTTTATTTTTAGCTCTTGGTTGTCCTTCTGAACACAGAATGAGCTCAGTTTTACCTGTAGCCTGAGCAGGAAACAAGTGCCATTAGGCTGCAGAAATAGTCTGGTTTAGCAGTGACTTCAGCACATTTGTCAGTCCCTGTACCTGGATCTTAATGCAAAGGAGAGGAGACCTGGCAGGAAAGATCTGGTGCCTCTGCCAGGCTTTTCCTCTCGAGGGCTGTGCCTGCACTGGATGAAATGGGGGGGCAGGAAACCTTTGGGGGCCTCCCAGAGCTCCTGTCCGTGGCCAGGTCCGTGCACTGGTGGAAATGGAGGAGCAAGTGGGCCTGGGGTCTGCTAGAAACTGGATTGTGCCCCTCACAGCCCCTATTTTACCCCAGTTTTGTGCTTTTCAGAGGTGATTATCAATAGAAATCATCCTGGCTAGTGCTGCTCAGGGCTGGGCAGCTGCCTGGCAAGGGCTGTGTTGCCTCCAAGGTGCARTTATGGACAGGAGCCCACCAAACTGGAGCTGCTGGTGAGCCCATGGACACTCCTCCCTCTGGACGTGACCTTGGGGCTGACACTTTGTCTGTCCTACCTTCACCCATTTCAGGATTCTCCCACTGAGCTTCTCCCACATCACCCCRGTCCCTGGGTCTAAGCCTAATTGCTCTGCTGCATCCTTGGAAAGCAGCCTGCATGGAGCCATCCCGCTGCTGCCAGCCCGGGGAGCAGTGTCCCCTCTGCCCAGGGCCAGCAGAGCTGTCTCCAGCCCCTCTGGGGTGACAGCAGCAATGTGAGGTTACCCCCAGCATGGATGCCTGGGGTCCCTGCTCCAAGGGGTCATTTCCAGATGCTGGTCCCGCCTCCCATCCCAGATGGGCACAACGCAGCAGAAATCCCTGATTTTAATGTGTTTATCATTTCCCAAATGTACTTTGTGTTCTTCTGGAGCCTTTCCCCCTCCTCTGAGCTTCCTTCTCCGCGTGTGTGCCTTTCTTTCTCACATCTCTCTCTCCCATGCCGATCTCAGAGGATTTTTTTCTCCTTCCCCACAAAATTCCACACCACAGCCTGCAGACCTGTGAAGGAACATTGACACCTWAGCTCTGGTACACTTCATATCTTATTCCCAGCTCTGTGAAAACACGAATGCCCTTGTCCTGTAAGAGCAGCAAACAGCTCCACGTTCACTCCTTGAGGAAGTGCCCCATTTTGGAGAGAGCTTTGCCAGAATTCTGAACTGCTGCTCTGGCAGTGTCAGATCTCTCCAGGGGGATGTAAAAGGGGAGAAGTCCTAAAATCTCTAGTTGGGAATAAGGTCTGCAGGGCCAGAATTATATTTAACCCCTAAGCTGTCTGTAGCCTCCAAAAAAACTGAGTTGGGGCTTTGGGTTGATGGGTGACTCTTGCCCTGGTGGGCAGCAGGGGAGGGGGGGGTTCTGCCCCTGTGCCCCCCTCAGCTGAGACCCCACCTGCAGAGCTGCCCCAGCCCTGGGACCAGCACAGGGAGGACCTGGAGCTGCTGGAGAGAGCCCAGAGGAGGCACCAGGATGAGCAGAGGGATGGAGCAGCTCTGCTGGGAGGAAAGGCTGGGAGAGCTGGGATTGTTCAGCCTGGAGAGGAGAAGCTCTGGGATAACCTCACTGTGGCCTTGCAGGGCCTGAAGGAGCTGACAAGAAAGATGGAGAAAGGCAATTTCCAAGGGTCTGGAGTGACAGGACAAGGGGAAAYGACTTCAAACTGACAGAGAATGGGTTCAAACTGGATATTAGGAAGAAATTGTTCCCTGTGAGGGTGGGGAGGCCCTGGCACAGGGTGCCCAGAGAAGCTGTGGCTGCCCCTGGATCCCTGGAAGTGTCCAAGGCCAGGCTAGATGGGGCTTGGAGCACCYTGGAAGAGTGGAAGGTGTCCCTGCCCATGGCAGGGGTGGAATGGGATGAGCTTTAGGGTCCTTTCCATCTCAGCCCATTCTGGGGTCCTGTGATTCCGTGGGAATGAGGAACAGGCTGTAAAAGTGGGACGCTGGGGACGGGCGTTAATGCGATTGCTTTGGAAAGCTGCAAATTAAGAAGGCAGCACAGCTGGGTCCCTCCCAGTGCAGAGCCACTCTGGGGGACTGGGGGGTCACGTCAGGCTGTGCCTGGCACTGACAGCAGGGCTGGCACAGACACAGCTCTGGCTGTTTGCTGCAGCAGCTCTCTAACGGGCGGAGCGAAACTGCAGAGACGCGGATCATTTGTAGGAGAAAATAAAAACAAGAGAGGATTATTTAGTCAGTCACCTTGTCTGCTGTGATTAGTTTGGAGTTTAGAGCAGAAATCTGTGTGCTGGAGGTCTTATTCTGCATCTCACACTGGACTTGTAAAATGTGCCTGTAAACCTGCACATGGGAACCCGGACTGAGGAGCTGCTTGTTGTATTCGTGGGATGTCCCCACAACATCTGACTCCTTTGTAAGGCCACAGCAATATTTACATATTTTTCCCCTGCAGGGGATTTACAAATCCCATAAAACAGCACAATCCTCTGTCAGTTTTCCAGCCCGAGAGGAACCTGGACCAAACCCCGGAGTTGGCGAGGCACGACTGGTTTGTGGGGATGTGCAGGACTGGCTCCAGAGGGGGACAGGGACGATTTCCCTCCCTCAGGAATCCTCAGAGCACCCACGGTGTCCTAGGTTACAATATAGATGTATTTAAGTATTCTGTTGCCACCAGCTGTGGGCCATTAGCTGTTATCGCCTGCTAATGACCCACCCCGATAACAGACAATGAGGCCATCAAGAAACCACCACATGACTCATGGACTTAKCTCATCCTATTGTGAGATGCTCCACCCTGGAGGGAGGAGCCAAGCATTCCCACCTGGATATAACCTGCCCTTAGAACTGCCTGACTTAGCCCTGTCTGCTGGGTTACCAGAGGACAAGAGCTACCACTGCACCTTCAGCTGGAGACTAGACCTTCCATAGGATCATTGCTTCAACTGAACTACTTCATTTGGACTGCTGCCACCACCCTAACAGGGTGTCAGRTTGTATCTGGCTTTGTCAGTGCTTTTCCTTATATTATTTCACTTATTTCTAATTTTTTTTTCCTATTAATTTTAATCCTGACTTGTGATCTCCCACTGGTTTGTTTTCAAACCAATACACATGGGCAGGGAGCAGTGCTGGCAGCAGGGACAGGGAAGCAAAGCAGGCAGGAAAAGCTGGCTTCAGAGCTGGGCTGAAGAGGCAAACRCGCCAAGGTGGCCACGGAGAGCCAGGCAGCACCAAACCCTCACCTCTCACTGGAACCCCAGACAGGGATTTTTACCCTGATGGGGTAGAGAGTCCCATTCTCAGCTGGTAACTGAAGATATCTGGAATGGCCTGATTTTCAGAGTATTAAGCAGGTGATATTATATTTCACAGAATGTGCTGAGTTGGATTTGCTCCTGGTTACCCTGAAAATATCAACCCTGAGGTCTGTAAGTAAAACACAACAGAGTTGATGGTTAAAACTGAGGAACACATGCATGAAAGAGGCCACTACTTCTTCTTTGCTCATCTATCAAACCAAATATTTAAAACAAAATCTTCTTTGATTTTACTGTGAGTCCTGCAATTTTCTTTGCACTTTTCCTTACACTTTTCTTTGTGATGATAAACTTGATTTTTCCTGTTGCTGGGAAGAGCTTGGGACAGGCTCACCACAACCAAAGTAGAGAGTGAAAGAACAAGTTTTCCAATGTATTTCTGAGTTTGTGCAAGTTCACAGATTAAGAGGATCACAGAATGGTTTGGGTTGTGAAGGACCTTAAAGCTCACCTTGTTCCAACCCCCCTGCCATGGGCAGGGACACCTTCCACTATCCCAGATTGCTCCAAGCCCTGTCCAGCCTGGCCTTGGACACTTGGAATTTTTAAGCCTTAATTTCTAAAATCCTGATGGTTTTTAGTGATTATCCCATTAAATCCTCACACCTCCTACAGCACCTTTCCCAGCTGCAGGGAAGCAGCACCAAGTGGAGCACTGGGACCTTTGATGGGTCCAGCATCCCCAAAGCARTTGAAAAGCTTCATCTGGATCTCCACACAGGATAGAGCAGCTGTTTGTACACAGTGGTCAGAGGTGCAGTGCTGGAATTCTGAAGGCAGCTCATGCTGCACTGGGGGGGGTCCCAGGGGTGCTAAGCCCCAGTCCCTGGCAGGTATTAAAGCTGCCTCTCTGCAAAATCTTCCCTGTGACCAGGGAGAGACCATTTCAAGTGAGTCTTGTGCTTAATTGCTGTTTTCATGTCCTTATCCCTGTAAAAATACTGCAGAGGATGTAGAATTTATATATATACACGAATTAATTTCTCATGAATTATTCCTGTGGCTGAAATGGAGCCCGTGAGCATGGCCAGGAGCAAGGTAAATGCACAGCTCAGGCACAATGCTGGGAGTTCTGTGGTTCCTAAAGTCTCCTTGGCTTATTTTTCCCTTTTTGGGTCAGCAAAACTCCTTTTGGGACAAATGGTGACAAGGAAGAGTGATCCTCTCTTTCCCTAGCACTGTGTCCCAGGACGTGCCCAGCACCCCAGGCTGGTCTGTGTTTGAAAGAGTTGGATTTGTCTCCCAGAGCAAATCAGGAAAGCTTTGCTGAAATATTAATTTGCCCCTGAAAACACCCGAAAAGCAACCAGCAAGCAGAGAGCTTCCCTTGCTGGGAATGTGGAACTGGGGCACCGCGGCCCAGCCCCGCTGCTGGAACAGGGCTGTCCCTGCCTCAGCCAAGCAGGTCATTTCCATTTTCATTCAGCTGAATGAAATGCAGATAAAAACACCTTTAGAAGAAAACAGAATACAGGCAAATGTGTGAATTTGAGCTCTTTGCCACAGTCRGAGTGCAGGGCTTGCAACATAAGGGAAGGGAAATTATCTTTATCACTATTTTCAGAAGGAATGTGGCTCCTAGGGAATTCTTGCCTTTGATTGATCCTGGGCAGGAATTGTCAGGGTGAAGGGACAAGCCAAAAGCTGCACTTTAATTTCTTCTTCTAAATTCAGCCAGAAATTTTTAATTTTTCCCCACGACATTGGTCTGGACTCGGGTAGAGGCCTCTACTGCTTGAATCTCTTCAGAGAGCTGCCCTGGTTTGAGGAGCAGAAGGACTCGGTGCAATTCAGGCACCAAGGCAGAGATTTGGCCAAAAGAAATATTGAAGASGTGTCCAGATCTTGTTACACACACCAGACAGCTCTGCACGGGGGAAAAGTTCCATGCTGGGTTTGGCTGAGCCAGGGAAAGATCCTGTGGGCAGGGCCCTTGGGATTTCCTGATGTGTGAGTCTGCAGAGGTGAGGAAGTGGCTGTGAGGGTGGAGAGGCTGCCAAGTTCCAGGGGCTGCTTCACAGGGACCTGAAATCCCACCCAGTCCCCCCTCCTGCCATGGGCAGGGACACCTTCCACTGTCCCAGGCTGCTCCAAGCCCCGTTCAGCCTGGCCTTGGGCACTGCCAGGGATCCAGGGGCAGCCACAGCTTCTCTGGGCACCCTGTGTCAGGGCTTCAGCACCCTCACAGAGAACAATTCCTTCCCAATATCCCATCCATCCCTGCCCTCTGGCAGTGGGAAGCCATTCAGCTTGTCCTGGCCCTTGTCCCAAGTCCCTCTCCAGGTTTTGGAGCCCCTGGAGACACTGGGAGGTGCCTTCTGCACTTTCATAAAATGAGTGTTCCTGTATTGACAGCAATGGGGTTTATGCTGCTTTGTGTGTCTGTGAGGGGGTAAAATCCTTTTCTCACTAAAAATCAGGCCTTGTAGCAGATAAATCCCAGAATGCAGCTSTGGTGAGAGAAAGTGACTCCAGCCACCACTGTCCTTAATAAATACGCATTGCAAAATCATCTTGGCTCCCTCTGATTCGCATCAGGGAGCTTAAATTTGCCATTACAGGGAATCTGACTTGTCAAAATYCCATCTGTAATTACAAACCTGCATGAGGAGATGGTGAAGTGGCGGGAGAAGGAAGGAACCCATTAGGATTTAGCTGCCAAATGTGTCCCGTTTCCAGAATGATTTAAAAGGTTGAAATCCACAGCAGGTAAGAGCACAAAGTGTCACTTCACAGTGCCAATAAATTCATGCAGGGACAGTCACCGACCACCCTACTGAAGCCTGGATTTACACTCAGTCCTAGCAGAGCCAGGCTCCAAAGTAAATATAATTACCTGGGCAACAGCCCTGAACTCTTGCAAGTCTGATTTGTGCCTTTGGCAGCCAGAGAGAAGAAAAAAGCTGCAGGAGGAGGGAGGGAGGGAGGGATGGAGGCAGGGCAGGAGGTCACCAGCACACCCTGAATCTCAGCATCAGTTTGGAGACACCAAACTGCTCCTCTTTTTGARAGCCTCCCTGGGAGCAAAGCCTGGCTGGGAGATGCTCTACTGAGGATTTCCATCACCTCTGGGRTGCAAGCACAGGGAGCCAGGCAGCAGGATCAAAACAAATGAAGGAAAGGAAATGAGATGGGTGGGAAGAAAAGCTAAAGCTCTGATGGGATGTGTGGGTGTGTCGCTGTTTTCCCCACGGACGAGTAGAGAAACGACACGAAGTCCAGGCTCAGGGATAAATGGATGATGATTTTAATGAATTCTCAGAAGGCTTTTCTATGTTAGTTCACAAAGTGTATTAAGTGGCATAAGGTAATTGGTTTTTGCCATCCACCCCCCAAGGGGATTGGTCAAGTTCTAGGACACCCATCTCTGAATGTTTTTCTAGTTAGAACCATAACAATTCTTCCAAAACAATCCGCAGCTGCAAGAAGTTTACAAAACTGTGACACTGTTTTGTCTTGCTTGCATGGGAAAGACAGARCTCTCACAAAATGCTGCAGAGAGCCGGAAAATCTCTCTGCTAAAGCTTTTCAGTGTCCACATGGGTGCTCCAGCAGGAGGGGCAGCAGCTCAGGTGTCCCCTCCCAGGTGCACGGGGACATTTTGCTGTCRTGGGAGGTGTGGCAGGGAGAGTGAAGCTGCAGGCAGGTCACGGGGGGGGTTTCCAGCGTGCGGTGTCAGCTCTGACTCCTTGGGCTCTGCTCCGAGCCGAGACGTGCAGTTGTTAAATACCTGTCACTGCCGTGTCACAGGGCACGGCCTCTGCCAGCCAGCCCGGCCCTGCAGGCTCTCCCTGCTCTGCTTTCCATCCTCTGAACCGCAGCAATGCCTCTGGCATTGAGCTGACTGTAGAAAATCAATAAGCAGCGCTCTCAGCTCAATGGAGCAGCAGGAGACAATTGCAGAGCTCAGGACGTGCCCAGATGGGCCTTGGCCCCACCTGAAACAGCTGTGCCCCTAGAAACCTCTCTCTCACCACCTTCTGTGTGGGGAGGGTTTTAAACACTGGTTTCTGGCTGCTGTCACAGCTCCAGGGCAGAAGAAAAGAGCTTTCTGGACAGGTGTACACAGCTTTTTTTGCCTTCCAGCTGTGGCCAGATGAGGTTAACCCTGGGGATGCACAAGAAACTCCTCCTGGGGGCCTTCCAGTTGTCRCCCCTGGGCTGGGGATGCACTGGAACACCCGGTGTCACCTTTGCTTAGAATTTTTCATAAATGGGATTATTTTAATTCGAAAGAGCTTCAAGCCATGACTCCAAATTGCAGCTGCTCTCTGTTCTCCCAAGCATGGGCAGTAAGGGGACAAGGTGTTTGGGGTTGGGGTTTTTTTTCAGGGAAAGCTTTTGGAGAGTGCTCCTTGTTAGGCAGTTCAGAGCACATCCTTGGCAGGCACCACCCTGTGCTGCCAGAGCTGCCCKGATGCCCAGGCACGAGGAGGAGGRGCAAGAGGAGCCTCCTCAGAGCACAGAGACACCCACGGTGGTGGACACAGCAGTGCTGGGCTAATGCTTGGACTCGATGGCCTCAGAGGTCTTTTCCTGCTGGTGGTCTKTAGGGCCCCTTCCACCCCCACCTGTGCTGTGGTTCTGTGATGCTCTGRCCTGGTTTTGCCTTGGCTGCCGGCTCTGGGTGATGGCAATGAGAGACCCAGCTCTGCTGGGGGCTGGCAAAATCTCAGTGGCTGCTCAGCACAGGCAGGAGAAAGCAGAGATACAAAAAAAATCTGATGTATAAGCAAGGGAAAAATGCGATTCAGTAGATCAAACAGATCAAACAGAATTCCTGCCTGCTCAGCACTGCTGTCTTCATGTTAAAATACTGAGAGATACTCACACGTTTGTCTTCTCCAGYCCTTCCTCAGGGCGTGCCTGAGCTGGGAGTGCCCTGTGGGACTGAGCAGGGACTGGGCCAGGTGCAGACCCAGCTCAACACCTTTATCAAGGAGCCAGGCCATCCTCATTCCAAAATGCAGACTGGCTCCCTGCATCCTCTGTCACACAGGATGATGCCCCAGGTGTGGTCTGGCCCAGGAAAAGCTCTTGGGTGGTATTGGAAAGGAACTGGTGGGACAAGGAATGTCTTGGAACATTCAAGGGTACAAGGGCTCTAGATGGTGAGAAATGAGCCTCTCTGAGGAGAAGGGGCAGGGCCAGGCCTGGTTCTCTCATTTCTCAGCCTGGAAACCCTTGGCTTAGAGAACAGTCCTCCTCTGAAATGATCTCYGCTGCTGAGCCTTCCCCGAGAGTGCCCGGCAGCTCCCAGACAGGGCACCCCCAGCAGGAGCCAAGCCCTTGCTGCAAGATGTGCTTCGAGTGCCACGAGGGTTCCTGAGGGCTCACAAATCCAAAATGGAATTCAGGAGCTGAGGGAGAGCAGCCTCTGGGGCTCAGGGGACATGGCACCCTGACCTGCTGGTCAGCAGCGTGCCAAGAGGGGGTCTGGCCCACAGGGGATTTTGTGTTTGAGAGCCTGGCACCTCCTGTTCCCACAGCTGCCCTCAAGTGCAGCCTCCTGCATTCGCTGCATGGTGCAGCGATTGGAGCCTGTGCACTTCCCCTGAGGTGCTCCTAGGGGCTGGGGAGAGAGGAATTTCCTTGATGGGATGTCTCCACCTGCCTCCAGCCACCGTGGCTCCCAGGCAGATAAAGTGTGTTCCCCCCAAACCAAAGCTTTTTGTGGAACAAACATGTTTTGTGATGGCCATAAACTAAACCACAAGAAGTTCCACCTCAACAGGAGGGAGAATTTCTTTACACTGACGGTGTCAGAGCACTGGAAGAGCTGCTCAGGGAGGGCATGGAGCCTCCCTCTCTGGAGACATCYCACACCCACCTGTGTCACCTGCTCCAGGTGACCCTGCTTGGGCAGAGGGGTTGGACTGGATGATCCCCAGAGGTCCCTTTCAGCCCTAAGGATTCTGTGAACTGTTCAGCCCCTTTAACAACCTTCCAGCCCTATTCATTACAGCTGTGGCACCATCTCTGGTCAGCCCCTGGRCTTGTCTTGCTGCCCTGGACAAGTTTGGGAGCAATGCAAGCCCCAATTCTCATCCCGCTTTGCCAGCCTGGAAAAAGGTACCCAAAGGAGACTCTCAGCAGCCCTTTTCCTTCACCCTCCATCACCTCTTTCCATAAGCACATTGATTTTGGGAGACAGGACTGTGTTCCGACCATGGTCTCCAAGGCAGCCCAAATTGTCTCACCATGTGCAGGACACACAGTGCTGGCAAATGTCCCCAGGCTGGAAGGTGGCAGCTGGGAGTGCTCCATGCACAGGCACTGCCCATGGGGGAAAGGAGGCACCTGGGGGTGACCTGAGACACCTGGGCAGGGGTTGATGAAAAAATGTGTCACTGTGGCCACCAAGCTTCTCTGCCCACGTCCTGATTGTGGCTGAAGTTGTCTGAGATCTCTCTCCCGTTTATCCCTCTCCAATTTCCACCTTTTTCCCATGAAAACGCTGAACCTGGGGGGTGCTGCCTGCTCTTTGGTGGTGTGAAGAGAGCAAACAGTAAGGAAAGCTGGTGAGCACTGGGAGAGGCAGCTGTGTCATATCCCAGGGCAGCTGGGATGCTGGGACTGCCAGGGTGCTGCTGCTCATCCTCCAGAACAGGAGCACTGGGCAGGAAAAGGAGGCGGCACAGGCAGGAGAGGGAGGAGGAAGAGGAGCAGCAAGAAGGCCCTGTCCAAAGGCGGTACAGGCAGCTGGGGGAGCAGTACACCAGCAGGAGCTCAGTGCAGTGACCCAGGCTGGTGGCACAGAGTGGCTCAGCCACCCCCCCTCCATCTGGCTGCTCACTGAGCCTCTCCGCATCCTCTGCCCATGGCTTTTGGGAAATCTGCACTGCCTGACAGTTAACAGGACTCCAATATGTTTTGTCAGCTCCTGAACGGCCACGAAAGAGGAAACGGAAAGATTATACAGGCCCCAAGGCAGGGGGGCGAGAGATTTTAGCTGTGAGAGTGCCAGAGCACAGCCAGAGCTGGTCTCAGGGTGACCGGAGCCGTGGATGGCACAGCCCAGGATGAACATTTGTACACAACAGGGCTCTTCTCCGAGCACAGCCCCGCTGGGCTCCGGGGCCGGGCTGCAGCTGGAGCCCACRTTGGCAGCAGCAATGAGCAAAGCTCCTGGGAGGGGAGCAGAGGGCTCCTGGAACATGGAGAGGCACCAGAGCAGATCTGCCAGGGTTTCCAGCGTGTTCCTKGGTCCTGGYGTTCACACCACAAGAGCGCTGTCGGCTCCTCCTCGGCAGGCTCYGGGGGARCACTGGGAGGCTGGAGCTCGAKCCACATTTATCCACATGGATCYGTGCCCTGTGGGARCACACTGCTGGAACGAGGGCTCGTTAATGGGGAAGGAATGACAGAAAGAGCCTAATAAATGTCCCTCACACCCTAAACACTCCGAGCTGCTGGGGCTGAGTGCTCCTCACTCCGTAAGAGAAACAATTATTTCCCCGCGCAGATTAAATACAATGCAGACTAAAAGCACGCGGATGAAAGCAGCCAAAACCCTGGGGTGAGCGGCACATTGCAGGAAAATAGGAAAGTATTCCACTTGTAGCACACTAAATATTAWCTGTGGCAACAGTAGGTTCAATGGGACACCTCTAGGGAGGTGCAGAAGTCCTGCCAGAGCATGGATGGAATGAGGTCCCTCAGTTGTACAGGTTCCTGCAGCCCTGGCTAGCGAGGGAGATGGAACAGGAGGTGACGGTCCCATCCACCTCATATCCAGACAACATTCGCGTGGTGTTTGTAAGGATACAATCCATTAGCTGGCTGAAAAAGTGACTTTTCAGTGCTCAGAGCAGCCTGGGTTTGCTCTCAGTAATGTTAATGGCAAAAATGTTACCTAAAGAGAGACCAGGAGGGCTCATTCCCAATGCTTTCATCTCCATCCTTCTCTTTAATTAAAATAATTTAATTAATTTAATTACAATAAAAAACAGACTCTGTTGCACCTACATAAATCCTACAAGGTCCACCCTCTTAAACAACCTCCTTCAAGAAATTAGTTGAGTAAAATACACTGAAAACCATAATTACATCCAGTTTATCCAGTTTATCAAACAAAATCTCTAATGTATATTTGGCAATCAGCTTCCTGTCTCTGAAAGTAATTTTTTCCTACAAAAAATTTGGGCCTGATGTTTTGAGCTGTCAAGGATGTGAAAACCCAAGGAAAAACTCAGTTGCTCATCASTATGGCAAATCCAACTCATTAATGCACTTTCCTCCCCATTCCAAAAAGAAGAAGAAAGAAAATAATCCAAGATATTTGGGAACAATATCATTCTTCAATATAAACTGTGGATCACACTTCAGAAAGAAACCAGAAGGGAGGGGAGCAGAATGCTGTGTAGATTTCTGTCATGTGTCATTTTTCTCTTGCTATTAAGTTCAAAGGAAAACAAAGTCCACTATAATCAAGAGCAATTGTTATGGTAGGAACATTTATAAGGTACAATGAATATAAATGGGCCACTTTTCCTGCAACAGAGTGCAAGGAAAATCCTGTTAAAAACAATTACTTAGAGTCTCTGGCAATAAACCCAGCACTGTGGACCCCTTGAACCCAGAGCTCCTGGTGTCCGGCCACCAATTGTGCGGTCAGGAGTTAAGAGGATCTTTAGGCAAGGCTGCCATTAAAATCACTTCCTGCAGTCCCAGGAGCAGGAATGATGCCTTTGGGAGGAGCAGCAGGGTTCACATGAGTGGGCTGTCCGCTCCCTGCAGCTCGAGCCACGCTGGGAGCTCAGCCCTCCGTGCAGGGGAGAGGTTTGGGCTCCTCACCTTCGGCATCTGGGGCAGCAGGGACAGCGGGAGACACCCTCAGGGAAGGGGGATCCAGGATCACTCCCACACTTGGGCTGAATGACTCAACTCTTGTTCAAACCTCGTTTTCGCCAAGACCATGAGTTCTCCCTTCAGACTTAGCTGGTGATGGTGTGGGGTTGAGACGTTTTGGGCAGGTCTGGATTAGCCTCCTGAGGATCCTCTCAGAGCTGACACCTCGTGTGTCAAGGAGAAGTGACAAACCTGGATGAAAGGAACAGTTCTTGTGATGCTATGATGATTTTTTTGCCTTTTCTTTTATACCCCTTTTATACCTTTTTACAACTTCTGTATTCTTAGTGCTTTTTGCTGACATTCTTGGCCTTGTTTGTTAAGCTGAGAGACTCAACATTTTAGGGATTTCGTAGTTAGGGATCAGAGTGCCCCAGASCCCAAGGTCCTCTCCAGAACACATTTTGTAAACTGAGATAGAACCATCCAGGGGAAGGTTCCTTGGGGAGGGGGGGCTCACTCGAGCCTCTCATTGGGGAATCTTTGATAGATCTGCTAATTAGTAACACCTATAATGTGATACCAGATCTATCTGTGTGTGTGCACTGCGGTGTGCATGGAGGTGCACTCGACCTGGGCGTGGTGCACCTAAGGATCCTTAAAATAAATACCAAGGTAAAATCCCTTTTTCCCTTCTAACYGTGTTTGACTCTTGATTTTAAGACCAGGAAAAGGCATCACTTGGATGCCTCATTGCTGCCATTGCCACTCTTTGGACTGTTTAGGGAGGGGGGTGAGTGAGCCCAGAGCATCCCTGCACCCRTGCTGGCTGCAGGTGTCCTGGGCATGGCCTGCTCTGCCTCCTGCCCCTTGGATCCCAACCCAGCTCTTTCTGCTCACAGCAAGGAGATTTTTAGTCCCAAATCTGTAATGAGTTCCTGGGAAGGAACAGATTCAAACCAAGCTGGCTGAGCCAGGGGAGGCCGAAGGCTGACAGCCAGGGCTTGGACTCTGGGGACTCTCCAAAAGCCAGGGCCTGAGCAGCTGYGAAATGGGGACTGGGAGGCAGCACTGGAGCAGCCTGTCCCTGCCTCTGCTTCCCCGAGCTGCCAYCACCCAGGAGTGTCACCAGAGCCGTGGTTTGAGCTGGGCTGAGGCAACAAAAACACAGTAAGGGAGGACAATCTCCTCTCCATTCCCCAAATCACTGGCTATCACCACGTTGACTTAATTAACTGTTAACATCTCTGTAATTAAGCAGTAATAGAAATTATTCCCTCTCGGTRCTGATGAAGATAATGAATAACAATCATGGCTGCTTTGTTTCCCAGCACTAATCTGTTTTGAAATATACATTGATTTTATTTTGATTAGGGCTAAACCCACTTTCCACGCCGCAAAAAAACCTCTCTGATTTGAGTAAATTGCTGTTGGCATTTACATTATGATAATCAGCTCAGAATCAGCTGCTCTCTTCCTGGGTGTCATTTGCTTACTTCCTAGTCCACTGTAATTTGGGGGTTATACTTGGGAATATTTAATTCTGGCTTCCTTTCTGCTTTGCTCCGTGATCCACATGTTCCCCGTCCCTGTTATCCATGAATGGTCCGTAACTCTGCAGGCTCATCCAGGCTCCTTCTCCTGCTGCTCTGACAGTCCTGGGCTGCCTTCCTYGAGCCAAGCCCAGCTTCAAGGCCCTGGCAAGAGTGGGAATTAGTGAAAACTCCAAAGAAAACCAAAGCTTATGTGYTGGTTTTGCACTGAAACCCTGTTTCCTGTTATTTTCCTGATTCGTTTGGAAAATCCCCAGAGTCAGAGCTTGGTACCAAACTGCCTCAAAAATATATTCTAATTATTTCACTTGTGCTCCYGCCTCTGTCCCAGCCTTCCTGTCTGCTCTGTGCTCATCCCGCTGCCACTGAGGTGGGGGCCTGGGTTTGGGTCTGGTTTGGATCCCAGCTCAGACACCAACGTTGCAGTTAAAACCCCTGGACTCAAGTGTTTCACTACAAACATCTGAATTTTTCCTGCTGCTTTTAGGGCAGAGTGTGTATCTGGCAACAATGAGATATTTTTTAATCTCAGGGTTGAATTCTTTATTTAAATTATTCACAGCATTCAGTTCTGGCATTTTCTAAAAGGAACTTTTTCCTGCTTGAAAATGTTTCTGGTTTTTTATTCAATGTTTATTTTGATTTATTTTCTTTTTARGAGGAGAAGCACATCCTTTTCAACAATTCTGGTTTTGTATTTTCAATTTCAAATCATCATAAAAGACATGTTTTTCTTTTGAACTGGAAGACAACTTCTGTCCAGAGCAGCAGCCCAGCAACCAAATTTTTTCGGCCCAGTAAGTTTAACAAACTTTTTTTTTTATGKTCCTGTAGCAAAACATTTCAAAAATTCTTTGCTGTGAAACTTCTCCCATCATCCTAAGCCAAGCTATCCAAGAAGAAGTTTATTTCTGATGTTTAAAAATAGTTTAAGTTCTCCAGTATCCTGGGAATGCTGCTGGCCTCAGCCTGGGAGGAAGGATGCACGACCTCCTGCTACCTGCTTTTGTGGGCTGAGGAAAGTGTGAGGAAGATTGGTCTTGATGATCTTGGAGGTCTTTTCCAACATTAAGGATTCTGTGATCCCTCCTCAAAGCCTCTTCCCTTCCTTTGCTGACCTCTCCTCCTTCCCCAGGCTCTGCTCAGCCCTCCCCAAGACTGCAGGGAGGTGGGCAAGTGGTGGGGGGGTATCCTGGAGGGATCCTGAGTGCAGGTGCTCGGGGGGATGCAGGACAGAGCATTTTCCTTGGAAACAGGAGGGCTGGAGCTGCCACAGCTATTTCAGATTTCTCCAGCCTGGGCTGGGGCCTAAGATAAGCAAAGTCCGCCAGCACTGCTAGGGCAGCCCAGCCAGAGGAGGAGTGGGCCAGGGACTCATGGACATGGCAATTCAGGAGGAAGTCCTTCCCTGAAAGGGTGGTCAGGCACAGGAAGGGGCTGCCCGGGGAGGTGGTGGAGTTCCCGTCCCTGGAGGTGTCCAAGGAAGGCCTGGAGGTGGCACTCAGTGCTCTGGGCTGGGGACACGGTGGGCATTGGGCACGGATTGGGCTCAGTGACTTTGGAGGGCTTTCCAACCTCAGTGATCCTGGGATTCTGTGATTGGGCCTTACCCCCAAAACCAGGAAGCATAAGAATTGCCTTTAAATTAATTGTAAAAATAATTTGCTCAATCCATGAGTCCGTACTACCAGCTTAGACTAGGTCCTGCAGGGATCAAGATCTGACTCCTCTCTTTCAGGGATGGGCTTCCGGAATGTTTTGGTGTGTGAGGATGGAGCACATCACCTGATCACAGAATCCCAGAATCACTGAGACCTCCAAGGGCAGCGAGTCCAAGCTGTGCCCGATCCCCACCGTGTCCCCAGCCCAGAGCTCTGAGTGCCACATCCAGTTGTTCCTTGGACACTCCAGGGATGGGGACTCCAAACCTCCCTGGGCAGCCCCTTCCAATGTTTAGCAACCCTTTCTGTGAAGGAATTCTTCCTGATATCCAACCTGGACCTCCCCTGGGGCAGCTTGAGGCCGTGTCCCCTCCTCCTGTGTCCCCTTGTCCTGTCACCAGCCTGCAGCTGGATCCTGTCAGCTGCTCATTAACATGGACGTGGATGGGAAACGAGCTGGGTCTTTTTTCTTAACACCAGCAACCATTTCATCACCCAACAGCCACGCTGGTACATCCAAGAGAGGTTTGGAACCAAAATGGCACCATAATTCTCATTGTTCAGGTGCGGCACCCCAGACACGGCACAGCAGGATCACACATCCAGCCCTGGGAATGACACCCGGCTTCTTTTCCAGCACATACTCAGGGGAAGGACAGGTTCCACCCCCTTCCACATGCCCACTCTGTCACAAAGAGAGGGGGTTAAACACTGATCAAAGGGAACAGCAGAGGGATGGGGTGGCCAAGCAGGCAAACCCCAGTTCTGTAATTGGAATCATTCATGGCCCAGGGCAAACAGAAACAAGAAAATGCAGAGCAAGGGGYGGCACAGAGGAAAAGAGGCTTTGAAAAATGCAAAGGCAACCTGCAAACATGCAGGGAAATCTGAACTTTYCACTTCAAAGCATTTAAAGTCAGTGTTAAAAGGCTGTTTCTGAAAGGTTTCCGTTCTGCTGCCTCTTGTGCACAATTTTTGTTTAACTCAAACTCCCTCTCAGAAACAATTTTTTTATTTCATGCTTGAGCTCTGCTGCTGGTTCTGGGAGAAGAGGCGCTGTGTGAGTGCGTGAACAGAAGATACCGGGAGTTGTAAAGACTCGTGGAATAAAAGAATGTTTAGGTTGGCAGAGGCCCTTAAGGTCATCGAGCCCAACCATTAACTCAGGAAGGCAAGGCAGGGGAGGGACAGGGAATGCAAACCAAGGGAGGGGTAGGCAAGGCAAGGCAAGGAAAAGGAGGGGTAGGGAAGGCAAGGGAGGGGGCTGAAAGGCTGCCTTGTCTTCCCTTGCCTCATGTGCCSCTCCCTTCCTGCCAAGTCCATCAYTAAACCATGTCTGTAAGCATCACATCCACMCAGCTTTTAAATCCCTTCAGGGTCCCACTGCCCTGGACAGCCTCTGCCAATGCTTGATAACCCTATCAGTGAAGAAATTTTCCCTAATGTCCAACCTGAACCTCCCCTGGTTCAACTTGAGGCCGTTCCCTCTCCTCCTGTCCCTGTTCCCTGGGAGCAGAGCCCGACCCCCCCGGCTGCCCCCTCCTGTCAGGGAGTTGTGCAGAGCCACAAGGTCCCCCCTGAGCCTCCTTTTCTCCAGGCTGAGCCCCTTTCCCAGCTCCCTCAGCCACTCCTGGGGCTCCAGCCCCTTCCCCAGCTCYGCTCCCTTCCCTGGGAGGTGTCCCAGCAGTGCCAGTGCAGGGGACAGTCACTGCCCTGGTCCTGCTGCCACACTGTGGGTGACACAGCCCAGGTGCCATTGGCCTCTTGCCCACCTGGGCACACCTGGGTTCAYGTCCCTCCACTGTCACCAGCACCCCCAGGGCCTTTTCCAGCTTTCCAGCTGCTCTGCCCCAATCCTGGAGCATTCCATGGCATTGTTGTGACCCAGCCCTTGGCCTTGTTGAGCCTTATCCACTTGAGCTCAACCCATGATCCAGCCTGTCCAGATCCCTCTCCAGAACCTTCTCCAGCAGATCAGCTCTCCCACCCAACTCACTGTCCTCTGCAAACTGCCTCAAGGTGCCCTCAGTCCCCTCGTCCACATTGTCAGTAAAGACATTGAGCCCTGGGGACACCCCTGGTGTCCAGCACCCAACTGGATTTAACTCCATGGAGGATCTTTAACCTCCAAGACTGGATTTAGCTTTGATTTCTTATGGCCAAGCCAGACCTGAAAGTCTGGACACTTCAAATTAACACTTCTTTGGCCACTCCATGGCCAGTCCATGAAGTGGAAAACTAGACAAAACCTGAGTCATGGCCACAAGGGCACTCCCCGAGCATTTGGGGGAACAGAGTTTTGCCTTCACCAGGCTCTTCCCACGAGCTGCAGGAAGGATAATCCTGCAAAGCCCTCATGCATCACAGCTCCCAGGGCAGCCTCTGCTCCCACACAAACCCACGGCTCGGAAATCCCATCCCAATCTCCCAGCAGATGGGGCTGGCACGGGGGCTCTGGCCCTGGACAGGCACATTCCCAGCTGCTGCGTGGCCGGGGAAGGGCCGGCTCCACGTCCTTTGCTTGTCAGCATTAATCAAGCATTAAAGCAAAGGACAAGCAGATTTTGCTGATTTAATGGATAATTCCAGCTTGTTTGGTCCATCTAATTCAAAGTACTAGAACTGAATCTGAAGTGACTACAGCCTGTCCCTGCTTATCTTTGTCAATAGCTTTAGACACAGGTCAATGCAGGTAATCAGTTTTCAAGGGACTCGTAAAAATAGCAGAAGTTTCTATTTAGATATACTTTTTTTCATTTGTAAATGCTCTCTTTCCTTCATTATTGCCATTAAGTTTTGGGATTTTGTTTAGCTTTTTTCCCTGCAAAATTAAATCTTTTATTATTATTATTATTATTATGAAAATAATTTCTTCCATCTCCCTGCTGACCCTCTACTGACATATACATGAATTATGGCTTGCTAAGGCACTTTTCTTCCTGAAATAGTTTGTAAAGGAAGGGAATGAGCTTTGTGAATATTGGCTGGGCTTGAAACAACCCTGTGAGTGACCCTGATTAATGTGGTCATGGTTTGAGGAGGAAAACGTGATGGGCAAAGGTTTCCAACACAATCCAAGGAATATTTTTATACCAGAAATGCTGCACACTCCTTTTTTTCCTGCACACTCCTTTTTTCCTGCATGCGCAAAGTCCAAGTGCAAGCTACAGGGAATTTATAGGCAGAGACAAGCTGCTTAGATGATCAAATAAAAGATGTTTAAACCTCATCAATCTTTCACGAAGCAGAAGGGAAATTTGATTGTCTGTGACAAATGAACGACCTTTGGCAGTTCTGCACAAAGGTGAAGCAGATCCCAGAGTAACAGCACAGGCAGCAGGGGCAGCAGTGGAGGTTCACATTTTATAGAGGACTCTTTATATGATGAAGTCCATCCAGTAAAAAACCTCCCAACATCCCGTGGCTCCGTGTGTAGCAAATTTAGGAGTGGCTGCTCGGAGACATCACAACTTTCCCTGTGGAAACCCCGAAGCAGGAACTTTGGCTCCTAAATATCTTACTTGGGCAGGAAGAGAAGTCAAGCAAAGGGCCAGCAGGTCCTTTTATCCCTCCTGGGAAACGCTGTCCTTTATGGCCTCCCCCGGGAGCACAGCTCTGGGGACAGCAGCGCACGCTCTGCTCTCTCAGGTGGGTCATGGATAATGGCAGCAGGCTCTGGACTGCAGAGCCGGTCTCTTGGGAATGCTTTTGAACTTGCAGGTGAAGATTAGGAAGCAAAATGGGGACAGGTACAGCTGCTGGAGCTGGGGCTTTTGGACTTGTGAGAAATCAGCTGTGCTGCTGCTGCTGCTCCTCAGCTCCTCTGAGCTCAGCAGCTGCGTTTATCCTGAAGGACAGATCACATGGATATTCCATGGATTGGAAATATAAGGATGATTTAAGAGCTCCACAGGCTGACRAGACATCTTCTCCAGGCTGGTGAGTTAGGGCTTGTCTCTCTTCATCAGTTTGATTGATCTCAAGGTCACCTCAAAGCCCAGTCCTGCAGAACTCCGGGCCTGGCTCCAGGCTGCTGCCTCCAGGTAACTGCAGCCTTCCCAGTAAGGGGACCAGCTCTTTCCCATTCCTGTGCCATCTCCACGCCACTCTGCCATGGGCCGGGGCACACCAGGGCACAGAAGCACTGGAAGTTCTCCAGCAGCTCCCACCTTGTACTGGGGGGTGGATACCAGCCTGTAGCAGACAGTCCAGGGATGCATCCAGAGCAAGGCTTCCCAAAGGTTCCTGGGACAGGATTTAATGTGCACTTAATTGGACTATCTTTCATGCAAGGAACAACTCCAATAAACAGAAAATACTGAGAGGAACACAGAGGTGCCCCCCAAAATGTCGATGTTCTTATTTGCCTGTGTCTTGGTGAACTTCATTGTGTGGTACCTACAGCACGAGCTGGGGGGATACTGGAAGAATTGACCATTAGTTTTAAGGATTCACTGTGTAAGGCACTGGAAAACTTGAAAGACAGGAGACATTTTTAAATGCCAACCTTTGAAATGTTAAATAAGAAGACAGAGAATCAGGAGCTTCCCTTTCAAACCTATAAAACTTCAGTTTTCAGAAAACACTGAAGTGGATAATCAAATAGTCTATCTGTGAGCTCACAGAGGAGTATAAAGGGATGAGTAACAGTCTGTATGGATTTGTCAAGAACAAATATGTCAAACCAATCTAATTTTCCTTTATGACAGTGCAAAAAGCCTTCTGGATAGAGAAGAAACAGACCATGTCATAGATCTTGATTTTAGTCAGGCTTTTGACACTGTCTCCTCTGATACTTCCATGAGCTAGAAAAATATCATCTAAGTGAATATATTATTGGGTAGTTGCAAAACTGGTTACAAAATTATAGATGGAGCAATCATTGACAGATTACTGTCAAAATACGATGCTTGCAGTATGGACTGAGCTTTCAGCACTTTCATTAATGGTCCCGATGATGGAACGGAGAAAACACTTCTCAAGCTGGCTGACACCTCCACATGGAAAGGACTGCCAGGATTTGGGATGAGTAGACTCACAAACGAACTGCACAGGCTCAGAGCTGAGCTGGAGATGATTTGAAACAAAAAGGGATGCTGCTTGGTGGGCATAAGTCCGCCTGGAAGGGAATGGTCAGCTGTGGGAACTCCAGCTGGGAACAACTGGCTGATGAGCAGATCTGAAGGGAAGTCTGTGAGATGATTGTGGATCAGGTGCTCAGCAGGAGAAGGCAAAGMCTCACTCCACACAAACTGTGATTTGTGAGCCGTGTCAGAAACTCCTCCATCAGCTTATCTCATAGGCTTTGGACACATATGGTTAATGCTCAGCCAGTCTTGTGTCCCTACAAAAACACTGTGTTCTCTGAAATGATTTCTCCTCAACTTAGCAGTGGCATATTTAGCTTCGAACATATTGGGCTTGGAAGGCAAGGCAAGACTGAAATTGTGGTGTGACTGTGGAGCAAACTGTCCAACTCTCCCATTAGTTGGGGGGTTTTTTTGTTACCCACTTGTCTTCCTCAGCACATTGCTTATGAGAGTGCGGGGGTGGGATCAACTTGGGGAACCAAGCAGGCTCCTGGTAAAGCCTCATCAGCTGAAAACTTGGCTTTGCTGGTTGATTAAGCAAACAAAACCAGTGTTGGAGGACAAGGTCCACTTTTGCTTTCTTTTCAAATAATGGCTTTCCTTCTCCCCACTCTGCAGCGGGATGTGAGTCCCTGCTGCCCGCTCCTGCCTTTCCAAAGGAAGCCACACAGAGCCTTTCCATGGGAAATGTCCAGACAAACCCTTTGCAGCTCCCCAGGCCCCTGCACACGAGCACAGAAAGTCCAGGGAGTTTCAGAGCCCTCCCCATCTCTCTTGCTCCGTTTTTTTTTCTGGAGAAAATCTGATTAAAGCTGTGCGGGAGAGAAGCAGATGGCAGTTTTGACGCGAGGTGAAGACAGCTTAATCTCCATCTGTGCTGACATTTTCACATGCCTCCCTGCAAACGCTGGCCCCTGATAAGCTCTAATGCAGAGCTGGGGGGTCTCGGTGCCCTTTGCCGGAGGATTTTCCAGGCGGGATGTTGGGAGCTGGCAGACACCGGCCACGGGCTGTGGCCCTTGCAGGAGACACCGATCATTACCCAGCGGCTCGGAGATTGGGCTATCGACCTAATTAACACCCTGAGCACCTCGGCAGCGCTGAGCTCGGGCTTTCGGGAAGCATCTGCTGCAGCCCTGCCCTGCCCTGCCGGCTCCRCGCTCCAGAGAGGCAATTAGGGAAGCTGCGGAGCGAGGTCAGGGAAAAAGGAGGCACAAAGGCAGTGCATCTTCTGAAGGGGAGCTAATTACAGAGGGTAATTCCAGTATCCCGAACACYGAGCGCTCCTGTAAGTCAGAAGAATCTGGCAATTAAGGCAGTGATGCCTTTTGTGCTCGGTTTCTAAGTAAGCACATGGAATTTTGGTGTTGGAGGCTCGAGTGTATCTGGCAGGGCCCTTCCCCAGTGGAGTTTGCCAGGCCACCTTTGCCTAGATCCAGGCAGCTTTTGGAGTGGCTGTGGAGGGCAAGCCCAGGGAATGCGGTCCTTGCTGGGAGCACATGGGACTGGGAGCCCTGTGGCATCACTTGTTCACCTGCTGGGATGGGAGTGCTCCGTCCAACCCTCTCCATCGCCTGGGACAGGCAGGCACGGCTAAAACACAGAGTTCAACACAGCTCTGTGGAGATGGCAAATCCCTTAAAGGTGAAACACTGCAAAAACAGATGGCCCTGCTGCAGGGCGCTGGCCAGAGCACTCGGAAATGTGTTTTCCATGGGTTTCCCTGCCAGAAGCGGAGGCACAGCCCCACGTGCTCTGTGCCAGCCTCCAACGGGGCCCACAGCACCCAGCAGAAGAGGTGAGGTGCTCAGCTGGGGAAGGCAGGAGCATCTCAAATCCAAATCCTTGTTGGAGAGCGTGAGGAAGACACTAAAAAGGCTTAGCAGTAGGACTGGGGATTCAGTGCTCCAACACAAGCAACTGGAAAACACCTCTCATTAAATGGAGCACCCAAATCACACAGAGCAGTGGCAAAGGTGAGGTTTAATTGAAGTCGGCTTCTGACGTGAAGGAAGAAAGGAAAGCAGGATAATTTTATGGCCCAGCTGCAGTCTCAAGGCTCCCATTAACATCAGCAGTACAGCACATTTTTTGCAAAGAAGGAATCAAAGCCCTGGGTGCGGGGGACACCAGAAGGCGGCGAGGAGAGAGTTGTCCAGCAGAGAGCCCAGAGCTGATGTGTCAGCATGAGTCAGGAAGGCTGTTCCCGCTGACTGCCACCCTGGGATCCATCCCAAGGCTGCAAGAATGGAAGAGAAATCAGAGCTACAAATTCCTCCTGAAGACCTGAACTGCCCGAGGGGATTAGGCCGGGGTTTGGCTGCACATTCAGGACAGGTTTGTGAGCAGGCTCCAGGCCAGGTTCCTGGGGTCCCAGCAGGACACAGGGCAAGCTCCCGGGGCACGGCCAGGCATCAGCTCAGCACTGCAGCCACAGCTTTGGGGTTACACAAAGCTTTGGGTTCTGAGCAACACCAGGACTTCTCAGCTTCTCTGCCCTTGGTGGGGACCCAGCGTGCTCAGCTCGTGTCAGGAGGTGGCTGAGCACAGGAAGGGGATGTTTACTGCAGCCCCAGCTTTACTGTGTGTCCTCCACACCCATCCACAAGCTCTCAGCTCCCCATCCCTGAGGGAATGTCACCAAGCAGTCAGGCAGCAGCACCATCCAGTGCACGTTGTGGCTCCTGGGCGTTCAGGACACTGCGTTGATGACAACACACGAGTGCAGGGCCCAGGGAGCTGCACAGCAAACCCAGGCCAGGGAGCCGCTTGAGACAGCATCTCCTGAGAGCAAACACCTTATCTGAGGCGTCTGGAGGTGTGTAAAATAACACAATCTGCACAGACAGGTTTAGGATGCCTCCTGTGGTTGGCTGACACCCCGATGAGTTACTGCCCAGGGACCTTTCCTGGGCAAGCACAGCGATTTATGGTGCAATTGTGCTGCTCAGTATTTTCCAGGGAGGGGGTTGTGGCTTTAAGGCAGTGCAGGAATTACTCGTTTCTCAACTTCACCGAGCATCCTTGAAATGCTACTTGTGCCATCTTGTGTTTTCCCTGCTCTAAATCAGTTTAAGTGTTTTGTTCTCTCTGCCACCTATTTTTATGGTCTCTCCCCTACTTGAACATACACACAGCCCCATATACACTGCATTTCTAGGCAGGCAGACAATCTTTCATGCTTTAGGAAGGCCAGCTCAGTCTAACACAGACATTCGGGCTTCTGACTCTCTGTGACTTGTTTAACATCAGCCAGGCAAAGATGAAGTTTTGATGACCACACCTTGCATGTTCATCTGGTTATAACACTCAATAGCAGACAAATATGAAGTTTTTGTGCAGGTATCTCAGCCTCAGAGGTGTCACTGCTCTGAGAAAAGGTGTCTGCCTGGGAGGTTTGAAGGCAATTGAGAGCTTACAGTGAGGTCCTGCCTCTAAAAACGTGAGCATTGCACTGTTCTGCTGGTAGCCTCAATTCTGGGAACAAATCATTGCTCAGGAAACCTGGGACCATCTCCTTTGCTTAAAATCCTTAGTCAGGGTGAATTTAGAAAGCCCAAGTTAGAAGTAAATTGGCTGGGAATAAAGCAATAATGCATCCATGGCTCTGGTTCAAAGTTTATCCATAGATAACTTTTTCCAGCAAATCCTAGATTTTATCAAGTTGATCAAAGTATCAGTGAGCACCTCCTGTTCTCCTTTAACCACGTTATTTGGCGTTGTCAAGGAGCCAGGATGACCCCTGCCCATCCCACAGGGTGGCAGAGAGCTTCCCAGGAGGTGCTTTTGCCCTGTGCAGCCTGGCTGGTGCCCAGCGTCACCTCAAATCCTCCCGGCTCCCCGCTCGGTGAGTGACGCTTCAGAATCCGGAGAACAATGTGTGGCAGCTGAAAATAGCCGTGCTCTGCAGGGCTCCTCAGGTGCCAGCCCACTTGTGATGGTGGGATTTGGGAAGCTTGGACAGACAGCTGATGGCTGAGCTCTTGCAAACAGCGCCGGAGCTGATCACAAGGAGTCAAACCTGCGGAGTTGTTCTTCAGCGTTTGCTCAGCTTTCTCTCTGTTTTCACTTGTGTCGATATAATCACAGGGTCACAGCACGCGCTGGGTTGGAAGGGACCTTAAACCTCATCTCATTCCACCCCCTGCCGTGGGCAGGGACACCTTCCACCAGACCAGATTGCTCCAACCCCATCCAACCTGGCCTTGGATGAACAAAGTCCCAGAGCAAATGGGAGAGATACTACAAATCCTGACATTTAACTGAAACATTTTACTGAAATGGGGTTTGTATACTCAGACAATCCAGCCTGTGAGTCCGAGGAGCTTTGCAATAGGACTACTAATGACAGCAGGTTATTTCTTGCATTTTTATGCGTTTTTATGTGGTTCAAGCTGAAAATTGGGACAGTGCTGAGCAAGAGGAGCAGCCCTTTCCTGTTGCACAGTTTTCTGGTCTCACAAGGGCCTGTGACAGCAGTTTGCTCTGAGTATGGACCTTTCTCATTTCAGCGTGGCACATTCCCTGTTATCTTGCTTGAAATAAATAAGTTAAGATMAAAACCAGAAAATGAAGATGCAGCAATCAGATAGGGCTGTTTACACCTCAGGCTCAGTGGCCTGAATTTAGCATAGGTTTGTAGCAAGTTGCCAACTTCCTCACTGCTCCTCTGATTCCTGATTATTATTTTTTTCCATAATGCTCCAGCACCCCTCGCTCGCAGGCATCGCTTTGAACTCCAGCTACTGCCTCGTAAATGAGACTCCAGACTGGAAAGAAAAGCTTGAAAACAATGACCTGAGGCACCTCAAAGCTGAAGAAAGCAAGGAGAGGAAGCAGAGATGGGATTGCTGGGGCTGTGCTTTTAACTCTCATCATTTCCCACCCCATCTCGTTGTCCGGGGCACCCAGTGCTCCCTGACCAACAGCCAGGGACATCCTGGCACAGGAGCCACCACTGCAGCCAGGACTGGTCCCTCCTTAGATGATGCAGCTGGGCTAAGGATCACACAATAGCTGAGGTTGGAAAAGGCCTCCAAGATCATCAAGTCCGACTTCCAACCAAACACCAGCGTTCTCACTAAAGATTGCAAAGTGCTATATGCACACATCTTTTGGATCCCTCCAGGGATGAGGACTCCACCACCTCCCTGGGCAGCTGTTCCAATGCTTAACTACTCTTTCAGCRATGAAATTTTCCCTAATATCCAACCTGAATCTTCCCTGGTTTAATTTGAGGCTGTTCCCTCTCCTCCTGTCCCTGTTCCCTGGCAGCAGAGCCCGACCCCCTCGGCTGCCCCCTCCTGTCAGGGAGTTGTGCAGAGCCACAAGGTCCCCCCTGAGCCTCCTTTTCTCCAGGCTGAGCCCCTTTCCCAGCTCCCTCAGCCACTCCTGGAGCTCCAGCCCCTTCCCCAGCTCCGTTCCCACCCATGGACAGAAGTGCTCCAGGGAGAGCTTTGCATCTCTCACCGCCCCTGCCTCCCTTGGCAAACCTGCCCTGCTTCTTTTCCCACCTGAAAAACTGCACCAGACCACTCAGTGCCAGCATTCCCTTCAAAGAGAAGTAAAAACTGGGAAAGCCCATTCCAAAGTAGCTGTCTGCAGCCTCTTTGGGAGGTTCTTTGAAGGCAGGCTGCAGAAGGTTAGTGAGTCCCGGCACGTGTGAGCCCCTGCTCCGGGGGATCCTGCCTCATGCCGGGATAATGAGAAGTGCCTGGGGTCATGTGGAAAGGCAAACCTGGCCCTGTGATCCTGCACCTGGATGCCAGCAAGGATTGCTCTGCGGGCAGTGCTGAGCAGGGCAGAGAGGAAGGAGCAGCCTGGGAACTCACTCTCTGATGTTTCTCATGCCTCAAAACTCTTTTTGTTCCAGAAATTAGGCTTTCGTTGAGGAAACGGAAGACGTTTTATAGTTCTGAAGCCTCTGTCACTCAGAGTGATTGCCAGAGAGCCAACACGCCTTTGAGAGGGGTCTGCAGCAATGAACAGTGGGGCTGGGAGAGAGGACAGCTGGAAGGGACAGTGAATGTGTCACTGTCACCTCCTCATGGTCCCCTGCACGTGAAGGGGCTGAGTCCTGGATGATGGGGAGCCTTGGGGGCCAGGGCAAGCTCGGGGGTCTGCCACAAGCTGTGTGCCCTGATGCCTTAGGATTTTAGCTTTTGTATTTCTCATGTATTTGTGATGCTGCCATTCTTTAGTGTGTAACTCTAAACTCCACCCACAGTGTTGGCTGCTGTGCTCCCATCTGGGTCACACAAAACAATTCCTCTCCAGGCCTGGGAATCAAGGACACCCGACTGCCTCAGGCCCTGAGAAATGGGAACAGCAGGGAGTTGGGGGGGAGCAAACTTGGGGTGAATGACTTCATTACCTGGAGCTGTAATTGGAGGATTAACCCCCGATATGCAAACGGACCAAACTTATCAAAGTATGAAAACCCGGGACCCCATGGTCCATTTTGGATGTAGCCCCTGGGGGGCTTCGTCTGCCCTGAATGTACCTGAAGGCCCTTCCATAAATACAACCTCTTTTATTATCTTCATTTATTATCTTCATCTGGCCTCTGCTTTTAGGTAATCCCAAAAGGCATCAGCCCAAGCCCTCCTGTAGCTGCTCTGGGATCAGGGGAAGCTGGAGCAGGTTTGGGGTACAGGAGGATCCCAGGAGACTCCAGGTAATGAGTCTGTCCCTGGGTCTGTGCCCTGGTAGGGGCGGGGGGTCAGGATGCCATGGATAATGCCATGGATAATGCCATRGATAATGCCATGGATGATGCCAGGGATGGCTGCAGGAAGGCAGGTGTGTCCCCATTCCTCTAATCATGCAGCTTCAGTAAACATATTTTTTTACATTTTCAAGGATGTGGCAATGGAAATACCTGGGGAGGGTCCTGCTTGCTGTATCCCCAGGTGATGCTGCTCCTGGAGAACGCAGCGGGCCTGGTTCACAGCGGGCAGTGGGAGAAAGGCTGCCTAGGCATGGGCTGGAATTAGGCTGGGCCAGTTTCACTCTGCAGCCCAGGACACGCAGAGCAGAGCACTGTCCCACCACAGCCACTGTCGCTGTTTTCCCCACGGATGAGTAGAGAAACAACACAAAGTCCAGGCTCAGGGATAAATGGATGATGATTTTAATGAATTCTCAGAAGGCTTTTATATGTTAGTTCACAAAGTGTATTAAGTGGCATAAGGTAATTGGTTTTTGCCATCCACCCCCCAAGGGGATTGGTCAAGTTCTAAGACACCCATCTCTGAATGTTTTTCTAGTTAGAACATAACAATCCTGCAAAACAACCTGCAGCTGCAAGAAGTTTACAAAACAGTAACATTGTTTTGTCTTACTTGCATGGGAAAGACAGAACTCTCACAAAATGCTGCAGAAAGCCGGAAAATCTCTCTGCTAAAGCTTTTCAGTGTCCACAAGCCACGCGTGCATGAGGGATGCTCTCATCCACCACTGGCTCTTCCCAAGCCTGATGAGCTGACAGAGAGGCCAGCTGGGCTGCTCTGGGAGCGCTCTGCCTGGCTCCTCACTGTCAGAAGCTGTTTCCCTGTGTGCCCTGCACAGCCCCCAGCGCTTTGGCAGCCGAGGCCAGACAAGTGCTGCGGGCTGGGAGCTCCAAGAGCAGCAGCAGCACGGGGACAGTGGTGTCACTTCACAGCAAGCAGGGGAGGAGGGGAGAGCGCAAACCTCTCTCCAGGTGCTGGCACAGCTGCAGGTCTAAAGGCAGGTTGGCTCCTGGCCCTCTCCCCTCAGATAACATCAGGCTGCGGCTCCATCCGGGTCTGCCTGGTGCAAAGATGCAGTGGGAGTGGGTAAATAGGAGTTTTGCTGGCCTCTCTCCACACTTTCTCAGACCCTCTGCCCAGCACATGGAGGAGGACAGCCCTGCCTGCCCTGTCTGACCACAGGAAACCACGATCCCAGTGCTGCTGTGGGAATTGCACAGGGATGGATCCCACTTATCAGGACTGCAGCTCACAGAATCCCAGAATGGTTTGGGTTGGAAGGGAATTTAGAGCTCATCTTGTTCCAATCCCCTGCCATGGGCAGGGATACCTTCCRCTAGCCCAGGTTGCTCAAAACCTCATCCAACCAAGATGTTTCTCTTCAATGGTGCTGGTTTGTGCCTTCCAACAGGCAAATATTTATTGGCTGATTTTGGTTTTGAACTTGGTGGACACAGGAGACTGCAATAAATGCATCACAGGAAATGGGATCCCCTGGAGGCAAAGGCAGGAGCCTAAAGCAGACTGAGGATGGAGCAGGGACATTTTAGCCAGGGCCAGATCCAGAACACTCTTTGCAAGCACAGGGCAGTGCTTCCACTCTCTGACTCTTTGGGTTGTATTTCTTCCCCCCCAGCCACATACCCTGGCTGGAGCAGGTCTTGCATCTCTCTGTACGTGAAGATGAGACACAAGGGCACCTCTGGGTGGCCATGGACTGAAGCTCCGTCCTGCTTGGACGCAGTCTCAGAGCTCAGTGGTCACTATGGGAACAAGGACACACCCAGGGCAGGCTGTTCCTCAGCACATCCTCTCCCCGTCTCCAGTGATTTTCTCCTCAGGCACCTCCTCACCCACAAGGATGGGTTTCATTTCCATAAATTCAGCCCACAGCTTGGACAGTGATGCTTTTACTCCTGTTTCAGCGTGCCCCAAATGCTTTTAGTGTGGTGTGGTGCCGGTGTGGGGAATGAAAACTCATTTCCAGCCGAGCCCCGAGGGCTGATCCATGGCCTTGGCTCCCACTGGGATATTGCCCAAGAAGGAAATTCAAGCAAGCACTGGAGGAAATAAAGATTTCTTCTTCGTTACCTTTATTGAAATACATTTATGCTAAAGCTGCACTGTGTGGACCTGCTTTGAACGTTGCAAGGGAGAGACAAATCTGGGCATTAAGCATGCCCTGCAAAGGATAATTGAAATCAATGGACTTGTTGTCTCCCTCTGACACTGGTGCAGAGGCAAAGGGATGCTGCTGAGATCCTGCTAATAAGTTGGAGTATTCTGGCAGCAGGTGTGGCTCTCAGATATTCCCTCTGCCCCAGGGACTTTCAGTCAAGGCATCAGGAGCTGGAGCATCAAGACAAAGCTGGTAGAGATTTTTTCTTGAATTAAAAAAAAAAAAATTAAAATTTAAAGACTCACTCCCGAGTTCAAAAGTCTCAATATGTTCTTAATACACTCTGCAGAAATCCACCCTCTCACTGCAGTCACAAGGGAGTGAAATATCACTCAGTTGCTCCTCTGTATCCTTTTATTTTTTATGTGTTTTCACTCCTTTTCCTCCAACTTCCTGTGATTTCCAGACCTTGTTGAGCACTGACAATGCCTCCCTATTATTCCAGCATCTCTAGCCTGCTGTCAGTCAGACTTCAAATCCAGTGCCTACAGCTCCCTGCTTCTGTGCTCCCTCTGTGCACACAAAGCTGAAAAGTAGCAAAGTGTTTTTTAAAGACTCATCTTCATTTTGCTGATCCTCTCCCCGAGAAAATCCCTCCCTCTCCCGAAATCTCTGCAGTGRATCTTTACCTGCCAGCTCTCCCCGTGCAGGAGGGGGAGCAGATCGTGCTCCTGACTCCAGGCTGCCCCAAATGAGATGTTCTTTATTCCCTCAGGGTGAGGCAGGCAGAGCAGGGTACTCCAGGAAGGGGTTTGAGATTAAAACGTTCTCAGCATTTCCTGGGAAGGAAAGGAAGGAGATGAGGAGGTCCAGGCCTGCCAAGGTAGAGCTGCCCTGCTGGGGCAAATCCCCTCCTGGGCTACTTACAGAACAAAAACCTCATTGTTGGTCTCCAGAAATGATGTCAAATCAGATGAACCAACGGGAAGGATTCCTCAGTCCACAAGGAGCTCTGAGAGTTACTCTCRAAGGGCTTTGGGATGGAAAGGTGCATTCCAGCTATTGCCAAAAATTTTCCTCTGGTTGTTTCAGTGCTTCTGTATTAATTATAAATTAAATGGTTAAWTATAAAATAAATGGTTTTAGGAATTGCATGCCTGGGCTTTGCAAAGGGGCTGTGGGTTGCTTGCAAGCACTGTGATGAGTGTGAGGATAATGTTTTCCTTGATATAATAAGATTAATTTTAATTAAGGAATTAAGAGTGTAATGGGTTCAACATGGTGCATGTTAAATAGAGGGAAAACTTAGAATCATGGAATCACCAACTGGTTTGGGTTGGAAGGGATAGTAAAGAGCATCCAGTCCCACCCCCTGCCAAGGGCAGGGACACCTTCCACTRTCCCAGGCTGCTCCAAGCCCCGTCCAGCCTGGCCTTGGACACTTCCAGGGATCCAGGGGCAGCCACAGCTTCTCTGGGCACCCTGTGCCAGGGCCTCAGCACCCTCCCAGGGAGCAATTCCTTCCCAATATCCAATCTAAACCTCCTCTCTTTCAGTTTAAAGCCATTCCCCCTTGTCCTGTCACTCCAGGCCCTTTTAAACCTTCCCAATGATGAATGTGAGCTGTGAATCCCTGCCCATGGTCAGAAGGATGCTGGAACGAGGTCCCGCAAGGATGGGCACATGRGCTCTGTGCTGTTCAATATTTGTACTGATGACCCAGGAGAAAATAGAAAACAGGCACTGATCTCTTGATCTCTGCTCTGTGACCAGGGACAGCACCCAGGGAACGGCTGGAGCTGTGTCAGGGAGGGTCAGGCTGGAGATCAGGGAAAGAAAGGTTCTTCCCCCAGAGGGTGCTGGGCACTGCCCAGGCTCCCCAGGGAATGGGCACGGCCCCGAGGCTGCCAGAGCTCCAGGAGCGTTTGGGCAGCGCTGCCAGGGATGCCCAGGGTGGGGGTATTGGGGTGTCTGTGCAGGGCTGGAGCTGGGCTGGATGAGCCCTTTGGGTCCCTTCCAGCTCAGGATGTTCTGTGATTCTGTGAAAGCTTCAGGTGGCAAAAAGTTGATGGAGAGGTGTTACTGCTGTTGGGAAGCAGGCTGGAGTATGGGGGAAACTGCGTGCACTGAAATGGGGACGGATGCGGAGCCATTCCCACTGGAAAAAGGATGCAGGGGAGGCACGGCTGAGCTGGGAAGCGGCGAGACAGGGAAAGCGTGAGGGGAATCAGCCCTTGGAGTGAAGGTCCACAGCAGTGCCCCAGCCACAGGTGTTCAATAACAGCCACAACCGAAGCAGGATTCCCCTAAATCGGAGRAGACATTTGGGAATGCACCAGAGGAGAGATTCGATAATGAGATAAAGTCAGGCAGGTGAATAATTCCCAAAGTTCAGTCAGATGAACTTAGCCAAGAGGAGGTTAAGGACGAGTGGTTCCAAAATGAGGCAGAGAGATTTAAAACCAGAGGTCCACTACGATCTAAAGCTAAAAGCACAGGATAAACTCATCCAGGCCATAAATAAACTATATGGGCTCTTTTAACGAAGAACATCCTCGTTAAAATGATGAATGAAGGCTTCTCCACCGCATACAATGAACAATAATAGCTGGATGTGTTAATTGTGGGTGCAGCCCAGTTGAAATAAGAGCACAGGGGTGTCTGTGGTGTGGAGGRGAGACGAGGTGACCCCGATGTCCCTTTGGGACATTAAACTTCCCCAGGGTAGGGCTGTGATGCACCAAGGTTACATTCTGATTTACCTCATCTCACCTCTGCACGGGCTCAGCCAGCAGGGACCCAGCTCTCCCTCACATGGCCACCTGACGTGGACAAAATCACACAGAATCTAACAAAATAAAATCAAAATAATTCTAACAAACAAAATGAAAAAGAATTCATTCTGTGGCTGGCCCGTGTCCAGTTCTGCAGTGAAGGCTGTGCAGCCCAAGGCTGAATTCCTGCACTCAAAGGCAACATTTTGTGAAGATCCAGAGGGGCCAAATACGTTTGTGAGACCCACTGGAAGTCATGGCAGGAATGAAAGCCTGTGGTGAAGCCCTTGACAAGGGAGATGTGCAGGTGAGCAGGTCCCTCTTCACTGGGAGCACAGGCAGGACTGGCTTTCATTCAAGCTGCAGACGGGCATCAGGAAAGAAGGATGAAATCCCAGATTTTTACCAGCAGCTTCTTTCCTCTGAACCTTTGGGGAAGAGCATCCATGTCTAGTGCCCCTGGGACCACCAGAACCTGCCCAGCTCCTTCTCAGCTCCACCTCCTTTCCTCCAGAGTGGAAGCAAGTAGCCAGGTGTCAAAAAAATATAAAAACATAAAATAAATTCTTTCTCATTGCACATTATTTCGGTGCCTTTCAGCTCTGCAGTGACAGGGGGCCTGCTGGACCGTGCTGTTTGTGTGTCAGCCTGGGGACAGCTGTGGATCAGAAGCTGCTGGGTTGTTTCACACGGCCTTTCCCAGTCTGGCTCCACCAGGACCAGGCTTTGCTCTCTCCCTCTCCCAGCTGCAAACGCAGCGCTTTCCGAAGGCACAGCCTGGTGTGGCCGTCAGCCTGCACGAGGGCTTGTGTGCAGCAGAGGTGCAGATTCACACAGCCCTTACTCCAAGTTAGGAATTAATCTGTGGGGTATTTAACCTAGTTTGCTCTCGGGATGGATCTCGGGAATTGGGATCACCGACAAAGTGGCCCCGTAAAAGCCCGTGACAATCCCTCATGTCCCATCAGTGCCAATTACACCCTCCTCAGGGTCACACAGATACAGGTATTTTCTCTCAGTGGCTCTTTTTTAATTCTCACCTTTCTCTGTGAGCTGCCGCTTAAATTTATGAGTTTCRGGAGCGATCAGATGGCTGAAATTTGGAGTCTTTGCTTACACCCCACGGGGCATCTTTGCAAAAGCATCTCACACCAGCCTCAGCTGTGCAGCCCAGTGCTGCAGAAGGACCTTTCCTCGTGGTGCCTGATGAAACTCCTCCTCACAGGGATGAACAAGCCCTGGCAGTGATGAGGAGCGGGGAGACCGTGGGTGCCTGTCACACCTCTGGCAGCTCCTCCTTTGCCCGGTGCCAAGGGTGAGGAAGGGGTTTTGATGCCTTAAGAGGCCTCCTAGAAACAGAGACTAGACAGAATAAGGGAATAAAGGTCAGTATTTATTTGAAAGGCCTTCAAAGGTACCCCTGGGGAGCCAGAGGCCACTACCAAGATGGACCCAGAGATGGACCCAGAGATGGACCCTGGGTCACGAGTTCTTCACACTTTTATAGGTTTGGTTCATTTGCATATCAGGGTTAATTCTCCAATTAAAGCTTAAGTTTAATGATGTAATTTCCCCTCATCTTGCCCCCCTTTCAGAGGCCTTTTGGTTTATACTTTTTGGGCCTAGGATGGTCTGGGTGTCCTTGGAGAGCAGGCCCGGAGAGGCTTTGTTATGTCTGCCCAGCAGGAGAGAGCAGAAATTAACAGGCTGCAAGAAACTTCAGAGTTACACACTGGGCAGTGCAGGATTTGAAAGATACAGAAGTTAAAACCTAAGGCATCATTTTGAGCAGGCAGATCCCTTTCTGCTCCCCTGCTTGGTCTGAGCCTCTCCCAGCTCTCCCTGAGCACCATTAGGCAGCCACAGCACCCCGTGCCTGCTGTCTGTGTCACACCTGAACCACACCTCCTGTATCCCCTGCAGTGACTGCAACACAAACCAAGGTTTGCTGGGGCAAGGAGCGAGGTTTACAAGGCTGTCACCGGCCCAGCTCTGCTGAGGGATCACTCACACCCACAGGGATGGGCGCTGCAGCTGGGCAACCCGAGCTTTCCACTGCTGGTTGCTGGCCTCGTCCTGGTGATGCCTCAAGAACCTAGAAATGAAACAGCACACACTTTTGAGATAATCTTAGTGTGGGAGGTAATATAAAAGCTGGTCTTTATTGGAGGCCTCCAGGGGCAGTTATGGAAAAATGTCCACGAAAGCCCATCCCCCCCATGGGGGTGCACACAGTTTTATAAGTTTGGTAAATCAGCATAATTGACACAAAATCACCAATCAGGAGCACAAGTGGTGATGCAATTCCCCCCCTTCCCCCACCAAGTCCAAGCCCTTTCTAAATCCTCCCGCCTCAGACAGAACTGACCTTTGGTGATGAAAATGTGTTTGAAGAGCTGGTTTTAGGCCTTGGTTCCCRGGGAGAACCAAGATAGGACAGGGGCTTTGGAATGTGTTTTGTCTTTCTGCCTRGCAGGGCAGGGAAAAGTACTGGGAAAACTAGCTAGGAATGCAATATAGGCTACAGAGCTCCAAATAGATGTGTAACGAACGCAGGGAATATATAAAAGAAAAAAAGGCAAAAATCAATAGGCATCGCTGGGAACAAGGTGTGGAGGGCTGGGCCCTGTCCCTGCCACCCTGGCTCACTGCCGAGGGGCCCTGAGGTGTGTGGAGCAGAGTCCCAGATGTGTGGGGAGTGCAGCTGATCCCACAGCTCGGCACACCCAGGAGCTGCGAGGGAGGTCCCAGCATCCCCCTCATGCAGCCAAAATGCTTCGGAGCCGGATGAGCTGAGCTGCTCCCCGGGCCTGCAAGGTGCTGGTGGGGCTGGCTGGCCCACAGGTGGGTCCCTCTGCCCTTTTGGAAAGTGTGTGCCCTGCCCAGTGGGCAGGCAGGGGTGTGTTCCCCTGGGAACACAGGGGAGGAGAAGGGCTTTGCATCTTTCTACAGCTCTCTGACACCTCCCTGGCTGCAGCCAGGTRGGGGTCAGGCTCTGCTCCCAGGGAACAAGCGACAGGACGAGAGGAAACGGCCTCAAGTTGTGCCAGTAGAGGTTTAGATTGGGTGCTATGGAAAACTCCTTCAGAGGAAGGGTGGTCAGGGCAGTGGTGGAGTCACTGTCCTTTAAAGGTGTTCAAAAATGTGTGGATGTGGCACTTGGGGACACGGTTAGTGGTGGGCTTGGCAGTGCTGAGTGAATGGTTAAGACTCGATCTTAGAAGTCTTTTCCAACCTTAATGACTCTAGAATTYGAGGATTCCATGATCTTTTCAAAATCTCTCGGCACTTTGCTCTCAAGGACTTTTTTTCCAGGAATTACATATAATGTTGAAAAAGCCAAGAGTATGAGACACGCTCTGACATCAAACTCAAAGTGCAAAATGCTTCTGACTCTGCAAGCTGTTCAAGGGGGGAAATCTCCCTCCTGCCGTGCCTCAGGGCATGAACAAGCACTTGGGCCAAGCCTGTGCCAATCCTGAGATCCCAAAGCTCAGMAGAGGGGCTGTAGGGTCACTGCTGTTGGCACAGCTCAAGCTGTTGGATGCTCAGGAGGAAAAGCAGACAGGTGAGGTGGTGGAGGAAGGAGGTGTGTGCTTTTAAAAGCTGAGAGAACTGAGATTGTTCAGCCTAGAGAAGAGAAGGCTCTGGGATCACCTCCTTGTGGCCTTTCAGTACCTGAAGGGGACCTAGAAGAAATCTGGAGAGCAACTGTTTACAAAGGCCTGGAGTGCCAGGAGGAGGGGGAACGGCTTCAAACTGCAGAGGGCAGGGTTCGATGGGATATTGAGGAGAAATTCTGTGAGTTGTGGCTGCCCCATCCCTGGAAGTGTCCAAGGCCAGCTTGGATGGGGCTTGGAACACCCTGGGATAGTGGAAGGTGTCCCTGCCCATGGCAGGGGGTGAAAGGAGATGGTCCTTTCCAGCCCAAACCATTCCATGATTCTATGATTTTAGGGTGTGCTTCCATGCTAGAAATCCTTGGGCTGTCACCAGCTGAGCTGGTTCCTTGGGAGGTTCATTTAAGCCCAGCGTTACTGAATGAACTGCCTGGGATCAGAGCTGTGGCTGTGCAGCACAGGGAGTCTTCTGCCTTCCCCCCCAGAAAGGATCTTCACCCCCAACTCTGTAAGTTCAGAAAACACAGAATCATGGAATGGTTTGGGTTGGAAGGGATCTTAAAGCTCATCCCATTCCACTGCCATGGGCAGGGACACCTTCCACTACCCCAGATTGCTCCAAGCCCTGTCCAGCCTGGCCTTGGACACTTCCATCACCAAACTCATCCTCTGGACACTGCTGAGTTCAGATGAGCCCAGAGAAAGGCACAGCCTCTCCCTGCTGCTGTGTGTCCTTTGGGTGAAATGTGGGAATTGGTTCTCTGGGATGTGCTGGTTGGACCCTGGAATTCACAGGGCTCTGGAAAACACAGAGCTCTCTAGATTCGAATCACTGACATCCTCACCCCTGCTCAGCCCTGTAGGACTGGGTTTCTTTGTGCTGGGCGTGGGCTGGGTACAGATTTATGGGTGCTCCATACTCCCGGCCCACCCAAAAGCCGCTGGCTCTGCTGCTTGTTGCAGGGCAGGACAGTCAGTCCCTGAATAATTCGTGCCTGCTGCTAGGGCACTAATTTCATATTCGTCTGCTAATCTGCCTGGCCACATATATTAAGGGCTTTAAATGTGATACATGCTATTAATCCTGGTACTGAATTATGAATTTGCCCTGAGAGGTTAAAGTGCTGCTCTCGCTGGTCTGTCCATGGAGCTGCTCTGTCACTCCCGCTGTGTCCTGGAGCCTGCTGGAGTAACCAAAGGAAAAGGTTAATTGGGAGCTGCTCTGAGCATCACTCTGGTTAAAGGCCTCGGTGTTGGGGTATTTACTCAGCTGAAGCTCTCAAAACCTCTGCCCCAAAACCTTGTGTTAGAATCTGCTCTTTTTTGAGATGAGCTATGCTTACAGCTCGGGGCATGCTGCAAAAGCACCACCTCAGGGGGCTTCCAGAGCCTCTGCCACCATGGAAAGCAGGAGTAACGGTGCCTAAAAACACAGGAAAAACGGAGGTTTCTGGACCTGTGCAGCGACTGTTGTTTGCACTGACTTCTGGGCAAAGACCCGTGGTGCTGCTGACCTGGCTGCGATCACAGAACCACAGAATGGTTTGGGCTGGAAGGGGCTTTAAAGATCAGCTAATTCCAACTCCTCTATCCCGTTATCCCCATTCCATGCTGGGCTTTGCCTGTCACCAGCTGGCACTGCCCAGAGGGCTGCAGAGAGGCTGAGACTGCCCCAAAAGCAGTGTGTCCCCTCCTGCCCTGGCCCAGGGAGGAAGGAGCCAGTGACACATCCATTCTACAGAGCCGTGTGAAAGCTCTCAGCCTTTATGAACTCCTGCCTGCGTTCTTATTCTGCTCCCTCTGTGATTTTTCCCATTCTGCTGCTGTCAGCAGCGTGTTTGTCAGCCTGCTGCATTAATACCTGTGCTTTTGCCTCCTTGCCCCTTATTAGCTCGGGGAGAGAAGGGAGATTTGGTGGTTTCATGTCACATTAGAGAGTCTGGAAGCTTCTCCACATCTCAGCAGCCCGGGGGAGACGAGGGTTTGCTGCCTGACCAGGGTCTAAGGGATGTACGTGGCTGCGCAGAGGTGACCTGCCAAGCCCTTTGCTGTCTGCACTGATGCCATGGGCTTTTTTCTCTGTTGCTGAGTATAAACAACAAAAAAAGAGTAGCCCAGGGAGATGAGACGTGGGGAACTGGAGAGGTTTGCTCTGCAGCGAGCAGCAGCACGAAGTATTTAGAGGCTCACACTGTCAGTAATCAATGCTCCTATTAGACACTCCTCTTTTTCTGCGTATCTCAAGCTACTTAATTGTTGATATCTAGCCACTGAATCAGTTCACAATTCATTTATTCCATTATCTGCTGCTGGAGAGCTGATGTGGGCACTAAAAATCCACAGTCAATTCCCACTGCTCCTCTGCCTCTSTGTGTGGAAGTGGAGTTAAGGATACTCAAGATTTTACCTGTGAAGGTATTTCAGGAAACCTGCAGCAAAAATGCTCCATTGTCACGTTTATGTGCTCAGCCCGGCATGTTTTATAGCCTCAGACTGGAACAGCAGTGCTGCTCCTGCTGCAGCATCCACAGTTCAGGTGCTCTTGGTAGGGGATGCCTTAATTGCTTCTTAATTGTTAGAAATCATTACTGCTCTGAAACAGGAGGAGTTTTCACTCCAGGATCCAAGGAAGTCCTTCAGCCTTTTTTCCAGCYTTCTCTCTAACCTGGGAGCTGCACCCCTTGTTTTACAGGCCACCAACCTGAGGCTGTATTGGTTTGTACCAGTGAAAAACAGAGCAAAATTCCTAAAATCTTCAGGGGTTTGGGAATCTGGCCAAGCAAAAGCCACTCCTCAGCTGCCTGTGAGAAGCAGTAGTTCATATTTGTGGGCTGGCTGTATCCCAGTGGCCTTCTGCCTGACAGCACCACAAGAGCTGGTTTGTACAGTGCAGTTGTGTCTGATTCTGCAGCTGATGGAGAATCTCATGGAAGGGGAGGTTTGTATTCCAGCCCAGCCCTCGCTGTGCAGTGGGATGCAGTGACAGCCACAAAGTGCCCAGATAGAGTCGCTCCATGATTAACAACCCCAGGAGCAGCTTAATAGATAAAGCCATTCCCTTTACCTGGAATCTGCTCTGGGACTCACTGCTGGAGAGCTTGGATGAGCTGAGCCAGGGGGTAATTGCTAATTAGTATGGGTTATTGTTAATTAGTGAGCCAGGGACTGGAGGTGGCTGCTGAAGGCTCTGTGCTTCCCCCAGCTTCTTCCTGGGGTTTCATCCTGCCTGGGAGCCTGGGAAAGGTGGTGTCACTCATCCTTCCTCATCCTAAAGGGCTCAGACATGTCAGAGTGTGGGCTGTACTCTGGTGGGATTGGCCCTGGTGATAAAAGATGAACTGTTCTTCGATAGCATGGTGCAGGTAAATAACATCTCTCCTCTGAAAYGCCTCTGAGCCCATGCTTTAACATTCACCTTTAGCTCCCCTCAAAGAAACAACAGCAGAGCCCATCAGGGAGAGATCTCAGTGCATCCTGCCCTGTTGTTGAGCCATTCTCAGGTCGGTTATGCTGCTGCCTCTGCAAAGGGGACAATCAAAACCGCCCAGTAACATCCTCAAGCTCTTCCTGAGGATCTGCTCAGGGAATAGAGACCCATGGAACCTCTCTATCGCTATCTCAGGCTCTGCAGCTTCTGTGCCGGAGCACGGGGTGCTGCGATCTTCCGAGAGCGTCTCCAAAGCGAAGCCGCTCGGCAGGATGAGCCACACACTCACACACGCATGCACGCACAAACGCACGGACAGCTCCAGTAACAGGGGTCAGYGGCACAGAGGCAGGAAGGGTCTTTGCACAGAGTTCCACAGGAGCAGTTTATTGCCTGCACACCGTGAAGGATTCCAGGGGCAAAGACCGAGAACAATGAATGGTCCAGGTTTAAGTACGAGAGTGGGGCGAGCACCAGGGACCAATGATCTGCAGGCACGGGGGTGGTACAAAGGCAGGACTGGGGAATGGGGATGATTGGGGAAGCTCTGGGGGAGTGGCGAGGGGTAAAGGCCAATGGGGGCAACCTGGAGTGGAGAACCTTCTAGGGCATGGAACATACAAGGTAGCAAGGGGGTGGGGCGGCCAGCGGCCACCCAGGAATGCAGAACTGGGGTACATTAAAATAGCAACACAGAGCACTYTGGGAGAGGCTTGTCACTGTAACCAGATGGAATTCTCTGGTACGAGGGACTGTCTTACCGAGCACTCTCTCTGTCCCTTGTACCACAGGCTAGCYGGCCACCACACCTCTCTTGTTCTGTGGTTCAAACACTCAAACCCCTTTGCAGAGGCAGGAGCATCACCCAGCTCCAGCTTTACACAGGAGGGCTGAGCGTCAGTGCAGCTGCAGRTCCCAGCATTTAAAGAAGTCAAGACAAAGTAACAAATGTGTCTCCCCAGGGTAAAATGCATCCCCTCTGCCAGCAAAGGGCAACATCCCATTGCTGACACCTTCCTGCCAGCACCAAAAATCCACGTCAGTGCTTCCGGGCTCTACAAAGGGCACAGAGCCTCACTGCCAGGGCAACACACAACCCCAGCTGGGGATGGAGCATCTTCTGTGGGACTTCTCCTGCCTCACAAAGCATTGTCCATGTCTGTGCAGGTCCCTGGTTCCCCAGCTGTGGTCTGGTGGCCCAGGAGGCTCCTGGGAGTGACCTGCAGCTGGTGCACGAGCTCACCACATCTGCACGGTGCTCTCTGTGACTTCCAGATGGCACAAGGACGTGGTGGCCCAGGCAAATGCTGGCAGCTGACAGCACCCTGAGGTCCAAATAACTCGGGGGGTGTGAGTTTTGAAGGGTTAGAGGCAGCCTCTGCTGTGCAGGATTTTTCTCCCCTCAGTTTAGAAAGGGACACCTGGGGTAGGACAAGAGGAACGAGCTGGGTTGGTGTCCCAGGGAGCAGAGACAGAGCCCAGGCAACTCCCTGGGGTGAAATCCCCCTGGTTCCAGGCTGGAGCAAGGAACAAGGAGCTGAGTCAAAGGGAGGGGTGGCAGAGGGAATTGCCCCATTCTGCTGGGGCATCTAGACTGGGAGACACTGCAGGTCTTGGCCAAGGACACGAGCACCTGGCCATGCCAGCTTGTGGCTGAGCCACCCTCCCACCCCCCAGATCTGCCCAGGCCACAGAGCAGATGTCCCTGTCCCCGTGTCCTCCCTGGCCGTGCTGTGGGAAGGGCCAGTTGTCCCCCCTGGAGCAGACAGCATTCCTGAAGCTCTCCCTGGTATCCCAGCACTATCTCCCTCTCTCCAGCTCTGTAAGCACTCATTTGGCCCTTGTTATYGGGTTATTTATAGTAACTCTGCCGAGTGTTTTGGAATCAGGAGAAGGGCACGGAGCTAAATACAATAGCATCACCTCGTGAGAGCTGACATTTAAAACCAGGGATCTCATTATCCAAACCAAGGGAGACGGCAAATGTCAGGAAAAGCCGGTGGCTGTTGGCTCCGTGCTGTGACTCCAGGCTGCCGGCTGCGGCTGCAGCGGGCACAGGAGGCCTTGGCAGCCCATGGAGACAGCCCAGAGCCCGGGGGGACACCTCCAGCACCCCTTCAGAGGATACAGCCTGTGCTGCTTCATCCAGGGCTGGCTGGAAACCGCAGCCATGTGAGGCTGGGTATGTCCTCAACACAGGAAAATGTTCCATCCCGTGTTTGGGTTGTGTGTTCCTGCAGCTGTGAGGCTCCGTGTGCTCTTCCTTTCCCAGAATCAATGATTTTCACTATCATTCCCACCCTCAGACCCTTCCACTGACGCCAGGAGGGTCAAACGCATTCCTAGACCTGACCAYAAGTACTTCCAGCCAGACCTGGTGTAAAGAGCAATTTCCCAGCCTGCTTTTTCCTCGCAGAGGAATTCCAGTGTAGAGCTTGTCCGGGCTGTGTGAAGCAGTGCAGCTAACCAGAAGCCCAGGTTAATATTCATGCACCGTGCAGAATTCCAAGTACATCCAGGATTTCATATACAACCACTTCTCATCAGCCACGTCAGACTGTCTTGACAGCTAATGAGGGAGGCACAGCCTCGAAACCAGCAAGTTGGAACTGAACAAATATGATAAACAACCTGTTTCCAGATGGCTTTTTATGTAAAACTATTTCTGCGGCGTTGATAGATGGCGAATTTTATGCCAATAAATTCTCGTATTTTAAAACATTTGCCTTCTTAATTGCCCAGTTTACATGTAAAATATGTTTATGTGCATTGCTGAGTCAAAAAGTGGCCTGGGAACAGCTCTGGACTGAGTAAGCACTGCTCCTGTGCTGGCCCATCTGCCTGGGCTCCCAGGAATGGTGTCACAGGAATGTCACTGGGAAGTCTGGGACTTAACAGGAGCCAGACCCTCATCATAGGAGAATAAGTGTGGTTGTTAAGCTCCTGTCTCTGGCTCAAAGGTGTTTGAGGGGAGTCTGGGCCCTTGAACGCTGCCAGGGAGATGCAGCTGGGGATGGCTCCGGTGCTGGGAGCGAGGCAGTGGTTTGGGGGTGGGTGATGGTGCTGCTGCAGCCTCTGCTTCATGTCCCTAAAACCATATCAGGGAATCCCAGGATGGTTTGGGTTGGAAGGGACCTTAAATATCATCCAGTCCCACCCCTGCCATGGGCAGGGACACCTCCCACTGTCCCAGGCTGCTCCAAGCCCCGTCCAGCCTGGCCTTGGGCACTTCCAGGGATCCAGGGGCAGCCACAGCTTCTCTGGGCACTCTGTGCCAGGGCCTCACCATCCTCACAGGGAAAAATTCCTTCCCAACATATACTCTGAGCCCCTCTCAAAGTGGGCCAGCTGTGTTTTGGGCAGAGGTTGTCATCTGACCACTTTGTGCTGTCCCCTAGAGAGAACCCATCCTGCTTCTCCGTGCTTCACCAAGCTTTCTCCAGAGCCAGCCAAACCCCTCTTCCATCCCCTCACCCTCTGGAAACACAAATTGAACAGAGATAATGCAGCAGGAGGCTCTGAACGTCCCCCAGCTCTGCTGCTGAGCCTTGATCCCAAACCACCAACACCTCTGGAGGCTACAGGGCACCTTCCATGTGGTGCTGGCTGCAGCCCAAGGAGCTGAGCAGTGGCAGGAGCAGGAGAGACAGAGCCCTGTTAGCCTCTAATGCAATTAGTTCGTGGTGTATCTGCATTCTTATTACTGGCTATTTGCTCTAATGGGTTCAATCATGTACAACATTAACATAAATTGACACCAAGCAGAGTTATTCCTTCGGAAATGTTTGCTCATTTAGGATTGTTGGTCTCAACTCTACAGTATATGGGGTGTTTTATTTAGCCTCTAACTCATTTATTGGGTATTTATAGAAGAGGGCTTTCCTGAGCAGTAAAACCACAGGGCTTTGCACACAACAGCTCTGTCCTTCTGACAGGTTTATTTGGGTTTATTTCTCTGTGGGAGAGCTTTGCCTCGCTCTGTTTTCACCTCAGCATTGCCACTGAAGTCATTAACCAAAGTCTGCCCTGTCATTGGTGATGTCCAGGCACCGGGGCCCGGCTGCTCCCTGCCAGGGCAGGGCTGGGAAGGAGGGCAGGGCACATTGCAGAGCTCCCCAGGCGTGGCTGAGCTGTGYGGGCACCTCTGGCACTGCACAGCTGAACCTGCAGGGCAGAGCTGCTGGCTCCCCTCTGGCAGCAGGGAACAAACCCTGCAGATCCCTGTGCTGCTGTTCCCTCTTCCCCAGCRTGGAGCAGGAGCCTCCACCACCCCCATGAGCACCACCAAATCCCAGAGGGCTCCGACAGCACCAGCCCTGCCTTGCTTCACAGAGAGCGGGGAGAAGTGAGCAGGGAATCACAGAATCACAGAAAATCCTGGGCTGGAAGGGATCATCCACAGGGCTCATCCAGTCCAGCCCCAGCCCTGCACAGACACCCCAACAACCCCACCCTGGGCATCCCTGGCAGCGCTGTCCAAAYGCTCCTGRAGCTCTGGCAGCCTCGGGGCCGTGCCCATTCCCTGGGGAGCCTGGGCAGTGCCCAGCACCCTCTGGGGGAAGAACCTTTCCTGATCTCCAGCCTGAYCCTCCCCTGACACAGCTCCAGCCATTCAGAGACTTCGTGCCATCCTCTCGGATTTCTTAGCGGAGTTTTTTTGCTTCAAGAACAAAGTATGCACCCAGCCAGGCTCCCAGTAACCCTTCTCCTGGAGAGAGCTGAGCAGGAAATCTCTTGTGCAAGGTGTGTGACACTGAACTCACTTAAAATGTTTCCCTAAAGCCTTTGCTCTCAAAGCAGCCTTTTCCTCAGCAGAGGTGCTGGGTCTGGATGCAGYGGGGGCCACATTCTGACAGAGTGCCCTGTCAGTGGCGTTGGAACCTCTCCTGAATTCTTCACAGAGCTACAGGTTCAAACAAAACCATCATAAAGGAACATTGGGTTTGATGAGTCTCAAAAGCACAAGAAAATAATTTTGGGAATAAATAATAAAATAATTTAGGCATTGTCAAAATATCCCATTTTGATTTTGAGGCGGTTTTTTTGTCGCTGAGGCAAGAAAGGCGTTGGTTTCCAAACATGTTTAATCTTGGACAAACCAATAGGCAAAGAAAGAAGAAATGTCAAATGTCATCTTCCTCTGGAGTTTATGAATATGGGACATTTGACAGCCCAGGACTCTACTTGGCTGTGAAACAAAAAAAAAAGCATGGTTTGCAAAAATAGCATGCTTGGGGAAAAAAAAAAGAAAGAAAAAAAAAAGATGAATAAAAAGAAGATAAAAATCTTGACTTTTCATCCTGATTTGACCAGGATGCTGGTTTTGCTTTTTTAAAATATGAAGACTTTTTTACCAGAAGAGAAAACCCTTCCCTGTTTCTGCTCCAGTTATCACTGTGATRGGCATTTTTAGATAAGATTTTGATGGGAGAAGGGGGTGGAGAGAAGTCCAGGACTTTCTGTGTTAGCTTACACATTCTGTGCAGCTCTTGACTGACACTCTGCATTAAAAACCCGGAAGATCAGGATTTTTGGGACAGCCACATTTGCCGTGGCCTAAACAGCACATGGAGCTCAGGAGGAAGCCCACGGAGAAGGGGACAAGATGCTCACACAGAGCATCCATCAGAGTTCCGGTGGAGACTGGGCTAAACTGGGATTGACACAGCACAGGAAATGCAGCCTCACTTCATCCCACCTCCCCGAGAAAGGGAACTGCTCCTTCAGCACCAAAGCACCTCCTCCCCCACTCCATCCCCATTTCCAGAGGGTCCCGGGAGGCCAGGCCAAAGGAGGAGTGTGGAAAGGACAGCCCAGCCAGCACCACGGGCTCAGCTACACGTCCWCCCACCTCCTTTTCCATCCCACATTTCAGTGACATTTGAGAGTCCTCTCAGATTTTAAAACACATGGATTTTGACATTTTATTACTCGCCTGTCTCAGTTTTATGGTTATTAGGATGGGTGAAAAATTAAGGTTCCTGGAGGCTCCGGAGAAAACCTCTATTTATCCAAAGGGCATGAAAAAAATGGCTGCATCCCTGCAGGTGACAGAAGGAAATTTAGGATCATTCCAGGCTCCCGGATGCTCTGCAGAATGAGCATTCCAGTGTCAGCAGCTCAGCCCCAAATCCCTTCTGCCGTGCCACTCTCATTTCATCCCTCTGTCCCCAGAGTCCAGGACACCCATCTGGGCTGTGGGCACAAGGAAATATCCAAATTCCTGTGAGAAAGACACTGAGGGGCTGGAGCGTGCCCAGGGGAGGGAACGGAGCTGGGGAAGGGGCTGGAGCACCAGGAGTGGCTGAGGGAGCTGGGAAAGGGGCTCAGCCTGGAGAAAAGGAGGCTCAGGGGGGACCTTGTGGCTCTGCACAACTCCCTGACAGGAGGGGGCAGCCGGGGGGGTCGGGTCTGCCCCCACAAGGGACAGGATGAGAGGGAACGGCCTCAGGTTGCACCAGAGAAGGTTTAGATTGGATATTATGGAAAACTATTTCAGGGAAAGGGTGGCCAGGCACTGGCACAGCTGCCCAGGACAGTGGTGGAGCCTCCATCCCTGCAGGGATTTAAAAGCTGTGTGGATGTGGCACTTGAGGACACGGGTTAGCAGGGCTCCTGTTTAGGAGGAGCCGGTGGGAAAGGAGCAGATTCCCCGGGGATTTTTCCTGCCAGGCTGYGTGTGCAGGGTCGGCTGCTCTGGCACGGCCACCTCCCAGTCCAGGGATCACACCTGCAGATCTGAGGTAAACCTTCTTCTCTCAAGAAAGTCCCTGCCTTCTGGGAAGCATCTGGAAAAAACAGATCCCTGGGAATGCCAGTGCCTCAGGCCTGCTCAGTGGCTCGTGGGAGCGCTCGTGGGAGCCCACGTGGTCACCTTTAGGGTGGGCTCTCTGCCAAGACAGGGCTTCTTACAGGGCACTCTGGAACTGCTGTAGCAGGAGAAATGGTGGGGAGGGGCAGGGGGAGGAGGAGGGGAAAGAAGAGATTTTGGTTGGAATTTTCCTGGTGAAGAAAGGGCTTTGATGCGATGTGTCCCAAAAGGGCCCAAAAGGACCCCGTGCCAGGCCTCACCGCCCTCACGGGGAAGAATTCCCAGCCACTGGATGAGGAAAGACTCCTGACGAGGGGGAAACCCCAAACGGGCTTCCCCAAGGCACCTTGTGTCTGTGTGAACCTGGGTTTCTGTGGGAGTGTTTGGAAACACTCCGTGGCCTGGAGCAGATCCTCTCCTGATTGCTGGGGGGGTTTCCACTGGAAAACTGCCGCTGCCCAGGATGCAGCCCGGATTCCAGGGTGGATTCCTGGATTCCACGGCACTGTGTGACAGCACATGCAACAAGGAGTCTTTGGGACAAGCCCTGTGCCTCCAGGCCTTGAGATGCCCATGGAGTCCAGAATCATTTAGGGGGGGAAAGCCCTCCAAGATCACCAATTCCAGCCCTTAACCCAGCACTGCCAAGGCCACCACTAAACCCTGTCCCCAAGTGCCACAGCCACGTGTTCTTTGAAACTTCCAAGGACGGTGATTTCACCACTGGGGACCCCGTTCCAATGCCTGACCATCATTCCAATGAAGACATTTTCCCTAATACCCAACCTGTTCCTGTGCTCTGCCCACTCTCACCCCAGCCTCTCCCACCACCCCATCCTGAGCCAGGCACCACTCAGGGACCACAGGTTTTCCTGAGAGCCTCCCCCCATGGCTTTCAAGCTTTTTCCGTGTATTTCTTGTGAAATAGGATAATAAATAAATAATGCATTTCTTTGGAAAGAGCACTAAGACCAAAAGCAAACAAAGGGGAAAAGCCAAAGCAAACAAACCCTCCACTATTTAAAAAAATTGCCTGAAGAGACAAAACGTTTCATTTTGGCTTGAGCATTTTTCTATTGAGAGTAAGAAAAGCAACRAGCAAACAAACAACAGCAAGAGCAAAGTGAGCTTCCCCAGCCTGTTGCTATATTACATACATTAATTTTCTTTTTTAGTGTTTTCACTTCAAAACACAGAGGAGGACGATGAAAACCCCTTTTGCAGGTGTTATCTGCCTTGCTCAGACTCAGGCGTGTGGCCAGAGCTTGGGGTCCCYGTGGCCAGGAGGGCAAGGGGAGGTTTGGAGGGGAATGGAGAGGCCAAAGGCAGCTCCTTCATGGAGCTGCTCCCTCCTCCCCTCACTGCTGGGCATCGTGGGATTTTCCACCTGGGGCATCACRGGGCAAAGCCTCCGAATTCAGCTTTACTGCTGCACGTGTTTGCTGGTGGCCCGAATTTTAGCTCCCAAAATCTCCCCGAACAGGAATCACCTGGAGCAAACCCCAGCACTGAAGCCTCGCTCCCTTGCAGGGTGCTCCAGCTCAGGTGTGGAGTCTCCTGCTCAGTCGGGGGACACCCGGCACAACTCCAGCCCTTTCCCAAGCTCACACGCTCCATGTACAGCTCTCCTCCCTTTCAATCCTGCCAGAATCCCATTAGCTACAACATTTTTACAATCCCCAGGCCGCGCTGGGACTTTGCTCGACGTTCCTTCCCCAGCTTTCCCAGCTCCCTGGCACGGTGTCCAATTAGTGGAAACAGCTCGGAGCTTCCGTGCACTTCATTGTTTCCYGGTGCACAGCGGCACCTGRGAAGTGCCCTAAATTTCCCCAGAGGATTTTTAATTATTGCTGCTGGAATTCATTCTCCTTCCCCTCCTCGAGGGCTCCCTCACTCCTCATCCACGTTTTCCTCTGAGGTACCACCAGCACTGCTCGCCCCAATTAAATGCGGCTCTCGTAATCACTTGTGAGTGATGAAACACAAAAATTTCCCCCCCACACACCCCCTATTTTTTTGTTCATCTGCTCTGAAGAACCACTTGTGGATTCCGGCTTGTATTCCCAGCTTCTGTAATTATGGGAACTGTCATCAGCGAGCAGAGAAATGGGCCTGGAAAATTAGAAACGCTTGGAATTTGGCTTGTAATATTTCAGCAAGAGCCTGAACCCAGGTTATCCAAGGCATGTAAAAATGGCTGTGTGAGTAGGCACAGGTACAAAAGGCGCCCTACTGGGCATGATTTAGGTGCAGACCTATAGCTAAACCCCAAAATGGAGAGGCTCAGTTTCCCTGTCCCAGGCAGAGATTAGTAACAAGGGAAGATGGACTCAGGCTGGGCAGCAGGAAAATTTTCTCATGGCTGAGTTTCCCATTTTCTCAATTCCTGATATTCTTCCAGCAAAATAGGGCATCTCCCCCACCCTCCCATCTGCACTAGGGACAAATAACAGATCTTTCCTCTGATGAACACGCTGGGAAATGGACACCACTCCAGTGCCACTTCCCACCAGATAGGTCTCAGGGTTAGAGGAAGAACATTTCATTTTAATCCMATCTGTTTCTTGGGGTCCATTTACTCCTTTCACACCTTTTCCTCCAGTTAAGCCAAGGCTTAAATCTTAAAACTCTCCAGAAGTTAAACAAAACAACAACTCTGTGGTCACAACAGGCTTTGCTGTGAAAGCCTGCTAATGAAACCTGCTGCTGTTTCCAAAGCATTTCATCTGGGAAATTCCCAGATTACATTTTTCAATTTATTTTTCCTTTTAATCCTCTCTACCTTTTTCTGGCTGAAATTCCTGCTGCTGTTTCAAGGCATTCTTGGACATTTGCTGCTATTTGCTCCTTCCCCTCTGAAGTGAATGTGAAGCCAGTGCACGGTATGGAACAGCACAAGGAAACCGTATGGCAGCAGCCCCTGGTTGTCAGGAATTTGGATGGAGATAAGGAGCTGGAGGGGGCAGAGAGAGACCTGAGGGGAATCTTGGCACTGCAGAGGTGACAGTGCAGAAACTGCCTTTGTCACTCTGAAAAATGGCATTAAAAGTGGCCTCATCCTGTACAGGAACAGGGAAGCCCCAATGAGATGCAGAAGAATTGGTGCAGACCTGGAAASGGGAAAAGATCGGAAACCAGCGGGCACCAGCCCTGCGGAGGGGAGGCTGTGGAGGTCCCGTCCTGGGAGAGGGAACAGCTGCTGGAGGAGGGACAGGGTGAGCTGTCCCAAAGTGCCTTTTGGAGGTGGAAAGGGAGCTGGACGTGACCAGTTTTGTCCCCAAACAGCCCTTCCCCTCCTGCCCCCCATTGCTACGAGGCCATGCTCCATCTCCTGCTTCTTCCCCCTCGTTTTACAGCTGCTTCCCTCCCTCTTTTCCTTCTTCCACTGTCKTTGCTTCTCCTTTTTCTTTTCATTCTCTTCCTTCCTGCTGCCTGGGTTTTACCTGTGACTTTTAAAAATGGGCCCTGGCTGTAAAATTCACCGTATGGATTATCCATTTTTCAACAGAGTGCTCCTGACGTTGTGTGGGGAGAGAATCCAGGAAGGAATATATAAAACATATAAAATACATAATATATATATAACTGTGATTGAGCAAACAGCACAAGCGTTTCCTTCAGAGAGTTCCTCACAGTTCACTAAGGAAAAACAGAACCCAGACACTGAATCATAAATCTCCAGCTTAATTATAGACACGGGGGGTTGGGATTCCAGTGCTGGTGTTGGTGCTGCACAGCTCCTGCCTGGGTGTCTGCCCAGCCCAGGCAAGGAGCTGATGGAGCACTGAGCTGAGTAATTCCTCAAAAATACTCCATTTAGGAAAAGGAGCAGCAAGAGCCATTAGCAATTTCAGTGTGTCAAGGAAAGCGGGCATTTCATGCAAGGGAGGGAGAGCGGGAATCAGTCAAAGTGTTTTCATCAATGAGGGAAGAAAAATGGGCTGAAAGAGAAGGGAAATAGTGGGGGCTTGGAGGCAGAGAGAAGGCAGGAGGAAAAGAAGGAACTGAAATCCTCCCTCTCATGAGAGGGACAGGGAGGCGGGAGGGGGGAAAGGGTGGCAGCAATTTGGTGGGAATTATGTGAGCTGGCTCGCTTTTAGAACACCTGCTGAATACCTTTCAAAACTGACTTTAAAATCAATTGCATAACTTAAATATGTCTCATAAAACTGAGAGAAGGAGAAATTCCTTCACAGGAAGGGTGGGCAGCTGGTCCTTCCCCTGGTTTGAGGAGCTGCAGAGCAGTGTTGTTTTTCCCACAGACCTCCCCAACATCTGGAGCTGTCACGCTGCAGTGTGGTTTTTTACCTCTTTATACAACTGACACAAAAGCACAGCCCCTGCTCAGGTGTGAAGCCCAACGAGGAGCCAAATAATGATGTCCSTGCTCCAAAGCAGTTGTATTTGTGGGCAGGTCAGGCCTGAGACAGGAGAGGAGGGGAAGGAAAGAGATATGGGGGGACTCCATGAGTGCCATGACATCTCCAAAGGGCAGCATTGGCATCCCAGGGAGCCAGCCCTGGGAGAGGGGAGCTTGGGAGCATCCCAGCACTGCTCTGGCACAGCTGTGGGAGGACTGGGGGAGGCTTTCCAAGAGAAAATCCAGGCACTCCCTTGCAACCCTTCTCTGTGGGATGATCCAGCTGCAGCTCCRTCCTGCTCCATCCCTTGCAGCTGTGTTATCCTTTGGGTTCTGGGGAAATATTTCCAGCAAATTACAGGACTTGGGGCCACTCTCCTCACAGGGACCCCAGGCACCTCCTTTTTCTCCTCTCTGAGCTCAGCTTGGGCCACGCCCTGTGCCAGAGCTGCCACGGGCAGAGGGCTGGGAAAGCACAGGAGAGGTGTTAGGGAATTCTCTGGGTCCTGGAGCAGCTGAACCTCCTGCTGGCAGCTCATCCCCTGGACTCAGCCCCTTCCTCTGTAGCTTGGCCCCTGTTTTCATACACAGAAACCTGAATTCTGTGCCCTGGCCTCTCCCACCCCTCAGTTTGAAGAGCATTTCATCTCAAACCTCACCCCTGTGATCTCTCTCCCCATTCCCTCTTTGATCCTGCTGGCTCCCTATTTCTTTTCCTAATACAGGAGCACATTTAGCAGCTCTGGAGGAGCTAATGGGCAGGTTTCTCCATCATTCTCAGAACCATTAGTGCTCACATCTTCCCTCTCAGTAGGGCACATTTGTATGTTTAATTTAAGAAGGCTATCTGTCAAAAGTGATATCTCAAGGTAGCACTGAGCTGGATAAATATGTCAGAAACAATAGCTCCTGCTGAGAGGAACAAATGTTCGGAAAATTCATCCTTTGGAACATCTCAAGACTGAGAAAATCAGGCCAGACTGGCACCTCTGTCCCAGAGCCCCTCACTGCTGCCCTCCATCCCCTCTGGCACCGTGACCCTGAGGGGCACAGAGCAGCCTGGGGCTCCTCCAGCTCCAACAGGGAGCAGTGCCTGGGGCAGGGCAGTGAGGATTCCTCTTGGCACATGGACTCAGCTCTGCTGGGAAATGCTCAGAGGAAATGGGATTTACACACAGAAAGTGTCGGGGTTGGCTCTAGATTCTGGGGGCTGAGTCCTGGCAGTGATGTTTGCTATCAAAGGAGCCCAGAGCTGTGTGAGCACCTCTGACAGATACAGGGGCAGGTGGAGATATCACCCCAGTCATCAAGTGCACTAGAGATCAGGGAATCACACAATATCCTGAGCTGGGAGGGACCCACAGGGCTCATCCAGCCCAACCCCTATCCCTGCACAGACACCCCAACAACCCCACCCTGGGCATCCCTGGCAGCGCTGTCCAAACGCTCCTGGAGCTCTGGCAGCCTCGGGGCCGTGCCCATTCCCTGGGGAGCCTGGGCAGTGCCCAGCACCCTCTGGGGGAAGAACCTTTCCTGATCTCCAGCCTGACCCTCCCCTGGCACAGCTCCAGCCGTTCCCTGGGTGCTGTCCCTGGTTACAGAGCAGAGATCAGTGCCTGTCCCTCTGCTGCCCTTCATGAGGATGTTGAAGACCACACTGAGGTCTCCCCTTAGTCTCCTCTTCTCCAGGCTGAACAAACCATATGCTCCTCATAACGTTTCCCCTCCAGACCCTTCCCAATCCTCGTGGCCTCATTTGGATGCTCTCTAACAGCTTAATGTCTTTTTTTATATTGCGGTGCCCCAGAAGTGTTCTGTTCCACATTTGTGCCCAGACAAGACTCTTGTCTACTGGCCCAATGTCTTGTGAGCCATAAAAAGCCAAACACTAAATCAGAGGGACTCGTCCCAAAGACAGAAACTGGGAATTGTGGCTGTCCCGTRGCCACAGACAGGCTGGAGTCACAGAAAGCCCCCACTCCCAGTGACCGACCCTGGCCGGACTGGTTTGCAGTGGTGCGAGCCTGTGCTTTCCAGTAGCCATCCCACCAGCTGGTTCACGGCATCCAGCTGCCATCATTCCATCCCTCTGCAGTCACTGCATCCAGCTGCCATCATTCCATCCCTCTGCAGTCACTGCATCCAGCTGCCATCGTTCCATCCCTCTGCAGTCACTGCATCCAGCTGCCATCGTTCCATCCCTCTGCAGTCACTGCATCCAGCTGCCATCATTCCATCCCTCTGCAGTCACTGTGTCCATCTGCATCCATTCCATCCCTCTGCATCCATCCCATTCATCTGCATCCATTCCATCCCTCTGCATCCATCCCATCCATCTGCATCCATTCCATCCCTCTGCATCCATCCCATCCCTCTGCATCCATTCCATCCATCTGCATCCATTCCATCCATCTGCCATCATTTCATCTGCCATCATTCCATCCATCTGCATCCATTCCATCCGTCTGCCATCATTCCATCCCTCTGCATCCATTCCATCCATCTGCATCCATTCCATCCATCTGCCCTGGATTTCCTCAGCCCCTGGAGCTGTGTGGGTCTCACCTGCACTTGCACCCAGCGCAAGGTGGGTGCAGGCTCTGGAACTCCTCTGGATCCCCAGGTGTTACTGCAACAGGAAAAACCATTCCTGGGTGGCAGAGAGCTCTTCTGAATTAGGAAACAGCAAGGAGTGCTCAGAATTCTCTGCTATATACGTGAAAAAAGGCATCTCTAAAGCTGGCAAGAGAAGGGGRCACGTCCTCCTCTTTAATCCCACGCTAAGGCAGTGGAATTAAATATCTCCACAGCAAATAAAGTCAGGGACAACGAGACTGGCAGAGATGCAGCAGCCCCTCGTGGTTTCCAGGGCAGAGCACGACCCCTGTAACCAGTGCTGAGTAGGGAATCCCACACTGGGGAAAGCAGGAGCAGCCCCAGGCCCAGCACAGACAAAGCCAKCTTGGCTTTTGAAGATGAATCCCTTCATCCCAGAGGTCGGCAGGCTAATGACAAGAAATACCAGAGTTAAAGGAGGCAATCGCTTCAGTCAGGTAAGTGATTAAAATCGGGCTTTGAAGCGCCCAAAGGTCCCCTCTGCTGCTGTCAAAAACGGAGAGGAAAAAAGGCAGCCCTGGGTAAGGCTGAGGCCTTCAAAGCGTTCCCAGCTGCTCCGGAGCTCAGCAGCTCCACAGCTCAGCAGGTGCCAAAACAACCCCACACAAAGCTGGGCCACGGGACATTCACCCACCTGAAGGATGCTCCCGGGAGGGGCACACTCAGCGGTGGAGGGGCAGAAATGGTCTGTTTGTCCCTGCTTTCCCTCCCCCGAGAGCACGGAGTTCAGAGCCCATGTGTGGCTGGTGGTAAATGCTGGATTTGGAGGATCCAGTGATGCCTTTTCCTGATTTTAAAATCAAGAGTCAAACACGGTTAGAAGGGAAAAAGGGATTTTACCTCGGTATTTATTTTAAGGATCCTTAGGTGCACCACGCCCAGGTCGAATGCGCCGAAATGCACACAGCAATGCCCCCACCCAAAAGATCTGGTATCACATTATAGGTGTTACTAATTAGCAGATCTATCAAAGATTCCCCAATGAGGGGCTCAAGTGAGCCCCCCCTCCCCAAGGAACCTTCCCCTGGATGGTTCTATCTCAGTTTACAAAATGTGTTCTGGAGAGGACCTTGGGGCCTGGGGCACTCTGATCCCTAACTACGAAACCCCTAAAATGTTGAGTCTCCCAGCTTAACAAACAAGTCCAAGAATGTCGGCAAAAAGCACTAAAGAATACAGAAGTTATAAAAAGGTATAAAGGGGTATAAAAGAAAAGGCAAAAAAATCATCACGGCATCACCARCACCAGATAAAAGATGCTGTGGATGCATGAGGAAAGGCACCACAGGCTTTTCCCAGCGGATCCGATTCGCTCAGGGCCACACAGGGCAGTTTTGTGCTGCTTTATCCCAGCCCAGCCAGTTGTCTGCACCACTGTCCCTTGAGTGCGGTCACTGCCTGTCCTCCTGGTGCTGATTTTATCTTCCAGCTCTGCAGGAAGGTGGCCAGGTGCTGATAACAGACTGGCATCAAGCTGGAGCTGCAGGAGGATGCTCAGGTTTGGGTTTCATGGGTGTGGAGAGAGGCTCATCCCATTGCAGCCACGGCAGGGCTCAGGAGGGGAACAGCCTGGTCCTGGCAGGACCAGGTGAAAATGTCCTCTAGCGGTGTCAGAATCTTTGTTACTCCGGTGGGAGCTGGGATGACCTGTTAGGATCAGTTTCCCATGAAGAGGCAGGGCTTGCATCTTTATTTTCCAGAAGTGAAATAGCAGTAACGTGGAAAAATGTTGTTATTCTGCCCCTGCACRTCCCTGTCCTCTCAGAGAGAGAGCTCAGCCTGATTTGTGGGCTGACACAGGAAGGGTTTGTTGGTTCCAGTGCAGTGCAGCTGCTGGAAGGGAGCTTCATTTACTGCTGCAGCTCGCTGGCAGCTGCTGGAAAACTCCCAGATTTTACTGCTGGAGAGACTTGCTGTAAATTTATGTGGTTTGTTATAAAATCCACATCTGCCAGGAACGCACAGCATGCGAAAGCAGCGTCAGCACACAAACAGAATGGGAGTCATGGAATAATCAGGGCTTCTAACAACAGGTTTGGAAGTAGGAGATGGATTGGGATCTGTCAGAGCCTGTCAAACCCAAAGGAATTCAAATAATTCTGTGCTGCAAGGGGCTGGCTCAGTCTGGGGACACTGCAATAGAAATGGCAACGATAATCTGGACTGAAGGAAACCCTTGGCCAGGCCAAACCTTCCTCCATGCCCTCAGTTTCTTGCTGAATGCCACAGGGAGAAGTTCTTCCGTGGCTCCAAACCTTGTGAATTCTGCACACAAAAATAAAAGCCATAAATAATAAGAAGAAATAAAGCACTTCCCTGACAGGACCATGGGCAGGGATGAGCTGTTTGGGAAGTGTTTGTGGATTTGCAGCTGCATGACCAACCTGGGCTAGTGGGAGGTGTCCCTGCCCATGGAAAGGGGTGGAATGACATGGGCTTTAAGGTCCCTTCCAACCCAAAACCTTCCATGTCTCTATGATAGAAAACTCCAGGTGCTTCTGTTGCTTTAACTGCATTTCCTCGTGACCCAAAGTTTCTCAGAGCAGCAAAAAAAGGGAGCTGGCTGCAAAGACTTGCAGAAAAACCTGGCTGAGCAGGCAAGCAAATGCTGGATTAGGGCTAATATGGATAAATTCACATGGTGCATGTGCATGTGGATAAATGGGATGCTAATCAGCCGTTCTGTATTTCTGATATTGGGCTCTGTGCATGCAGGGTGAGGCTCTGTGAAAAACTCAGAAATGGTCAAAAAAAGGCGAATGAAACAGTGGGAATGATTAGGGAATGAAAGAGAGAACATCTATTTTGGTGCTTTCTGCCACTGCATAAATTCATGGCTTCCCAGCGTCTCAGAGCTGGGCACAGCCTGGGCCTTCTGTTTGGAAAAGAGCAAAGTGGGAATGAAAGATGTCCAGGGGAAAGCAGCAAAGGTCATCAGAGGCATGAAACAGCTCCCAGATGAGAAGCAGCCAAACAGATTAGGACCTTTCAGGATGGGAAACAGAAAATTGGAACGGAGAGGCACAGGAGATGGAATGAGACACAATGACAGGAGGGAGGAAATGAGTCATWATGGTCTATTCTAATGCAAGAATTTAGGACCCTGAAGTGAAATCAGTAATTGGAAGGTTCAAAACAGGCCTCAGGAGGCCTTTTTCACACACTCCAGAGCTCAGCTGGGGATCTTCTTCCTGCAGGAACCTGCGGAGAAGAAGTTTCAGATGGGTTCAAAAAGCAGCTGGGCAAGTTTGGAGAAGAATAATCCATTGAAGGTCTTTAAATTCAACAGAAAGCTGAGCCTGTGGCTCAGGGAGAGCACAAGCTGCGTGTTCCAGGCTCTTGGGACAGGGATCAAAGGAGGTATCCCTGCAGGTGCTCCCTCCACTCACCGGCAGAGGCAGCTCCCTGGATTTTTGCTCCCATCTAACACAGCAGAGCTTAACTGAGACAGCCCAGGAACGCTCGCTGATGTCCAAAGGCACTTTAATACAAATTTCTCTCCTTGTGCTCGGGTTTTAGGCTCGCAAACATCCTCTGCTGTGCTCTCGGCAGTGATTTGGGCACGAGCGAGGATTTGGGATGGAGAAGGGCAGGGAAGGTGGGGCACAGCCCTGGCTGTGGGGCAGCACCTCCCCTGCTGCTTCCCAAAAACTTCTCCAGCCACCACGGGGAGCGTCCCAGCCATCCTTTGGCCTGCTGAGCTGTAACAAAAGCTCGTGGCTGGTGACAGGCCGTGAACACCAAAGTGTGGCAGGGGTTTATGGTGCAGGGTAATGGGTTCCTGCTTCCTCCCTGAAGAAATCCGGCCTCAGCGTGGTGTTTTACATCCCCACGGAAGGAGTGAGGGGGGAGCAGGAGAAGGGGAGAGATGGGAAACGATAATTCATTGAAATACATGCTTTAATCAAAGCCTGTAAATTACCTTAAGTGATGTTTTAACAAGACACAATTGCAAGAGCTGGGCRATGTTTCTGTCGTTACTCTGCGGTGTGTTTTTGTTTTTATTTAACAACCAAAACACAGGACTCAATTTACAGGGCCTTAGCCATGGTAGATGAATTTTTATGGGATAAATTCACACTCCAGCTTTACTATCAGGTTTGCAATATGAGGAGCTGGGCCTTTTTATTATTATTAGACCAGGCTGTCAAAAGCAGTTATACTGCTCTCCTAAAACTAGATGCAAAATCACTTGCCTCTGTGCAGCATCAATAAAAATGGCGCTTCTCTTCCTGCCAGAATTCCTTTTTCTTTCTTTTATTCATCTTGGGAAAGTGGGATCACAGCCTCAGCTCCCTCTTCTTTCACCCAAACAAAGTCACTCCTCCAGAGGCTCTTCAGGCGGAGCAAACTGGGGCTGGCTTTGCACAGAACCTGAGGAACCACAGACGTGGGGGTTGCTGGAGCTCTCTGGCCCAAGATCCCTCTCAAAGTCGGATTAGAATCAACACTAGACCAGCTCAGCCACGACTTTACCCAGCTGAGCCTTAAAAACCTCCRTGGACAGWGATCCCATGGCCTCTCCAGTGCTGCACTCTCCTCACAGGAAAATATGAGTGAAAGTGTGAAAGACAAATGGGGAGAAAAGTGTCAGCGCCTTCTAATTAATATTTCTACTCTTCCTAACACCTTTCCTGGAGCAAAAACCAACTGCAGAGGGTTGCTGGGCTTGAACTGTGAGCAGAAGAAATGGATGGAAAACTTTACTTTGTTGTGCCAGCCAGCAAGTGGAGGGAAGGTGCCTGAGGCAGCCGGAGAGGTCTGAATCACCAGGCAAGCTAGGCTTACTGAGTGGGCATCAAACCTGCCCCAGAGAATTTCCAGCAGCAGAAACTTGGTCTGGGCAGGGCAGCGCAGGAGCTGAGCTCAGAAAACAAAGCTCATGTTCAGTGCAAAGGTTTCCACCTCTCTGCTCGCACAGAGAGCAGCCCAAGAGCAAGGAAATCATCCTGAGACCAGTGCTAAAGGCCAGCTGGCAGTGTTTGCTGTCTCTAGGGTGAACAGCACCGACGCTGATCCATCTTGTTCCCTCACACACAATTTGCTGTGACCTGAGGATCATGGAATGGGTTGGGCTGGAAGGGACCCTCAAGTCCCATGGGCAGGGACACCTCCCACTGTCCCAGGGTGCTCCAAGCCCCATCCAGCCTGGCCTTGGACACTTCCAGGGATCCAGGGGCAGCCACAGCTTCTCTGGGCACCCTGTGCCAGGGCCTCAGCACCCTCACAGGGAACAATTCCTTCCCAATATCCCATCTTCTTCAGCCTAAGGCCATTCCCCTTGTCCTGTCACTCCACGTCTTTGTAAAACCTCCCTCTCCATCTACCCTGTCAGAGTCATTATCATTAATCAAATTAGGTGTAAGAAGCTAAGTAAAAATCTGCATGGCAATTTATGCAGATTGCTGTGTAAGCTCTTAAAATGCTGGGCTGAGGAAAAACCAAACCAAACAACACAAACACAAAATAAAACCTGCAGCTTTCTTTGCTCTAATTAAATCCATCCTGCTCTGCCTGCAGGTGCACAGACCCTCCTGTTCATCTCTTTCTCTGATCAGACTCCGTGCAAAATGACAAATTAATAACTTGAATAACAACAGTTCAACAGGAACAGCCTGATTACAAATCTTGATAGAAAGAGGTATTGTTGCAGGAGTGGTTTCTGTTTAAAATGCAGTAAATCAGATGTCTCTGAAGGGAGGAAAGTGCAGTTTAAAAACTTATTTAAATGAAGGAATGGTAAACAGGAGAGGCAGTGCCCATTTCTCTTATTATATGGGTACGATCCAGCAACAGAGAAACCTCAGCAGAGGAGCTGCTTCAATTTACTGTTATCAGAGGGGATTAGAGCTGAAGATCCCTGATAACCACAAGAGCTTTCCTGTGTTATTAACTGAGCTTGGYGATATTTTTCCTCCTTTAGAACACAAATGAAAAACCTCTTCATTTGCAATGCACACTGGATATTTCCTGCTTTAATGCAGCATTTCTCCACTGCAGTATCAGCAGGAACTTCTGCTCCCATTGTGCTGCTCAGGAGCCGAGTCCCACCGGGCTCAGGCTGCTCCACGTTGTGAGGAGCCAGGGAGTGAGGAGCTCTTCCCCTGGTCCAGAGCCTGAATCAGACCCCAAAGCCACAGGATGCAGCCCTGACATTCCCAAATTCATTCCCAGCGTGGGGCAAGGGGAAGAAATCTCTCTGCTCTGTGATGGAGTTAAGGGGATGGAGCAGCCTCTCCTTGGCCAGCAATGCTTTATTCGTATATATTTAAGCTATAGAACAACAGAATTATTTGGGTTTGAAGGGACCTTAAAGATCATCTCCTTCCAAGCCCAGCCACAGGCAGGAATAGCTGCTTTTATAGGAYGGCAGCTTCACAGCCATGAAAAATGCTCCAAGGGGCACTGTTGCAGCAGGAGCAAGGAGGTCCCGTGGCAGGACATGGCAGCAGAGCCCTCCCAYCCTGCTCCAGCACCAGGAGGAGCTTCTAGGATTGAAGCTGCTGCCCGAGGGTCCAGCCCTGCCCACCACTGCTGCCACCAGCCCCAGGGCCCTTCCTGCCACTGCAGCCCCTTCCCRAGCCCCGTGGTCACCTCTGGAATGCCTTGGGTGGATCTCACACTTGGCAGTGTGCTCATGAAAAGATTCGTAAAAGCCTCTGGTGCTGGATCCGTGGGGTTCTGAGTTGTCTGAGCTGCATTTTTCTCGTGTAACTGAAGTTGTCATTTTGGGATTATCAGGGAAAGCCGACGTTGCACAGAGAATCCAGCACTYGGCGAGGCAGACAATGGAAGGTGAGCCAGCAGCCAGACACCAGGTCCCTCAGACCCCATCCAGGACACAGCCTTGGAGACACAAACTGCAAGGTTCCTGTCTGTCCTCCATCACTGCAACATCGTTCCTGCGATTCTGTCGGGTGCAGGAACAAGCCCAGAGAGGCAAAGAAATAAATCTTGCAGACAATTGGGGATTTTAAGCTGTAGCATTAAAAATTTATCTCTCAGATTAATGCTCACCTGCTGTCCAGTCCTGGAGGTGTCCGGCCCCTTGGGAATCTCAGTTCCCTTTTTAAAGGTCAGTTTCATCCACAGGCCGGTCTGGAACAGGGTGTGTTCTGAGAGCTTAATTAGAGACTTGCTGCTGAAATGGTGAGAAAGAAACCTCTGGAGAACACTGTCCTCGTGTCCCTGGGGCTCCAGCCTYGTTCCAGCTGGCCTCTCTTATCCAGGAGGTGAGTGATACTGCCTGGATTTGGGGAGAGATCACAGAATCATGGAGTATCCTCAGTTGGACCCACAGGATCACCCAGCCCAGCTCCAGCCCTGCACAGACACCCCAAYAMCCCCACCCTGGGCATCCCTGGCAGCGCTGTCCAAACGCTCCTGGAGCTCTGGCAGCCTCGGGGCCGTGCCCATTCCCTGGGGAGCCTGGGCAGTGCCCAGCACCCTCTGGGGGAAGAACCTTTCCCTGTTATTCTTTGGTTCCCCTTTGCTCCAGGGACTCCCACTCCACCAGCTTTTGGAAGGAACTTCCCAAACCTCCTAAAAACCTCTCTTTAAGGCACCAGCAGCCCCACGCCGAGGCTGCAGGTTGGAAGTGTTTATAAACACTTAAACCACTTTAAAACATGATTTAACCACTCAAAACACTTAAAAAGTGCTGCCTACACACCTCCATCAAGGTCCTGGGTCCTCGCTGGGAGAGCCAGAGCAGCCCCCTCCCACCTGCCTGACCCTTCCCGTGACTGAGCCTCAGCTCTTCACTCCACAAAACAAATTCCCATCTACCTCAGATGCGCCTTTAAATTCCCATTCCAAGGCAGAACAGCAGCCAAAACTCCCCAGGGACCTGATGCCAAAAGCCTGGATGGAGGATGGAAAATGTTGCTGCCGTGTCGTGATTTCTGATGAAAAATTATTCCCTCGGAAGGCAACCCACGGCATTTCGCTGCTCCCAGCTGTGAGGCACCCAGCACTGCCCTGCAGCAGCCAGGAACATTGGCACAGCTACACATCCCAGCTGATTTTCCGTGGGATAAATGGGTGGGAATAAAGACAAGTGTGCAAACAAACAGCTARCCCTGCCAACAAAGATTTGTAAAAGCCTCTGGTGCTGGATCCGTGGGGTTGTGACTTGTCTGGGCTGCATTCTTCTCGTGYAACTGAAGTTGTCATTTTGGGATTATCAGGGAAAGCCAGCACTGCACAGAGGATCCAACACCAAACCCCAGCCCCCAGCCCGGGAGCGCTCCCCAGCTCCCTTCCTCCGGCTGTCCTTTCTCTCCCCCCGAGGGGCTCATCCAAGCCCTGATCATCACCCACCTCTCCTGGCCCTCAGCATGAGAGTGTCCAGGTGTGGAACAGAGAAGAGGATGAGGAAGGCAGCAGCCAGGGGAGTTTGGGCAGGCAGACAGGATTTTCATCTGCTGCCCAGTGCCCACGTCAGCACAGAGCCCTGGAGCCCGAGGCTTCGGTGAGCTTTGCGTCAGGATTCTGACTCAACTTCTCACCTTTGTTATGCTCTCACTCTGGAATTCACTAACGTGTTTTTGGAGCCGTCAGGAGCTATAAAACTTGTGTTCCTGCTCTGTTTTCCTGCCATTTGAGAAATCCACCCAAAATCTAATACAAGGGGGAAAAATCATATTATAGAGCCACAGTATCGCAACTTGAGCAAGGGCAGGAATTCTCTCCCCCTCGCCCTGCTGAGCACGAGCTCTCTCATTCAGCCCAGCCTCAGAGCTTGGAACAAACCCAGGAGAGCTAAATCACAGCAGGTACCACAGAGCCTTGGAGAGCAAGGACAGGGAGAGATTGCGTTGATGTTTTGTTTGTCTTTGTGCTGCCACCCTGCTGATTTGTGCTCCCAGGGACTCAGCCTGAGCAGGAGTTAATCCTCGATGATCCTTGTGGGACCCTTCCAGCTCAGGGTATTCTGGGATTCTCTGTCCCCACAGCAAGTCCTGGGGAGTCACCAGCTCCTGGAAGGTTCAGGTTGGACACATGGCCCCTCTGGCTTTCTCTGAGCCATGTGCTGCCCTCCAGCTTCCTCTTTTCCCATTTCTTTGGATAGCAGTGGGAATCGCACCCTGGAGAGCAAATCCTCAAGGGCTTGGAGGAGAAAAAGCAGCACCAAACTGAGGACACCCCTGTCGCTAGCGAGCAGAGACCGAGGAATAAAGCGACGTGGACGGTTTAGGACGAGAAGAAACCGACCCTTTATTAATTTACAAATTCGCTTCTATACCTTAGCACGCTGGACACTGACGTAAGGTTATTGGTTCACTGACCAACCACCCCCCAGAGGGATTGGCTGAACTTCGGATATTTTCTCCTTGGTATCATAACAATACCATACTTCACAAAATCTCCCAACTGTTTTCCCATAGCGCCTGTGAGAAGGCAAGGCCTTCACACAGACACTGTCAGAAAACTGAGAAACCTCTCTGCAGCCAGGCCTTTAGCATTCACACACCCCAAGTCCCTGCAGGGACCATCATTTCTGGAGAAAGACGTGCCCACGTGGTGCTCAAAGTGGAGCAGAAGTGACAACATCGCTTTACACCTGTGAATATGTAGATATTTGCTCCCTGAGAGATCACCCAACCCCTTTATTTAGGCTCCAGGCCCGAGTTTTGTGTTCATATTCCCTGAAAAAGCAAGGAAATGTCCACTTTTGAAGGAATATTAGAGGACTTCAAAGCAGATGATCCATTTTTGAGAGCCAGACATGGACATAGTGGAGCAAGACCAGAAACAGCTGAGCAATTCCCAGAGCAGGAAGGAACATTAAAATCACCCAATATTTTTAAATAACAAACAAACACATGACACAAACTGCTGGCAAAAAAAAAATTCATGAGCAGGAGAAGTAGCCAAATTCATTAAATAAATTATCCATTACATTTTATTTCTCCTTCAGCTCTATTAATGGTTCTAGAACAACATCTATGCAGCCACAGATAAGGCTGAATTATAAATATTTGTCAAAAATAAGTGAAAGAATGTAAGCCTCCCACAAGCATTCAATCAGTGGAAGTAATCTATAATTACATTGATAAACCTAATGCAACAGGCTAACAGCAAACACTCACAATTAGCTACTTATAAATGAGCCAAAGATCAATAACGACTCATTGAGCTCAATGGGCAAAATATTCCAATTATTATTGCTGCACTTAATGTGGGACTTTGTACAAGAACAGTGAATTTAGGTATTTCCTGGTTTATTTCCTGCCCGCCGGAGATGTGCAGCATTGACACAGAGGGGGTGTTTTTATGTTTAACAACCCTCCATGGATTCTTCTCTCCAGGAATTTGTTTCATTTTTGAACCAAGGTAATCTTCCTGCATCTGCTGCTTCTGCAGGAAGAGTTTCCCAGCTGAGGGTGCCCACAGAGCCAGAGGAGCCTTCTCTGGATCTTGGGTCTGTCACCCAGGAAGAGATCCTGGGAGAGACAATAAATTTGAGTCCCTCTTCACCACCTACACATCAAGCAGGATTTTACAGCCCTTTATAGATTTTTGAAGCATGAATTTTCTCAAAAAAAAAMCCCCMAAAAAGTAAAAATCATCCCTAACACACCATATTCAACCACGTGTCTCCTCATTCCAGCCTTTGGAACAGCTTCCACCCAGTTCCCTGCTGCAGATGGCAGACACGTGCCTCCCCGGGCCTTTCCAGCTCTTTTTATAAAATAGCAGCAGAGCTGTCACCTCTCAGTCTGGGACTGGGGCAGCCTGGAGCAGGAGCTCCCACCCCGCAGTGCCCAGCTCTGGTACCTCCTCCCTGATCCTGAGAGCACGTGGATGCCACCATCTGGCCCTGGCAATCTGCTACAGCTCATCTTGTTGTTTGTCCCTGTCACCTCATCTAGAAATGCCTCAATCCATGACGAGTCTCCTGGAAGGGAGGCTCTGGCTCCCCCAGCCTCGGTGGGTGCAGATGCAACTCGAGCCCCGTGTTTTCCTGCTGTGCCTTTCCCTTCCCTGAGCCTCCTTTTACACGTGGGTTGTCAAAGGTCTTAGGAGTTGTCAGAACAATTTTCAGCTCCTGAATCCTTTTTTTAGTGTGTTAGAGGTTTTGTAAGCTGCTCCTATGACTTTTTAACCTTTTTGAGAGGCTGTCTTCTGTGGTTTTCCATGCAAGCAGTGTTTGCCTTCCCTTCTCAATTCCTTATTGGGATATTACTGCTATTTTTCTGAAGTTGTTTTCATATCCTCACGGTCTCCTGACTCGATGTTTATCCATGCTTTTTGGGTTTTYAGTTTGAGCATCTGGCTCAGGYTGCAGTGTAAGATGTACCCAAAGTGTGCATTCCATCACCAGCTGGTAAAACCAGGTGGGGCAGGGTTCTTTATCTCTTCCATGGCACATCCCTGATAACTCCCTCCGGGGCATATCTCCTGCTAATGGGCCACCAAGCCTCACTGCAGGGCCCAGCAAATGACATCAGCCCCCTGTGAGATGCTCCGCCCAGGGGGAGGAACCGAGCATTCCTGCCTGGACATAATCTGGGGTTTGGAAGAGCACAGGCAGCCCTGACCTCCTGGGTTCCCAGAGGACGAGAGCTCCATAACCAGCACTGGAGCTGCAGAGGAACACCAGAGCCTTCTACAGGATCACTGCTTCAGCAGAACCACATCCATCAGTGCAGCAGGGCTGCAGGCACCATTCCATGGCACTGCTGCCAGCGCCCTGCCCGGCAGGGTGTCAGGCTGTGTCCTCACTCTGGCACTGTTTCTGTACCACTGCATTTATTTTCATTTTCCTATTAAGTTGTAGTTCTGACTTGGAGTCTCCCACTGCTTTGCTTTCAGACCAGTACAGCATCCTGGTGGGAATGGAAGGGCTGTGGCTTCTGGAGGGGATCTTCTTTTCTAGGAGACCTTGTCAAGGAAAGGGCAGAGCCCAGAGCCTTTACTCCACCTTGTTCAATCCTCCTCACCTTTGGCATGGCCTGATTTATGTTTTGGACATCTCTGATTGCTGACCATGCAGTCAGGACACCTCTGCAACCAGACCCTTGCACAAATGAACAGGCAAGACACTGAAAATGCATCTCAGTTTCTGGAGAGAACAACTGGCCTCATCTGTTCAGGACCTCAGCTTTCCACACCCACCCTGGGAAGTGATTTTATTCTGCCAAGATCAGCTATGGAAGAAAAGAACCCAACCATTGCAGAGATGAAATATTTGATGACTAATTTTTGGTGACGTGTACATCGAGTTATGACTTCTGCCTCTACTCCTAGGCTCAGGAAGGCAAGTACCACAGCAGACATCAGCCACCAGATATTTTAACGCACTTGGAGGCTGCTGTCTCTGCTGAGAGTGTGCATGGCAGGAATGCCTCGTTTCTGGGGGTGCTTTCTGTCGAGTGCTGTTTCAGGTGCTCTCTCTGCAGCGAGGTTGGATGCCCTGTTGGGTGCCCCGTTGTTCCTTGGCAAGTGCAGATTCCCTGGACCTCCCAGTCCCAGCCCTCACAGGCAGCAGGATGTGTTTGCAGAGAATCTGAAGTGGCAACTCAGCCACTCCTCCGTCTGAAACATCCCTGCTCTTCCTGGGGCGCCACAGCAGCCGTGGTTCTGCCGTTTGGTGTCCCCCAGTTCGCTCCCCTCCRCAAAGCCAAGGGTTCAGCAGCAGCCGCAGCCACACCCCAGCTCCTCCCCGGGAGCCTGGAGGCAGCTGAGGCAGGTGAGACAGGGAGGGGATTGTGCCTCAGGGATTGCTGGGGGTGCAGCACGAGAGAAATCTGTGGGTTTGGAAGATTCCAGGATGTCCTGGTTTGGGGAAGTCAGGCAGGTTCACACATCATGGGGTGTCACATCAGGTTGTGTCTCCTCTGAACATAAGAACCCTGCTGTGCTTTCACCACCCCTGTTTTCCTAGGAAACCTGCTGAGCCCTGGCACACATAAACTGGGATCTTTACAGTGGATTGAGGGCCTGAGAGAGCAGCAGCCCCAGCTGTGGGGAAGGACTGATCCACTCCTCAAGTCCCGCCAGCTTCCTCCTCTGCAGAGTATTAGGAATATCCAAAGGGAAAAAATCCCTGCACCCCCTGCTGATGRGGCAGAGACCACCCTGGGGTAGCCCCCCAGCACCCAGGTGGCTGCACGACTCACTTCTCTGCTGCCCTCAGTATGAAACCAAGAAATTCACCAAAAGGAGGCAGGTATTTTATAAAAAAACAATATCACACATGATGTGCTTCAAAGCAAAGTTACTGGGCTGGGTTGTGAAAGCTGGAGAGCTGGCAGGGAAACAGTCACTGCAGGGTGTCAGCAGCGTGCCCACCCCGAAACTGGGACRGGTTCTGCACCAGCCACTGCTGGCCTTGCCCACTGCCCTGTCCCAGTAGCCCCGTTTTGCTTAACAGAAAGATCACAGCAACAAAGAATCACTCAGGCTGGAAAAGCCCTCCAAGAGCATCCAGCCCAACCATTCCCCCAGCACTGACCCATGTCCCCAAGTGCCACACCCACACGTTGTTTGAATCCCTGCAGGGATGGTGACTCCACCACTGCCCTGGCTGGTTCTTCCAATGCCTGACCACCCTTTGGTGATGAGATTTTTCTTAATATCCAATCTAAACCTTCTCTGTTGCATCTTGAGGCCRTTTCCTCTTGCTCTGCTGCGATCCCCTCTGCCCCTGGACCTGAGTGTCCACCTGCATTTGCAGCAATGGTTCCTGACCAGCATCTCTGTTCCTGGTGGCTCTGACTTCCCTGCTGGGAAACAAAGCCATTCCCAGCACAGGGAGGATGAAATCACCGCCAGAAGCCGACACCTTTTTAGATCCTGCTATAAAACAGGCCACRGGACACAGTGCCTCACCCAGAGCAGTTCCTCTCCCACTGAAACCCCCTGACCTCCTCCTCACAGGGGCTGTGACTCTGTACCRGGGCAGGTGGTGAAAGGACAAGGGGGAATGGTTTTAAATTATAAGAGGAGAGATTTAAAAGTTCTTCCCTGTGAGGGTGGGGGGGCCCTGGCACAGGGTGCCCAGAGAAGCTGTGGCTGCCCCTGGATCCCTGGAAGTGTCCAAGGCCAGGTTGGACGGGGCTTGGAGCAGCCTGGGACAGTGGAAGTGTCCCTGCCCAGGATAGTGGCAGTGTCCCTGCCCATGGCAGAGGTGGAACAAGACGAGCTTTAAGCCCTTTCCAACCCAAACCATGCTATGATTCCATGAGATTGTCCATGTTCTCCCTCCACCATGCAGGGCAGAGCTTCCTGAGGCTTCAAAATGCATCAGTGGCATTGGGTGCAATTCCAGGGTCTCCTGGCTGTGGGCAGAAACCCACTCCCCATCCTTCATCCTGCTCCCACCCCAGCATGGACCAGGTGGCAACAGGAATGAGGGCAGACACTGGCCAGGGAAGGTCCTGTGGCATCATCCCTCGGTCTCACGTGGCTTTTTCCTTCTGAAGCGTGTGGACACAGCCCTGGCTGATGGAGGGGRAAGGCAGCTGGGGTCAGGCTCAGGCTCTCCAGGCTCCCCGGTGGGGATGAAGGGAGGCAGCAGGACCAGCCTGGCACGGAATCCACTCCTGTGCTACTGAGTCGCCTTGGGAGAAACTCACGGGTTGGTAACGGGACCCAAGTGGGGAACAAGTGTCATTCCAGCTGTAATGAAAGTGCTTTAGTCCCAAAAAAACCCCAAACCCAGCTTTAAAAAGAAGCATGAGATGGATTCATTCCAGGATTACTCAAATACCTTGCTTTGGGGGAATATACTTCACTTCTCTTTTAACTTTAATATCACATTAGAGACTGCTTGCTGGGATAGTGGAGACTGTATCCTGAATACTTTATTGCCAGGCTCTGAGAGCTGGTGGAGTGTTTTGGATAATAGAAATGAATAATGTATCATGCATTCATTGCCTACCAGACTGATTTGTTTACTAATAATTTAGTTTAAAGTACATTATTGTTTTACTGCTCACACACTGATTTACTTCCTAACGTCGACTAAACAGATATCATTAAATTAGAATAATTTTTAACTCTAAAAATATATTGTTTACAATTTGCTCCTTAGAAGGCATTTGGTCTCAGCTGCATAAATTTGTCTCCAGGGTTATGTGTCCAAAGTGTTCTTTAAACCATCTCTGGGATATTTCCAGACTTGGTTTGGTACCCAGGGCTCACTCCAGCCCTCGTTGCTCAGCTCTTCAGCAGAGGAACTCAGTAAAAACAAGAGGAGTCCATCATTAGCAGAGCCTCTAGCAGACACTCCCACAGAACAGAAGCCTGAGGCTCCATGGTGAGCTTTTCCCTGGAGTGACTCTTGTTCCTGGGAAGAGCAGCACGTGCATCATTCCAGATTCCTGCTCACAGCTCTGCGCTGCAGAACCACTCACACGTGGGTCCTTCAGCAGATTTGGCAACAATTCCTGTGTTTAAGAAATGTAGAAGCAGAATCTTCAGGCTTTGAAGCCTTTCTCTGTGGCTCAGCCTATGGAATGAATGCAAAGGCTGCAGCTGAAGGAAGGGAATGAGGTTTAGGACTGTTGCTAATAACCCTTGCACCTATTTGCAGCCATTTCACTGWAGCTCAGCTGACTTTGTAGTGATGCCCTGAAGGAAAATCTCTCTCAGTCACAAGTTTCATTCCCTGCAGGACCAAGGCTGCTGAACACACCCCTGATCCTTGCAGTCATCCCACATTTTAGCTCCCCGCACCTGTGGAGGAGGGTGAATCAACTGGGGCTTCTCAGCATAACCCAGAGGAGACAGAAGAAGGGGAGGATGCAGGAACACTCTTTGAAGATGCTGCAAAGAAAGAGACTGACTGTTTTCCATGTGGGTGGAGGGCAGGAAACCATTCATTTAAAGCACTGCAGGAAATATTCTCTTTACTCTTTAAGAACTTTTAAAAAAACCTGTTGCAGGCAGTAGAGGACTGGAGGAGATTGGTGCAAACCCAGTGAACCCTTCATGGGAGGCTGCAAGAAGTGGCTGGACCAGCATCCATGGGGTGAGATGGGGCTGATGGTGAAAACCTGGCTCAGCTCCAGACTTTTCCACGGCTTTCTCCCAAGCTTCTGCATTCCTGGCTGTGGAGTGCGGCGCTGGAGCTGTGGGGTGTGGGAGTGTCAGTGCCTTCAGAAACCTGGCTTCCAAAAGAAACAAATGTACTCTGGATTATTTATGTCTTCTGTACTTACATTTGAGTAATTAAAATGATGCTGGAAGAGGGTTCTGGATGGATTCGCTGCTGGGGATGCTCAGCCTCCATCTGCTCCTACCTGAGCTCTGAGAGGGGTTTGGAGGAAGGGGAAGGGTCTGTGCAGTGTGGACAACCTTCATTCGAGGTAAATGGGGTCAAAGGATGTTTGCTGGAGGTGGGAAATTGCCTCTCAGCCGTTCATTTGTGACAAAGATGAACTGAGGTGTCACAAACCCTCAGAACGGACTCCCCAGCCAGACTTTGCAAATCCTCCAGAGAGAAAACCAGCACAAGATGTTGGGCTACAGAGAGCCCAGAGCAGGCAACCTTCTTTTGACTTCCCCCTCAGACCTGGAGGAGTTAACAGTGTCCGAGCAGAGGGAAACATCCCAACATTGCTCTCAGGGATAAGAGCTGGGAAGAGATTGCAGAGCTTACAGGATGAGAAAGAAATTAAACTGCAGCACACAAAACCCCAATATCCCCGCTGCAGGCTCATCCACTCGGTGGAACCAATCTAATTTGTTGGATTCTTTATTCCCAAAGCCTCCTGAGACCTTGGGGTAACAGAAAGAAGCTCCCCAGAGAGAAAAGAAAGTTTCCAGCCCAGGGAGCAGAAGAGATGTCACGTTTATTTAAAAAGAGAGAGGGGACAGGGGACAGGAGGAAATCCTGGGTGCCTCCAAGCCCTGCCAGGACGATCCTGGAGGATAAAGTGTTGTCAGAAGCTGGATTTTACTGAAACAGCTCTGATACCACCAAAGGAGGAGCCCTGCATGGTGGCTGTGGTTTGAAAGGTGTTGGTGCAAAGGTGAAGAGCTGGAGCAGCCATTCCCAGCCTGTCCCGGACAGACAGCACAGGTCTCCTTTGGAGACATCATCCTGGTTTGCTGCAGGCAGCTGAGGAGGAGAAACAGCCCAGGGAACTCAGAGCAAAGGGCTGTGGTGCTTCCAGAGCCGTGGGGATAAAGGAGGGATGTGCTGGAAGGTGGGAATGAGGTGGGCAGGAGGGAGCAGCCTGGAGGAGGTGGAGGAAGCCACCCAGCCACCAGGAGTTTGCTTGGGGGCCAGCTGGTGTGGGAAAGCACTGAGAGAAAAACGCTCCAGGCTATGAAAATTATTTCCTTAAGATGTTGAGAAAACAGGCTGTCCATGGATCACAGAGGAATGGGGCTGGGCAGGCACCAGCCACTGGCACATTTCCATGAACACGCCTGGGAGCTGCCCTGAACGTTCCCTCAGTGCACAGAAGGGAGTCACTGCCTGCCCCTCAGACACGTGTGGTTGTACACGGCAAAGTGCTGCAGCTCCCAGGGAACGGGCAGAGCCTCAAGGGGATTATTCAGCATTTGTGACTGTCCTTTCTCAGAGCTCTGCGTCCCCTTGGCTGCACCTGAATCCAGCTCCACGTGTGCTGCACATCCGTGGTGTCCTGTTCCAAGCTTTGCCCAGCTGAATTTTGGATACCTCACAGCCTCCCTTGCACCCCTGGTTCAGTGTCTGATCACCCTCAGCTTGATTTTCTTTTCCCCTTCTGTCTAACAAGGATTTCCCCTGGTCCCACCTGGGRACTCCCACCTGCCCCCACGAACCTCTGGGAAGAGCTGCCTCATCCCCCTCCTGTCAGGCCGTTGCAGATTGTGATGAGATCTCAGCTTCCCCTTCTCTTCTTCAGGCTGAACAGACCCAGCCCCCTCAGCCTCTCCTTCCCTGACCATTTTGTTCTCCATCCCTGACCCTTTTGATGGCTGGACCCACCGGCCTTGCACTGGGAACCAAGAGGGCAAGGATCCCTKTCCTGGCCACGCTGCCACCCTCACTAACACCTTCTGCAGGGGCTCAGTGTCCATGTGTCCCTCACTTGTCCACCAGCAGCCCCAGGACCTTTTCCTGCAAATCCTTCCCTGGTTCCAGCAGTGTCAGCTCCTGGTGTTCCTCCCAGGGTTTTGCTTTTGTATTTATTGACCTCTGTAAGGCTCCCAGCAGCCCTTTCCTGCAGCTGCCCAGGTCCCCGTGGCCAGCAGCCCTGTCCTCAGGGTCCCCACCCAGCCCCCAAMGTGTGGGGAAGCTGCTCCAAAGTCTGCGCTGCCGAGCTGAGCAGTTTTATTCTGAAACAGCTACAAGAATATTGCTCTGTTTCCATACCATTTAAAACAGACATTAATAAGATTATTTTCAATCGAAACGGAGTCGGCATTCTGTGCTCCAAACTCTGCACAAACCAAAATTTCTGATGCCTGACCTGCTCATGTATCTAAATCTGCTTTCCCTCATCCAGACGAGAGCTGCTCACATTAATACATTATTCAGTGATTCAGYCCTTCCGTCCACGAGCCAAACCCATTTTTTCAGATGCATTCATCGCTCCCTCCTGTTTGTTGACTTGTTACGTGAAGGACATTCAGCCTGGCTGGAGGATTTGGGAACATTTTGCTTTGTTTGCCAAAGAGAGGGTGCGGAATTTTACTCAGGGCATGGCTGAGACCCTCTGAGCTCAGTCCCACCCTGACATGGACCTGTCCCATGTCACTGCCAGGGAGGATTGAGCCCTCGGGAATTCCTGAGCTTGGCCTCAGCCCTCGTTGTCCATGCACTGGCAGAGCTAGGCTGGAGAAAATCTTGGATTGTGTTTCCACTATATTGGCATCAGATTCCTTCATTCAGCCACTGATGTGTTTTCCCCTTATCTGATTCTCTTACAATGATATTTTAGAAACTTTTGAAATGCTGCTTTCAAAAATTTGGGTCAGGAAATGCCCAGGATTTGCCGTCTCTCACAGAAAGATAAGCAATCACGTGCAAAAGGAAAATAATCACATTTCCTTTGAATGGAAGTGTCCTTTCTGGGTCCTCGGGGACATCTACAGATCTGGTACCCCTGGGGGCATCAGGGCAGGCCCCCATCCCACAGGCTGGAGCCTCTCTCCCAAAGAACACCTGGATCCCACCTCTGGCAGCAGGGATGTGCACACCCCCAGCCCCGTCCACCTCACACGACCCCAGTCGATATCCCTCATTAGAGAGCCACTGAAGTGGAGTAATTTGGCCGTGAGTTGTTGCTGGAGGTCTGCTCTCCTTCCTGCCTGGGGCTGCAGAGGCGCTCGGGGTGAAAGATTTACCGTGTTTTGGAGAGACAGGGTTATCCTTCATGAGGCGGGAACAGTGACAAGCTGGGTTGTTTCATCTTCATTCCCCTCCTGAAATCCCTCTTGATTCATTACACTTTGTCCTTCCCGTTGCTGTAATGAAATAAAAATGTTTATGTTGATATATAAAGATAGCAACATTGATTTTCCTTTCTGCAGTAGATTTGATTACTATCAAGCTTCCAAAGCCTTCCTGAGGTCTTTTTTTATTTTATTGCAACACCTTTTCAAACTCGCAGCTTTTTCCTAATTGTGTTTTGTGCTGAGAGAAGCATGTGGAAGGGCTGGGGAGGGATGCAGGTGAGCTCTCAGAGGGGCCCTTTCACTGCGTTAAGATGTTGAGATGCTCTCATTTCGCCAAGACGCTGCTCCGCAAATTCCGCATTTGCAAAGACTGGAGATGAAATTATAAATATGAGACTGCGAGCAAAGTTATTTCAGATTTATTATTGCTGCTTCTGGATTTTCATTTYGTCTCCGATCCCTGGGGCTTTTAGAGGTTTGCCAATATTTTGACACTATTTGTATTCCTGTCTCAGCRTAGGATACCTGCGATGTGCTCGTAGGAAGGGATGAGCAGGCGTGGGGAAAATCTTCAGGTGYCTTAAATATGATCAAAAGCAGAGCCAGATTTAAAGTTTAGACATGTTCGTGTCTCTGTGTTAAACCAGAAGAGGAAATTCCAGCCTGGAAATCTCTGGGAGAACAGAAAGAATTGACATTTGCAGCTGAATTTTACACCTCGGTCTCCTGAGGTTCCTTCTCCACTCCCGCTCTGCCCTGTGGCACGGGGGAGAGCAGAGGCTGAGGCTGTGCTGGTGCAATATTTCCAATCCTTGAGATGCAAAAAGCACTGGAAACTTTAACAGTGCCTGTGCTGTTCCAGAGCAGGACACGGAAATCACCCCGAGGCTACCGCGACAATCCCCTGCACAGCTGCTCTGGTTCCAGGGCTAAGCTGGTCCTACAGCAAAGCCTGCCTTGTTAAGCTGCTTAGAGTTATTGATTACTGAGGCAGAATGTTAATTATTCTGGAATCCATGGAAAGGCTGCTTGTTTCCATGTTTTTCCTGACGACCAGCGTTCCCCAATTAATCTTGGCTTTGTTATGAATTCGGGAAAGATTCCTCGTAACCGCTGAAGGAATTGATTTTTCGGGTTTCAATGTGTTTCTGTTCAGCACAACTTCACCATTTCCTTGTTTGCCTCAAAGAGAAAAAAGGGATACACATGAAGCTGGAGCAGGCTCTTCCCTCCAGGTGTTCATTTAGTGGTTTAAAGATCAGCTTCCAACAATGCCTGGAAGCACATGTTTGAATAAGGCTGGGTTCAAAGTGCTCGTGGAATTCAGCTGCTTCCTCAGTGAGCTTTCTGGAAAGATCCTGGAGGAGCCTTCCCAACCCCCTAGCACAGACTGTTAAATGTGCATAGACACGGGACTGGTGGCCAGACATCTTTCTTGGGAATCCTGTAATTCTTCCATGGCCCTACAGCAGGAATTCCACAAGTTTCTCCTAAAATCCTTTTGTTTTCCAAAACCCACTCACTGGAAATGAAATCTCACCAAGCCAGCAGACGTTTCCGATTATTTCAATTCAAAGGAAAGATGAATATTTTCTTTTTGCACATTATTGTTTATCTTTCTGTGAAAGGGCAAATCTTGGCCATTTCCTGACTCAGAATTTTTAAAGTATCATTTCAAAACTGCCTAAAATATTATTACAAGATATTTAGACAAGGGGAAAATGCTTTAATGCCTAAATGAAGGATTCTAATGCTAATAAAGGGGAAGCACAACCCAAGATTTTCTTCAGAGAGTCGTTCAGTCTCTTTTCAGATGGCTGACTTGGAGATTTTCCTGCATCTTTTCTGAGCTTTGAATTTTTTTTCCTACTTGYAACTTAAAAGCAGTTAAAGGGACATGAGAATGGTGAAGGGGAAGCCCATGAGGAGCAGCTGAGGGCACTTGGTCAGCTGGAGCAGAGGACACTGAGGTCAGACCTCACTGCTCTGCTCTGGGACCAGGGACAGCACCCAGGGAACGGCTGGAGCTGGGCCAGGGCAGGGTCAGGCTGGATATCAGGAAAGGCTCTTCCCCCAGAGGGTGCTGGGCACTGCCCAGGCTCCCCAGGGAATGGGCACGGCCCCGAGGCTGCCAGAGCTCCAGGAGCGTTTGGACAGCGCTGCCAGGGATGCCCAGGGTGGGGTTGTTGGGGTGTCTGTGCAGGGCTGGGGCTGGGCTGGATGAGCCCTGTGGGTCTCTTCCAGCTCAAGATATTCCCTGATTCTGTGACCTCACTTGCCATGGTCTGGCAGCCCAGTTCCTTGCTCCTCCTTTCAGTTAATGAATTATTTAGTTATTGAGTGTGATTCCTCACCCCACACATGCCCTGAACCCGAGCTGTTCAACTACAAGAGGCACAAGGAAGTGATGATGTGACCCTAAATCTTCCCACATGCTCAGGCTGAGTGGCTGCACTGCAGGACCACAGAATGACCCCGAGCTGGAGCTTGAAAAATGTCAGGCATGAAGTCACAAAATGCGAGAATGGTTTGGGTTGGAAGGGATCTTAAAGCTCATCTCATCCCACCCCTGCCATGGGCAGGGACACCTTCCACTGTCCCAGGBTGCTCCAAGCCCYGTCCAACCTGGCCTTGGACATTTCCAGGGATCCAGGGGCAGCCACAGCTTCTCTGGGCACCCTGTGCCAGGGCCTCCCCACCCTCACAGTAAAGAATTTCATGTGTTTATCTAATCTAAATTTCCCCTCTTTCAGTTCGATCCCATTCCCCCTCGTCCTGTCCCCACAGTTCCTGAGGAAGAGTCGCTCTCCTGCTTCCCTGCAGCCCCTTCACACACTGGGAAGGTGCTGGGAGGTCTCCACACAACCTTCTCCTCTCCAGGCCGAGCAGCCCCAGCTCTCTCAGCCTGTCTCCAGAGAGGGGAGCACACCTGAGGGGGGCCTGAGCCGCTCCACACCAGCTGACAGGCAGGATTTTTACTACTGGGGCTTTAGTGAGATAAATGCTGGTGTCTCTTGGCTATTTCCACCCCCGAGACCCACTGGGGGAGGTGACAACCTCAAATTCCAACTCAAGAATGGCACCTTCACCAGCCTAACGCTGAGCTACACACCCTCACTCTGTACTTCTTGTCTCCAGATGCACCTGAATGCTCAGGAAACTCTCTCAGCATTAAACTCGTTGTTAGCTGGATTAGCCCGGGAGGTGCTGCTAATTGAAGCATTGTTAGGGCTGCTTTTCATTCCCCATCACTCTGCCAGAGATGCTTTCACACACACAGAACCCTGCAGTCTCCCTGGCAGTGGGCTGGGCACAAACCCCTGCTAAGCTGAGATGTCTTTTTCTGTGAAGTCAATTACTGCAGAAAATCCACCAATACAAAGGGCATAATGCAATTATTTGGAATTGATTTCTAATAAGCTTACGAATAGACATGTGGGCAAGTTCAAGTTTGCTGAGGGAGTTTATAATAACAGCTGTCACGTTCCCATTAGCTTTCATCCCAGGGGATTTCACGGCACTGCAAATGCTGAACTCACATCCCTAAAGAGGAACCCTTGCCCAACGCCCACTTGCCTTTTGCTTGGGAAATCTGCCTTTAATTCCCCTTTTTGCCACGGCCTCCCGGCACAATCCTCCAGGAAAGAAGAAAGAACCATGTGTTCCTTCTGCAGGRGACTGGGAACAGAGACCCCCCAAGGACCAGCAGGGACAGGAGGGTGCAAAACGAGGTGACAACCTGGGCTAGGGGAAGGTGTCCCTGCCCATAGCAGGGCGTGGAATGAGATAGGCTCACCCAAACCCACTCTGGGAGTCTCTAAACTTGAAAGAAGCCTATTTAGACCCAAATCAGCCCTTAGAGGGGAGGATCAATCCTATCTCCAGGCCTGAAATGGGAGACGTCCTACGGCCAGCTTCTTCTCCGCGGGCTTTGAAGGAACCTAAGAGGGAAGAACATGGACTTAGACCCGCAGCTTTTCACAACCTAAAGCTCCTCCCCGCTCTGCCGTGAAGTTCCCAGCACAATCCCAAGCTGTGGATTTCAGCAGGGAAGCCAAGTGAGGATGGCAACAGCAGCCACAGGGACGACGATGAGGCGGGAGCGTCTCCAGGAGGATGCGGCCCCTGCGAGCCAGCCCGGGAGGAAGGAAGGAAGGAAGGAAGGAAGGAAGGAAGGAAGGAAGGAAGGAAGGAAGGAAGGAAGCAAGCAGGGGATGGCAGCCAAGCGCAGGGACACAGGTGGCTGAGAACACAGCTCCTTCCTGGGGCTTCACAGGGGCTCCTGCTGCGTTTATGAGGAACTTCATGGGCTCATGCAAAGCTCCGGAGCCATCCAAAGGCGGGAGCTGCCCAGGGAAAGAGGAATGASAACAGCAGGAGCTTTAACGAGGCTGTCAGGGTTGCTCTTGGCCTTTCCTGCCCGGTGCAGCTCGGCCCCAGGAGAGATTTCATGGCAAATCTAAATAAAGCTGAGGCGCCCAAGTGAAACTGAGGCATTTATTCCCCCTACAATAAATATCTCCTGGTCCGTAAGGAACATGGAATCATGGCTTTATTTATTCTTCCCTCTGAGATGAGCTTCATGTGAGTCTGCAGACCAGGAAGAGTAGCATCAGCATAGACAGGATTGTGCTGGAATAAATCCATTTCTTCATCTGGCATCCCCCCCATTTACTTGGCATCCTGGTCTAATGGTTTTTAGGGGGTTTTTTAGAGTTGCAGTGGACGTGAAATAAACCCGACCCTTCTTAATTTATATTCATCTCAGTTCATGCCATTTGAAGAAGAGTTTTYACTTTCTAAGCAGACCAGATCCTAATTAATAGACTGGATAATTGCACCATCAGGCCTGCCGCTTTGCAAGGATGGGGATGKGTTACTTTAATATTTTAAAACTTCCCAGATTGTTCCAGACATATGGGGATTTTATAATATTTACTGTGCCAGGCTGCTGAAGGACCAGGCTTAACTGAAGTTATTGTAATCATGCCATTGTTTTCGAAAGGCCCTGAAAAACACAGACATTGTCAAGAAATATTGACAGCTGAAACAGATTCCAGGATGGGAACGGGGAAATTGCTCCATTAAAGCACGTGTGTATTACAACATTAGGCAATTATTAAATTAACAGATGGCAGAGGCTGCTCAGAGCCCTGCAAACAAGTGAGGRAGGGAAAGTCAGATGCTAATGCAGGCAGGAATCTGAATACCCCTCTCAATCACTGGCACGTGGGAATTCCAGGGATTAAAGGGACGCCTTGGTCTCCCAGCAGCAATAAAAGTGATGGATCACTCGCTAATGGAAATCTGTGCATTGCCCCACCCCCCGGTTTATGGTAAATTGGTCCCCAAAAGGTGATTTCCCTGGTTCCCCCAGCAGCAGAGGAGAAACAGCGAGGGAAGAGAGGGGAAGCAAAGGAGGTGAAGCCACAAAATAGGATAATATGGATCTTTGCCCAGGTGCGAGTCTGGGAATGCTCACCTGGGACACAGGAAAGCCCAGCTCACCCCCCACGCCTCTCCTGGAAGGATCCCAACCACATCCTGCACCTCCGCAGCAAACTGCTCCAAAGGGCAGCCCGGAATGACACTTGGCATCTTTATTGCTTGCAACACTCGCCTGGGTTAAGGGATTAAATGTCACTGGAGCAAAGACTGAAAGGCTGAGGAAGCCCCACATGCTGGAATCTGCCAGGCAGCACATCCCTGGCGGCAGGAGAGGGCTCAGCACCTCCTGGCAAAGGGGGCTGGAGGAGCCCTGCGGCAACTGGGACACAACCCCAGCCCCTGCTCCGGGCAGGGATGAGGCTGAGGAGGGTTTTAACCCTGGGCYGAGCCCCGTCCCCTCCAGGAAAGGGACTCTGCTCCCGCCTCTGGCATTTCCTCAGCTGCGAGGAGTTCCAGTCCTTGTCAATTCCTAGAGCAAAAGCTTGAGAAAGGCTCATTAGCCTGGAGGTAGGAGCAGGAGCCTGGGAAGCAGCTTTGCTTTGGGAACAGGGAATTGTTTCTGCAAAGCTTCACAGCACTGGAAAAGGGGGATTTACCATGGAGGCAGCCAGGCCCCATCCTTGGACCGCCAGTGGCCAGAGCACTTTCCTTGGGCACACGGCTGATCCCCTAAATCCCCTCAGGCAGCGAGAAAATTCAGATGACACGAACTTCTTGAGCAGTTTATAACCCCAGGCCTCTATTTTCAGCATGAAATGTTTTGCATTAAGTGGAAAACCGTGCATTGAGCCACATAAAGTATTTAAGAGTTGGATTTTTGGGAGAAGGACACTGAGTGTTGTTTCAGCTCTCCAAAGCTCAACAGTTCCTTGAAAAAGTTTAGGTTTGGCTGTCACATGGAAAAAGAAATCAATCATTCACACAATTTTAGCAGTTATCCCCCTTTTTAGATTTAATTTGTCAAATTGGAAGCCTGGAGTTAAATTCAAACCCAAAATAGCTGTTACATTGTTCTGGACTTTTCAATATTTACTAATTTCCAATTCCATAAAATACAAGTAAAATTCCTCTTTTTTTGCAATTTTTTTTCCCAACTGCTGGCAAGGTCTGGTCTGCACACAGCTCCCCTGGATGGCAGCAGGGATTAAACACATCCTTTAGCTGCAGGAACCACTGGGTTTTAAGAATTAAATAGGCAATGGGTGGTTGGAGGGTTTTGTACCCACAATCTGATGGTCAAACCTCCCCAAAGCAGCCTGGAGAGAAAGGTGAACTTTGAGGAATGTTTCACACAGGGAATAGTGCAAAAATAAATGTTAGACTGAGAAGCATAGAACAAAATCATGGAATATCCTGAGCTGGAAGGGACCCCCAGGGCTCATCCAGTCCAACCCCTGGCCTTGCACAGACACCCCAACAACCCCACCCTGGGCATCCCTGGCAGCGCTGTCCAAACGCTCCTGGAGCTCTGGCAGCCTCAGGGCCGTGCCCATTCCCTGGGGAGCCTGGGCAGTGCCCAGCACCCTCTGGGGGAAGAGCCTTTCCTGATATCCAGCCTGACCCTGCCCTGGCACAGCTCCATGTCATGAATATCTTATATCTATAATTAACTTCTATAATATAATATAACATCTTCTGACTTAAAGATGAGCCACAGCTTGGCTTAAGACTCAGAACTCTTTCTCTCTCCCAGACAGGATCTGGGGATGAATTATCTGTGGAGAACTGCATGGAAAACAAAGACACTTTGGAGATTTAGGAGCCAAAGTCCAGTTTCAGCGATGCCGCGGAAACTCGGGCGTGCCAAGGGCCAGATTCCCAAAGGCATGTGGGGGTTTAGGGATGCAGATGGACTGGGGTTGGTCAGAGGTACAGCAGGCAGCGAAAAGGATGGTTTAAAATCCAGATGCAACAGGAAGAGCTCAGATCCAGGTCAGGGATCTCAGGCTGTGACCTGAGAGCTGTGGGGAGGGGACAGTGAGCAAAGGGACACGAGCCAGGTCAAAGGAGTCCACGAGTGACTTTAAAAATGACTTTCACCCACACAGCAGCACAATCCACAGTTCCCAAGTGTTTGCATCTCCATCCAAAGCCAAAGTAGAATTCACAGGCTGAAGATGTTTGAAAATTCCTGGTCTGGCCCGTTTGGAAGACTCAGACTCCAGCAAGAAGGGCAAAACAACTCTAATGATCTTTCTCCCCAAAGAAATCATTTCTGCTTACAGAGAAAGTAGAAATTGAATTGGGCATTATGAAAAATTCTCTGTGTAGCTGCAACTACAACCCAGATAATTCATTTAGGCTAAATATACGGCTGTAATTGAAAAATCCAAATAAGGGATGCATATGCATTGATCCATATGATTTAAATCAAGCTATAAAACGTCAACATTATCCAGCAAAAGCTGCTGAGGAAACAGCAGCCAAGCAGAATATGAAATTCCAGGGAGACCATTGCACTGGCTGGGAGGAGGACTTAATTGATTTTGACAAAGAAACCTATTTGCTGTTTAATTGATTCCTACTCTAAATTCCCAGCACTTTCAGACCGAGCAGAGAGAAGCAGCAGAATTGTGATTACCCAGAGCAAATTACAGCTGGCCAGGGCTGGAGCACTTCAGGTCCTGGTAATTCTCTATTTACCAAATTACTGCTGTGCATTTTCAGAGAAACACTAAAATGAGCTCATACAAGCACACAAATCACCCAGAGTTACAGGAGGATCGAAAGAGCTGCCCAGGCCCCAGAAGGACCTGGGGGGAAGCAGTAACATCCTCACTTTATCCCAAAAGTGTCCCTGCTCTCCTGCACCTCTTTTAGGGTAGCGGGAGCTGTGTTTGCTGGGAAGGACGGGGTCACGGATTGTGCCAGTGCTGTAAAATCCTTTTGGGAATCTCTTCCCAGCTTCAATAGATGGCTGTGTCACTTCTCCAGGAGCTTCCTGTTGGGGTGCACGATGTGCTGGAAGAGAGACAGGCCCTGAGGGCCRSAGAGAGAGCCTCTTTCCTGGACCTGGAGGTGACCCTGGGAGTGCATCCAGGTCACCGGGGATGGGCTGAGAGAGGATTGTGGGTTTCTGGACAGTGYTGGACCTATGAGATGTGATAATTGTAGTTTGTGACCTTACAGGGTATTGTTTACCTGTTACCATAATAGGCAATGTCTGTGCACTACCCCAGGTGACTGGGGGACACTGAGGTGAACATCTTTCCTGTTTATATGATGTGATATCCTGTCGGGTGCTGGTATTTAGGGAATATTCACTGCGCAATAAATGCTTTGCACTTTCCATCTGGTGTGTGAAGTCCTTGCGTGATTATTGCAGTTTCCACCACCTGACTGACCTCCAGGGTGTCTTCCCTGCTCCTGGAGGGAAGCTGCCCAGCAGCCCCAGGGGTGGCAGCACATCTGGGTACAGCTGTATGACCCCGAGTTACGCTGGAGCCCCTCTCACATCCCTCGTGGGCAGCACTGAGCCTTTGCCTTCACATCAGGGATGGGGGGAGAATGATTTCCTTCCCACCTTGAAACAGAGAAGCAACCCCTGCAAGTCAGGCCCTGCCTCACGCAGAGGTCCCTTTAGACAGTGATGGTGTGAAGGTGCCCAGCAAAGTCATGGAAATGGGAAAAGGACCTCCAAAACTGCTCAGGACCTCCAAAATGGGAAAAGAGACAGAAATGGGAAAAAGATCTCTATTCTGCTCTCTACAGCTACCTGAAAGGAGATTGTGGCAAGATGGGGGTCACCCTCTCCACCCAAGCGGCTGCAACAGGACATGGGGGAACAGCCTCAAGTTGTGCCAGGAGAGGTTCAGGCTGGAGATCTGGGAAAATTTCTTCATTGAAAGCCTTGGGACAGTGGCGGAGCCACCGTCCATGGAAGGTTCAAAAAGAAAAAAAAAAGAGCAGATTCCACAATCCGGTTTAGGAGGCAGGATGGTGTTGGGTCAAAGGTTGGACTTGATGGTCTTGAAGGTCTTTTCCAACCTTACTGATGCTGTGGTTTCCAGGATCACGAGGAATGCACAGGTGGACACGGATGGTGCAGAGCTGCCAGCACAGCGCCCACAGCCCCGTTCCTGGCTGGGGCTGTGCCAATTCCGGGTGTGGCCAACAAGGATGCTCAGTTCCTCCTCCTGATGCCAGCCCTGGAAGCACAAACAAGCACCCCAAGGCATCACCTCACTGCTTTTAAGCCCCTGTTTCCCCAGTGCCTCCCTAAGAGCGACTGATGGACTCAGGGCAGAGATTTCTCCATTTGGAAAATCCCTTCCTCCTCCTGGGAGCCTCCCCCTCCCAGCTCACGCGTTTGTCACACCGTGCCRGGCAGAGCTGGGGCTGGCACACTCCTCTGCCACAGGGAAGAAAAGGTCCATGGAAAGCCGGGATAGAAACATGGCAATTACAGCCTGGACAGAGAGAATAAATCATTGGCTTTGTTTCAAAATAATGAAAGAAAGGATGCTTGGAAGCGTTAAGAGGCAGGTTGGACGTAGGAAAATGTTATCATTACCTGGCAGGAGGGTGCAGCCAGCTGGGGATCGGGCTCTTCTCCCAGGGAACAAGGGACAGGACAAGAGGGCACAGCCTAAAATTGCATCAGGGGAGGTTCAGATTGGATATTGGGAAAAATGCCTTCACTGAAAGGGTTGTAAAGTGCTGGAACGGGGTGTCCAGGGAAGCAGTGGAGTCACTGTCCCTGGAAGTGTTCTAAAAACGTGTGGGTGTGGCACTTGAGGACACGGGGTAGTGGTGAATGTGGCTGATGGTTGGACTTGATGATCTCAAAGGTCTTTTCCAAACATAACAATTCCATGATTCTATGATTGTTATCATCAATATTTTAGGACAGATCTTATCCCTTCAGGACTTAGACACTTCTTCCACCTGTCCTGCTGAAAGAGACAGAGCACAACCACCTGAAGACCTCAACTCAAACCTCTGTCCAGAGCTGGGACTTGTCCACAAGCCACTGAAGTTTTCTGCAACCTCCAGGAAATGCTGAAACCTCCTCCAGCTCCACTAGTTTGGGAATGTGGCTGACAAATGACAACTGTGCAGGCTGACCTTTTGCAAGCTCTCCCCTCATTAAAAGCAGAAGCCCTGGAAATCACTCATCCTCACCAGAGCCGTGGCCCAAGGGACTGCATTAGTGACTGGATTCCTTGGTGCATCCTTTCAGGAAGATCTGGCAGACCTGGAGGCCCCCCTGGAATTTTTTTCCCCTCACAGATGCCCCACTGCTGTGGGTACCTAACTAGAAATGGAGCCTCTGATCTGATCCAGGAGGGAAATAGCCTGAGAATTTCCTTCCTGCTTCCAACAGGGCAACTTCCCAAACCAAGCAGTCTCCAGACAAAAGAGAAGGAGCAAAGAGAAGCAGGGCTTTGGTGTAAGATTCACTGAGGTGCACGTCCAGCTGAATTCTTCACGAATTCCAGAGAAAACAGGATGGAAACTGTGGTTTGGGTTGGAAGGGACCTTCAAAGCTCAGCTCATTCCACCCCCTGCCATGGGCAGGGACACCTTCCGCTATCCCAGGCTGCTCCAAGCGCCGTCCAAACTGGCCTTGGGCACTTCCAGGGATGGAAGTCATTGTAAGAGATTCCCAAGGAAAGGAACTCTGAGAGATGCAGYGCAATGAGGAGGGATAACCCCAGGAAAGGCTGAGCCCCTCCACCTCCCTGCAGTGCTGGGGCAGGGGATGAATTACAGGGGTCCTGGCAGCCCCCATTCCCAGGAGGAGCCCCCCAGGGAGGTCACGGTGATGCCATGATGAATTTTTTGCCTTTTCTTTTATACCCCTTTATACTTTTTTACAACTTCTGTATTCTTAGTGCTTTAGCCTACATTCTTGGACTTGGTTGTTAAGCCAGGAGACTCAGCATTTTAGAAGCTTCATAGTTAGGGATCAGAGTGCCCCAGACCCCAAGGTCCTCTCCAGAACACATTTTGTAAACTGAGATAGAACCATCCAGGGGAAGGTTCCTTGGGGAGGGGGGGGCTCACTCGAGCCTCTCATTGGGGAATCTTTGATAAATGTGCTAATTAGTAACACCTATAATGTGATACCAGATCTTTTGGGGGTGTGCACTGCGGTGTGCATTGGGGTGCATTCCACCTGGATGTGGTGCACCTAAGGATCCTTAAAATAAATACCAAGGTAAAATCCCTTTTTCCCTTCTAACCGTGTTTGAGTCTTGATTTTAAGACCAAGGAAAGGCATCAAAGGCAGGTCCTTCTGTCCAGGAACAAGTTCCTCTCATCCAAGGGGCTCCAGCACCCCAGGGAGGAGGGTCCCCAAGTCAATAAATGCCAGTGGCATCCCTGCCTGGTGCCTTTTCCTCCAGCTCTGAGGAGCTCCCTGTTCCCAGCTGCTCCCAGTCATTGTCTGCCAGCAGGCTTGTGGGGCTGAACCCCAGCTGGGGTGAGGGGGCAAATGAGGAGGAGATTTCCCAGATTTCCCACAGCAGCTTCCCAGCACCTGCYGGGATCCCTGAGGMACTGCAGCCAGCAGCGCCCCTGCAAAGCCAGCAGCGGCTACCAAAACCAGGGCTCTGCTTTTCCTGCTCAGGTATCTCCTCGCTCCCTCCCCAAAACACCCAAAGAGAGGGAGATCAAAAAGAAAACGGACCTTTATGGTTTCCCCCCAAACTGGAGTGGGTTCCAGGGAGGGGATGCCAGCGGTTTCTGTACTCTGTGTGTGTCTCTGAGAACACAGCCAGCCAGGCTCCCCTGGGAACCACGGAGTTTCTCTCTGGATCTTCTTCCCATATTAAATCCACAGGCCATAACACAAGAAATCAGTGTCTCTCAGCTTTTCCTCAGCAGGAAACTGCGTTGGTCGCACCAGGAAACCTGGATCGCTGAGGGCTTCCACYCCGCTGCTGAGAAAAACCAGACACTAAAGAAATATTTTAGATTAAGCTTATATTAAAATGGTGCATTTTATATAACGGATGGAATTGTGATGTGAAAGTAGCAAACAGATCTGAGAAAATCAAGAAAAATTAAGAAAATCAAATGTGTTCAGATATCTTTTCAGTAGTGGTGCATAGGCGTAATTGAAAAAATTATTAAACATATCATAGAATAAATTAAATATATTTATTTGATATAGACATTTATATATTGTGTATGTTATTATTTATTAAATAAAATAAATACACTCTGTTTCTCCAGCTGAAGGAAGAAACGTGCAGGAAGGTTATGAGCAAATCCAGTCCACCCTGATGAGTGTCTCCCACCAGCCCCTCAGAGCACTCCTGCTCTCCCAGGACCATCCCTGCCATTTCCCACCCCACAGCCCCCAATTCTTCTCCCTGAAGGAAAACACCAGCTCTGTGCAAAGCTGGATAAACAGGATGAGAAGGGCTCAGGCTCAGAGAGGAGAAGCCGTTCCCTGGTCCTGCAAGGGTCCCTGGTGGCAGGAYGTGCCCCTCTCTGTCCCACAGAGGGCTGGGGCAGATGGGGGAGATGAGCCAGGGCRGCTCCTGGGCCTCCAAGCAAGAACCAACAGCTTGGTCTGGAGAGCAGATGTGGGAAGAGATAAAAGAAAYATAAATATCATTGACCAAAGACACTGCTCTTCATGACTATAAGAGACACAAATTGTCGTGGAGGAAGAAGCCTCTCACACACTCCCTGGAAACGTGTGGGGCGGCTTCTCCTACGGAGCTTGGACGCAYCTTTGTAGATATTTTCCGGAAATTGAGGGAAAGGGTATTGATGTGTTAGTACACAGTCTGAAAGCAAACCAGTGGGAGACTCCAAGTCAGAACTGCAATTTAACAGGAAAATGAAAATAAATGCAGTGGTACAGAAACAGTGCCAGRGTGAGGACACAGCCTGACACCCTGCCGGGCAGGGCGCTGGCAGCAGTGCCATGGAATGGTGCCTGCAGCCCTGCTGCACTGATGGATGTGGTTCTGCTGAAGCAGTGATCCTGTAGAAGGCTCTGGTGTTCCTCTGCAGCTCCAGTGCTGGTTATGGAGCTCTCGTCCTCTGGGAACCCAGGAGGTCAGGGCTGCCTGTGCTSTTCCAAACCYCAGATTATTCCAGGCAGGAATGCTCGGTTCCTCCCCCTGGGCGGAGCATCTCACAGGGGGCTGATGTCATTTGCTGGGCCCTGCAGTGAGGCTTGGTGGCCCATTAGCAGGAGATATCCCCCGGAGGGAGTTATCAGGGATGTGCCATGGCAGAGATAAAGAACCCTGCCCCACCTGGTTTTACCAGCTGGTGATGGAATGCACACTTTGGGTACATCTTACACTGCAGCCTGAGACACGAYATGAGCCCCATCAGCAATTGGAGGGTGAGGTACAGGGCACGATTCAGGTACCTATTTACAGGTAGGGAAGAAATAGCATAGATTGGGATTCAGTGTTTGTTATCTACTACAGAGTTCTCTGTGGTTTATTCCCGTGCAGTAAACAGTCTGTTTAAAGTCTCATGTCTGTTAGCTTTGTGTCTGTGAAATAAATAATTCATTTTGTAATAGACCTGATTGGCCATTATTAAAGAACTTGCGAACAAGAGTGGGTTTGGGGGTGCTGGCCACCCCAGTGAAGCTCCTGCCTGCTGCCAGAGGCCTGGGCAAAAGGCAGGGACTTATCTAAGCTCCCACCTCCATTCAGAACATCCCTCTGCCCCTGCTGCTCCAGGCACGGGGACACAGCTCTGAGTGACAGCAGCAGGGAGCTGGGGGAGCCCAGACACCCAAAAAGGGTCACCTGCTGGCCCTGCCCTCTCCCTCCACTTCCCATTTATGGATGAGTCTGGACTTCAGCTCTTTGTCTCGAGCGCCTGTGCCTGACCCCTCTGCGAAAGTGRAGGTTGTGCCACAGCACTCACCCTTCAAAGCCTTCCAATCCCACARGAAAGCAGCACTTCAGGGGTTGTTCTGCTGCATTCCAACACTGCATTGGGGATTAGCCAGCAGCAGGTGTGCTCTGRGGCTGGGTCAGTAYRAGCAGGAAAGAAAAATAAATGTTAAAAAATAAACTTAAAAACCAAAACCCAAGCAGAGCCTTCACCTGAGGGTGGCCCTGGAGCTGCAGGGGGGTGAGGGCAGGCAACAGTCAGAGGGGTGTCCATCAAAATCCAGCCTGGGCACAAAGGGAGGTGGGAATAATTCAGCTCTCAGGCCTTCTTTTAGCAAAGCACAATAGGATCACCCACCTGGGGAGTGTGCCCAGGGAAGGGAACGGAGCTGGAGAAGGGGCTGGAGCACCAGGAGGGTCTGAGGGAGCTGGGAAAGGGGCTCAGCCTGGAGAAAAGGAGGCTCAGGGGGGACCTTGTGGCTCTGCACAACTCCCTGACAGGAGGGGGCAGCCGGGGGGGTCGGGCTCTGCTCCCAGGGAACAGGGACAGGAGGAGAGGGAACGGCCTCAGGCTGGGCCAGGGGAGGCTCAGGGTGGACATCAGGGGAAATTTCTTCATGCAAAGGCTGGTTTAGCATTGGAAGGGGCTAAAAGAAGACCTCCAAGACCATCAAGCCCAATCATTAACCCAGTACCGCCGTGCAGGCAGAGAATAAAACTGGGTCCAAAAGCARGAATTTAATACAGAACAAAATTGCAACAATGGTTGTCTCAAGTGGGATGTCTGGGCTTCTAGCCAGCCCTGTGAACTCCCCAGTCAGTACCAAGCCTCCTCCAGCCTGGCCTTGGRCACTCCCAGGGATCCAGGGGCAGCCACAGCTTCTCTGGGCACCCTGTGCCAGGGCCTCCCCACCCTCACAGGGARCAATTCCTTCCCAGTTTCCCACCTGTGCCTCCACTCCTTCAGTTCAAAGCCACTTCCCTTGTCCTACCCCAGTGCATGTGCTCAGGACCACCTCAGGTCTGAGCCTTCCCTGCTTTAACCCCTTCTCCAGTGCCCAAACCTTCAGTGAAGCACAAAACCCTTCATGCTCTGTGCACCTGAGGCTCATTGCCCCTCCTTGGGGCATGGTTCAGCCTCCCCAGGAGGATGAGGGGGCCCAAAGCAGCCACAATACCACCCAAACTGAGTGCCACACCCTGATCTGCTGGGGGTCAGCAGAAGGGGACACAAGGCAGCCAACAGGAGACATCACAAGCAAAAATACTTCAGACCCCTAAAGCTGCTTTTTTTCCCTATTCCACAAAGTGACAGGTGCTCCCAGTCAGTCTCTCACAAGGCAAACACTGCATTTGGGTTGTAATTTGTTTAGCAAGCCTTCTATTTCCAGCTGTAATTACCCCATCAAGGCAGCTGAGTGAAGATGACATTTCAAGTGACCTTCAGCTCCCAGCTGCAATCACCATCCCACAGGGGAGACGGAGCAGGAGGGGAGGCAGCACAGCCTGCCCCAGGTGAGAGGGGCCTGGGAGCTGCCAGCCAGGTGTTCCTCCAAAATCAGCCAGCACAAGGCAGAGCGGGGTTCTAGGGAGGACACCAGGCACAAACCCAAAATTTTCCACAAACCCTGGATTTCTGAGCCAGGGAAAAGGCCACTGCAGTTGGTATTTGCTCAAATGGGAGAGCTCGGGATGTGTTTCCTCAYGGAAACGTCCTGCAGAACCAAGGTACGTGAGGATAGCACCCTGCAGGATGGTCCGTGCAGGAGGGCTCACGTGCAGTGTAAATATTTTGGGGTTCCCCTTGCAAAAGAGTTGGGTTTTCTCCAATGTTCACTTGCCAAAGGGCAGGGATGGTGTTTTGCCTTGCACTGAGACACCCAGTGAGTCAACTTGATGAGATACACACACTATAAAAAAGGAACTTCCAGTTCTCATCCATCTGCTTCCTCTCCTGCTTTCCAGACTTCTGCCCCTTGCCCCAGTCCTGCTCCAGGTGAGCCCATCCCTGTCCAGCATTCCCTGCTTCTCTGCTCCCATCCCCCACATACTCAGTTTGCCCCTCCTCCCCCTCACTCACTGAATTCTCACCTTTAATCCCGATCCATCTTGGAGGATTTTCTGCTGTTTTTCCATCCAGCCTCTCACCTCTGGCTGTCCCCAGCCCTCCTGGTGTCTCCTCCTCCAGGTCTCTCATGCTTTGCCATTCCACCTCACCCCAGCCTTAGTCTCGATCTTCTCCCCACCCTTCCCAGCTGTTTCTTTCCCAGATAATCCCCTTTAACAGCTCCCACGGCACCCTGCCTTCCAGGGCACCTGGGGAGAGCCAGGCAGGAATCTGTGCCTCCTGCACTAAGCTCCTGTCACTTTATGAAGCAAGAATAACAAAAACACGAATTAAAAAGTGAAATCCATACAGAGAATGGCACAAAATCCAATCATGTCAGCATCCAGCAGGTTAATCACCCTCTGGACCACCCCCCCTGAACTCCACTGCTGGAGAAGCTCAAGCCATGGCTGGATCTAAGYAAAGACAGGAATCAGAGGGAGTCCAGGAAGCCAATGCTGCAAATGAACTGCTCCTGCAAATGGGTTTTGCTTTCCTCAGGGGCAGCAGAGCAGGGTAATGACTCGCTGGCCGTGCTCTGTACCCACAGGAGGAGCTGGGCCCTGTTTGCTGCAGCAAAGGGCAGCCCAGCATCGATGAGGGCAGCAGCCTGTCAGCGCTGGAGGCAGCAGGGGCTTTAACAAGCCCTGCAAAGATCGTTTGGAATTGTCACAAGCTCACGCTCGGTTTGCAAGGCAGCTTGAAGCAGATTTATTGACCTCCCGCACCATCCTCAGGGTGCGGAGGGAAGGAGAGCAAARGAGTGCTCAAAGTGCAGCTCAAAGTCCGGCCAGGACCTGCCACAAGAGGCCCCTGGCAGAAGCATCTGAACAAGAGAAGACCTGAATGCTGACAGCAGCAAGGATTCTGGCTGGAAAAGCATTGGAATGCTCCAACAGGGAGCRCAGGGCACGGCAAGCACCTGTGTCCTCTTAAACTTGTGTTCTCTGGGGCTCCCAAACCCACACTGATCTCACCCGGCCGCTGCAGGCTGGCACCATCCAGCTCAGACAGCAGGGAAATCCCTCCAGGCTTCTCTCCACTGCCCTGGAATGCTTGGCTTCCTCTAACAAGAGGAGATGCAGTAGGAAAGGAAGGGGACAGGAGGAAAGCACAGAGCCAAGTGCTRACCAGCAGAGCAAACATCAGAGCCTGCCCCCATCAGAGCAGGGCCCACAATCTGATTTTGCTCCCACACTGATCAGCCACAGCAACTTCAACCCATCCCATTCCAAATTCATTCCAATGAGCTTTGAACATCTTGAAGTTTTCCAATCACAAGATCTTAGGGTGACACAGAAAGTGGAACCCAGACAACTCCTGGCTCTGCAGGGCCCCAGCTGCCCGAGGAGCCCTTCAGGGAGGCCGCAAACCTTTATAAGCTCAGTGTATTCTGCAGCAAGTAAAAACACATCATTGTAGGAGGGATGACAACACCCAAGAGTGACAGGAAACATGGAAGTGAGAGAGGGAAATTAAGCTCCTTGCAAGCAGCTACAGAGCTTTTGCCTTTCAGCACTGGCTGAGAACTTCACTTTCCCAATCTATTGCCTTAACAAAGCTGCTTGGGAAACTCTCCTTCAGCCATTCCYCCTGCCAGGTGAGAAAGCAGGGAACAGGTTGGTTAATGCCTCCTAATTTCACTCATAAAAAGTGTCAGCCTGCTGGAGTGATGGCCAAGGAGGCCTCCACCCAACACCAGCACATTCATTCCCAGACCTGCAGGGCAGGCATTTGAGCAGAGACCAGCAGGGGCTGCAGGAGGATCAGCAGAAAGACATGAACATGAGAATAATTAAAATGTTAAACAAACTGGCAGAGGGACATGGTGGCATCCACCAACAGTGGAACAAGAAGCAAGTGCCCCTATGAGTGCATTTAAAGTTTAAATCAGCCCAGAACTGAGCTGGCACACACATTCCTGTCTTTACTTAGATCCAGCCACGGCTTGAGCTTCTCCAGCAGTGGAGTTCAGGGGAGGTGGTCCAGAGGGTGATTAACCTGACGTGGTTGGATTTTGTGCCATTCTCTGTATGGATTTCACTTTTTAATTCATGTTCTTGTTATTCTTGCTTCATAAAGTGACAGGAGCTTAGTGGAGGAGGCACAGAACTGAGCTGGGGCACAGCAGCAGCAGGGGAGGGTGAGACRCAACCACCAGAGCAATAATTACCAGAACCAAGGAACACTGCATCATCCCCAAGGGCTGCTGAGAGCCAGAGGAGGTGCCTCAAGGCACATCTTCCCTACCAAGGTGTTTGCTTAGGGCTGTCACATTACCAACACATTGCTCATTTCTATCCAAAATTACTCAAAATAAGCATGGATAATCAGGCAAAAGCTTGGAGACAAGGAAGAATAGCCTGGATACTTTCCCAGAGCTCAGAGGAKTTTCAGCCTTAAACATCACAGGAAGCCAGTGCATTCATCATTCCCAGCTTCTTCCCACCTTGATCTCCCGCTGTCTCTGCAGCATGGATGAAAACAGATCAGATGAGAAAGTCAAACTACTCCATGTGCAGCTGCTCAGAGTTTTCCTTCTTGCTTGGTGCAGGAAGTCTCCRTGGCTCCCTGAATCTTTGGGTGTTAAACAGGGAGAGGCTTCCACTCCCCAGGCTCTGCTTGGGAAGCATCCTCTTTTCAAGCAGAGCTTTAGGAGCTGCCACAAGAAGGTCATTTCAGCCTGTGGCAGCTCTTCTGCTGCAGTCCCCGTGGCCTAGAAAGCCTTACAGGTGTTGGGCTGTTCATCAGCAGCTCCAGCACAGGGCGTTCCCAGCTGCAGAGGGTCCCAGGAGCTGTGGGCCCAAGGCACAAGCAGCCAGGAATGTTCACAGTGAGTGGGTTTAATGGCCATGCAGGAACACACTGCACTGATCCGTGGGCAGAAGCGGCAGGATTTGCTGCAATAAGCACTTTGCTAACACAGATCAGACGTGCTGCTCTGACAAATCAATACCAAGTGCAGGGATGCCCAGCTATTCCTTAAAATTCRCTTTTACAGCCAGGCAAGTTTAAATTTCAGGCATTCCTGGGTGGTAAGGAACAACTTTGCCATTAAGAAGACAACACACAGTTCACTTCCCACCAAGCTGCAGGACTGGCTCCAATATCCCCAATTCCCAGTCCCCCAGTTCTGCAGGAGTTACAGGAGACAGAACTGCTGAGCTTTTTTCCTGAGAGGATTCCCTCTGCAGCTGAGTGCACACAGTGGAGGGATGACCCCTGCAATTTCTTTCTCACACCTCAGCAACACCTTGGCCTGGCAACCTCAATTGCCTGATTATTTTGCCTTCAACACGAACTGGTTGCTGCAGGAGGAAGACACTTGTCTGGTACCAGACATGCTGAGCTCAGGGAATCAGGATCCAAACCTTTCCTGCATGAGGGAGTTGTGTTGCATCAAGGAATAATTGCTGCCCAAACCCAGAGCCCACACAGTCGTGCCTCAGCACAAAGCCTGCACACACAGGGGTGGAGGGGGAGCAGTGCTGCTGGAAAAGTGGTCACTTTTATGTAAGAGAGGAGGAAGTTCCACCCCTTCAAGCCCACATTCACCATCCACAAAAAAAGCCCCCTCCCCAGTCCCTGTTTCTGACCMTCATGGATCAATTTTAATTATCTTTAAATAAAAAAATAACTCTGGATGTAGCAGTACTCACATGAGAGCAGATTCCAYTTCTGGTCTTGAAGACAGAAGGATGAGAAGCCAGGAGCAGAGCCTTTCATCTCAAAGTCCCACAGGCACCTGGTCCATTTCCTGGCCAGTCTGAGGGCACTGGGCTCCCCAGCCTCTTCCAAAAGGAGCTGGACATGGCACTGGAGGAGCTCTGAGCTCCCCAGAAACACCTGGTACAGAGAGGGCAGTGCTGACAGCAAGTGTCTGCCACCCACCCCCGGTGCCCCTCCATCAGCGAGGCCACAGCTCTCCCGGGCAGGTTCTCCCACACCTCCCATCCCACCAAACTGAAACCTTCCCCAGGCAGCAGTAAATRAACACAGGAGGAGAATTCAGCCTGGGAGGAGCAATGCCAAGGGATGCCAGGGCTCTGCCAGCTCCCCCAGGCATGGGACAGGGCCAGCAGGGCCTCCAGGCTGGGGAGAGAGGAGGAATTACAGCTTCCCAGGACAACAGCAGGGCTCACCAGCTGTGATCCTTCCTGCAGCACTGACTGCTCCYCCTGAATCCCTGAGGGCACAGTGGAATTCCACCGAGGGATAGATGGGAAGAGCACAGGTCACACCCACTGAGCGACACTCACAGTCTTTGTCCAAGAGACACCGGAGCCAGGGGTTTTGTATGCAGCAGTTTTATTTGAAGCAGTTATGACCCAGCACCAGCAGCTTTTAGGAACACAATTCTTTACACTTACTGAGGGTTTAATGCCAACAGCAATTATTGTTTTCTCCTTTACATGGAGGTGCTGGAGGTTTCCAGATGCCCAGCTCCTGCTGCCTCTGCCTCCTTCTCCTGGGAGGATCGATCCTCCTGGGAGGGTTCCTCCTCCTCCTCCCTGGGGCAGAAGGGTCCCACCAGCCAGGACAGAGGAGCRTTGTGCTTCAGGTAATCCAGCAGCTCCTCCATGTACTCCTGGATCACAGCCAGCTTCCTCTGGCTCAAGACACTGCTGGACAAATCCTGGAAGGATTTTGCCACTGAGAAAGCAGCACGCAGCTCCTGGATGGCACTGAGAGCCTGCTTCACCTTGTCCTGCAGGCTGCAGGGAAGGCCCTGGATGGCAGCCACCACCCCACAGCAGGTGAGGTGCAGCTGCTGGGTGATCCTGCAGGCCATGAGCAGGGCCAGAGACTCCATCTCCTGGGAGGAGGCAAGAAGGACAAGATCAGGAATGAGTCAATAAAAAAAAAATAAATAAATAAAGGGGATGCCCAGAGCCCTTTGCCTCCCTCCCCCAGGARGGCACCTCTGGCTCTGCAGGGCTTTCATCGCCACTCTCTTTGAGATACTTCCTACTCCAGTCCAGCCACATCTGGTGTAGTTTCTCCTGCCCCTCCTGAAGCTTTTGATGAGATCCTTGCTTAAACGCCTCAATCTGTGGCAGGGGAAGATCRGAGTGTCAAGACAGACAGAGCAGCTGGGGAATTGCAAAGCTTTTCACCGTAGCAATGAAGTGGAGACAAGAGCAGGGCTTTGGTCCCCTCCTGCCAGGGGCTGGGCTCTACCTACCAGCTCGATGATGCAGTGGAGCTGTGCCAGGGCCCCCTGCATGCCCTGCCAGACCTGCTTCATCCTGGCTGTGGAGCGCAGGTGGGCAAAGAGGCGAAGCTCCTCCGAGAGAGAGCCCAGGCGCACGAAGTACCTCCTCTGCTGCTGCTGCTGCTCCAGGGGCACCACGTCTGTGCCCTCCTCGCACGCTGCCAGCCGGGCTGGGGACACAGACGGTGCCCGAGTCACCAGAGGTGTCACAGTAACAGGCTCACGAGATCCCAGACTGGGAGCCAGGTACCCTCCAGTGTGGCCCTGGCACAGGCTGCCCAGAGAAGCTGTGGCTGATCCCTGGAAGTGTCCAAGGCCAGGCTGGACAGGGCTTGGAGCAGCCTGGGCTAGTGGAAGGTGTCCCTGCCCATGATGAGAAGCCCAAAATGAGCTTTATGGTCCCTTCCAACCCAAACCATGCTGGGATTCTCTTCTTCCCATTAGCCCCATTCCAGAGTAGTGGGGTGAGGAATGGGGCTGACCGCCCCCAGTTTAATAATTCCCATTTCAATAGCCACAGACACCCTTTCCTTACCTAGTTCCTCATTTCCAATAGGGAGAGAGTCACCTCCTGCTGTCCCCAGCACAGCCTCTGCTCCACAGACACCCGTGTGTCCCACTCCGGGCTCCAGAATCACCCCAGCAGCGCCGGGCACCGCGGGTCTGGCAGCCCCCGTGCTGCTCTGCAGAGCCTCCCTGCTAACATCCATCACCTCCAGCACTTTGCTGCTCACAGCATCCTTCACATCGGCCACTCTGGACGACACCAGCTCCTTCGTGTCACAGAGAACCTGGGGAAGAGGAGGAATAGCAGATAATGGAGCAGATTGTGCCTTACACCGAAATTCTGAACTGCACCCAGAGGACAAATAGCACAGTGTCAGCCGAGTGTTTACTCTTGTAGGAGCTTGCATCACACACTCAGGTCCTCACAYAAGAGCCTACATCGCTCCCAGGCTTAGAAACCCCACAAGAACCAGGCCCCTCTGCCTGCCAGGGACAGCACAGCCTTGAATTCTCACCTGTTCCACTGGCTTTTGCAGGAGTGGCAGCTTCTCCCCCAGTTTCTCCAAACCCTTGGAAGCATACTCACTCRCTGCAGCAACTGAAGAGAGAACCAAAAAAAGTGTCAAAACTTGGTTTTCTGCAATTTCGCCTCAAGTTCCACTTTGCAAAAATCAATTTTAGGGAAGTCAGCATCAGAGCCAATCCCTGACTCTCCATCACACTGCTGGGATTAGGGCTCAGCTTTAGCCTTATTTAGAAGCCAGGAGTTGTCCTTTCTCTGTGGTGATGGAGAGGTGCATTTCCTCACCCCAGGTGTGGAAGGAGCCAGGGAGTCCCTCCCAGGCAGGGGCCTGCCCTTCCCCAGGGGATTACCGTGGGGCTCCAGGGTGGCCAGCACTGGCTGCACRCAGCTGGCCGTGGCCTCGGTCACACTCTGCACTCCTTTCTCTGCAGCATCACACACAGACCTCAGGTAGGGGTGGCTCTCCTTGGTGGAGGCATAAGCAGCAGAAACCACATCACAGGCAGAGCTCACCAGGCTCAGACTGGCCACCTCCTTCACTGCAGCCTGCAAGAGCAAAGAAAAATGCAGCCATGAAGCTCCAAACRTGGCCCTGAGCAGTTCTGCCCTGAAATTCCCTGTTTGGGGGGAGTTGTCACCAAATCACCTGGCCTGGCTGAGGGAGAAACTCTTGCCTTGCTCACACACTTAATGAAATCCCTAACTCAGCTGTGACACGAGCTGGGGAGCTTTGGCATTAATGATGGTCCACCCCAGGAAAATTTTCCTCTGGCACAAAGGACAACCAAGTTTGGGGGCAAGCTCAATTCTTCTGCCCCACACCCATCTCCAGTTCACCTGGAACTGTTATTTGACAAGCCAATGCCCCAGGAAAAGCCCCACCAGCCAGGACTGAGTTGGTTTTAAGTTGACAGGGATGCTGCTGGTCACAGAAGCAGAGCAAGAGCAGCAGGTCTCAGGGATGCTGAAACATCGGAATCTTTCCACAGGAGCACTGCTTGCAGCAAGCCAGGATCTTGAGTTAGAGAAACATCTTTCCTAGCCAAGAACCAGCCAGTTTTGCTTAGCCTAAGAGGCTGCAGGGACTTTAGGTCCACATTTTTGTGTGTGTTGTCACCCAGAAGCTGCAGGACACAGCCTGAGCAGAGCAAACTCCCCCTTTTTGGGGGCTCAGCTCCCCTCAGCCACAGCAGGGCCACCTCCTCATGCCCCACAGGGAGCACCTACCTCCACCTCCTCCTTCACCTCTGGGGAGCTCTGGGCAACCTCCTCCTTGTCAGGCACAGCAGAGGCCATGGCAGCTGGACTGCAAGGAACACCAAGGCTGTAGGGAAAGATCCCCCTTCCAAGGGGACACTTCCCTCTAAGGTCATAAAAGAGAGAGGTTCCTTCACTGCCTATTCAGGGRAAACCCCCAAACAGCCCCATAGGAGGGGATCTGTGCCACTTGCAAATCTACCTGGTTTTGAGTTTAAGTTTCAAGTGGTTTATGATGATGAAAGGTGCAGTAATCATGCAAGGGCATGGCTCTGCACACAAGATGGAGAAGTGCAAAGTGTTTATTGCGCAGTAAAATATTCCCTAAATACCAGCACCCAACAGGATATCCCATCATATAAACAGGAAAGATGTTCACCTCAGTGTCCCCCAATCACCTGGGGTAGTGCACAGACATTGCCTATTATGGTAACAGGTAAACAATRCCCTATAAGGTCACAAACTACAATTATCACATCTCATAGGTCCARCACTGTCCAGAAACCCACAATCCTCTCTCAGCCCATCCCYGGTGACCTGGATGCACTCCCAGGGTCACCTCCAGGTCCAGGRAAGAGGCTCTCTCTSYRGCCCTCAGGGCCTGTCTCTCTKCCAGCACATCRTGCACCCCAACACAAAGGAACAAGGAGGACATCCTTTCCTCACCCTGGACACCAAATATTATCAATATATTTAGGAGAGGCACAAGGTACCTCCTTCCTTCCCACCGAGGAATTCTTGAATAAGCAAAATAATAACAGCAGAACTGGGGGAAAACAGAGCTCAAGGCTCTGCCCTGCTGTTACCACACCCCAACACCTGAATACTCCCCCTGCAAATTCCAGAACAGGACCTTTTTTACCTGTGGGAGGTGAGCAGACCACCAGCAAGGAAACACCAGACACCCACCATGCCCCATCAMCCCCTCCTGCCCTTTTATAGTGCCTGGGATGGGGTTAAGGAGGGACCCCCTGCTGTGGCTCGTTAATTACTCTGTAATTAGGCAGGTACCCCTCGCCCTGTGTAAAGCGGTTTCACCTGGAGGCCCCCATCCCATTAGCAATGGCTGTGGGAATGTGTGAAAGCAGTTTCCCATTCCTAATTAATGATATTTAATGATTAATCATGTTCCTAGATTGTGGATGAGCAATAAGATTTTGGGTTGTTTAAGGGGTACTTAATTTCTAGGTTTGTCTGAGGTGCCACAATCCTTTGCCAGCCACGTTCAGGGGTCTCTGACCAGGTGTGTACAGTTCTCCTTTTGTCCCTGGATTCTGGACATTGCAAGGAATTGAGTTATTTATTTATTAAAATGGTTTTTCTGATGACAGACACTAAGTACCAAAGATCACCATTTTTACATGAAATATATGGCATTGTCTGTGCTTTCTCAGGCACATTTAATGGTAAACTCAGTGTTAGAAAAAGGAAAAAAAAACCACTTTGGGATGGCCCTGGCTGCACAAAGATCACAGTTTCATGCAGTTTGCTGGTGAGGAGCCTGGGTGATGGTGAGGCTGCCAAACCAACCTGTTTTAATGGCCATGGAGCTGCTGCAAGCACAGTGCTGGAGGCTCAAGCAGGAAATCTGGGGGTTCTGACATGCTGTCCCTTCTCAGAGCTCACTCTCACCATAACAGAGGCCATCAGAGTAATCCATGAAATGTCTCAGGATGTTCCCTGGGGTCTGTGCTGCAGGAGAAGGAAAAAACCCCTCCAAGTACACCCTGTCCTCCAGACAAGCCCTGGAGCAGTGCTGAGGTCCTGCTGGAGGATCCACCAGCCCRGAACACCTGGAGGGAGGAGCGGTGGTTGTGCTTTGCCTCGAGGTTTGTCTTTCTGGTTTGGGCTGTGGCAGCAGCAGCCCTGGAATGTGTCACCCTCCTGCACAGAGCTCCCACTGCTCAGCTCTCACTGCTCCTGCAAGGCTTTGGATGACCAGGCAGTCACCTCATAGAGGGACAAAAATGTCCTTGGTGGCCTGAGATGTCCAGGCAGTCCCCTCTGCCTGCAGCAGGAACAGCCTTGGGTTCCACCAGGGGAGGTTTAGGTTGGATATTGGGAAAAATTTCCTCACCCAAAGGGTGGTCAGGCATCAGAACAGCTGCCCAGGGCACTGGTGGAATCACCAYCCCTGCAAGTGCTCAGAAAACCTGCAGGTGTGGGGCCTGGGGACGTGGTTTGGTGGCAGTGCTGGGGGAATGGTTKGACTYGATGACCTTAAGTGCCTTTTCCAACCTTAATAATTCCATGATTCCATGCTTATGATTCCATCTTCTGAGGATGTTTACATGGGAAATCGGATTTTGAACCCGTGGATATGGGAGCTACCATCTGGCTCATCAGCACAGCACAAGCCACGGCCCCGAGGCTGCCAGAGCTCCAGGAGCGTTTGGRCAGCGCTGCCAGGGATGCCCAGGGTGGGGTTGTTGGGGTGTCTGTGCAGGAGCTGGACTCCCTGATCCTTTTGGGTCCCTTCCAGCTCAGGATATTCCTGTAGATGCTGAAAAGCTTTAGCAGAGAAATTTTCCAGCTTTCTGCAGCATTCTGTGAGAGCTCTTTGTTTCTCACAGGAGCGATGAAAAACATTGCTATGGGTTCTTGTAAACTAACTCTTTATCTTGCACCTGGGTCTGTTATGCAGAATTGTTATGGATCACATTGAGACAAATATTATGAAATGGATGTTGTGAGTTTCAGACAATAGACCAAGAGGTGGTTGGTAAAAGAACCAATGGCTTTCTATCATCTTTGTGAACCGGGTTATATAAACTGATTTATAATCAATTAAATTAGCCGTTATTGCTCCTGAACTTAGTTGTGTCGTTTCTTGCCGTTTGTGGTGCAACAGTGACATATTCCATGATCCTATGAAAGAAAAATAGCATGGGAAGAGGCCACAACAGGCATTGGCTGCACCTTTTTCCCATAATCCACACAATTTCAGCCAAGTTCTCAGCATTCCAGGCTGGTTCTCACCTGGGTCTCTCTGCAGCTCCACCCTCCTCAGGGGGTGCATTTGTGTGTGTGTGGCTGGGGGGGGGGGGGGTCTCTCTTCCTTGCTGAGACCACCTGTTTTGGAGGAAAGACACCACCCAAGGCGGGGGCAGGGAGAGAGAGGTGCTGTGGTGCTGGGGAGGCCACAAGTTGTGTGTAAATCCAGGACAGAATCGATGGGAGGGACCTCCACCAGGTCCTGGCAGCTGTTGGTGCTGGAGGAATCGGAGAAGCCACCGGCTCGGTCAGTGCCAGAGGTGCTAGTTTGGGCAGTAAATTAAGTTTGGGTTGTAAATTAATCACCATTCCTGTGCTGATGGCTGCACTGCTGTTCGGAGCCCACAGAGCTCCTGTGGAAGAGCAGGAGCACAGCCTGTGGATGCTGTATCCATGACAACAGCTCCTTCCACCCTCAGCCGTCTCACAGCAGCTGGAACTGGCCATCCCAGTGCTGATGATGGGAATGGAGAGGCTGGAGCACTGGGCTGGGCTTGAGGACGGTGGCACTGAGTCCTCAGCCCTGCCAGCTGCCCGTGGGGTGACTTTGTCTGCGGCTGTTGGCTTTTGTGTCTCAGCTCCTCCACCTTTAAAATGGGGTCCATGGGTTTGACCTTTTCCCACAACAGGCTTTGGGATCTGCTGATGCCAAGTGCCAGGTGAGAGCTGGGGCTGCTGATAATGAACTCCACACTCACCCCTGGGAAAGCACGTCCTGCTCGAGTCACAGCCCCCTCAGCCAGAGAAATGAGAGTTTCCCAGAGCAGATGTGGCCAGCACAAGTTGCCAAATCCTTGGAGGAGGAGGCACAGCCAGTCTCTGATGTGGCAGGAGCTTGTGCAGGAGCTCCACTCAAGGTGGGAGCAGAGCTGCCAGGAGGTCAGGCTGGGCTCTGCTCGCCATCCCATCCTGCTCCTCCTCCGGACACCTGGGGGAAACACATCCAGCAAGGGCACRAAACCTTCTGGGGTGGGTCCAGAGGAGGCACCGAGATAATCAGAGGGATGGAGCTTCTCCTCACAGCTTTTCCTYCTGCTGTGAGGAAAAGCTGAGGGAGTTGGGATTGTTCAGCCTGGAAAAGAGAAGGCTCTGGGGTGATCTAATTACAGCCTTGCAGTGCCTGAAGGAGCCAACAGGAAAGATGGAGGGAAACCATCRACAAGGGCCTGGAGTGACAAGGRGGAATGGCTTCRAACTGACAGAGAGTAGGTTTGGATTGGATATTGGGAGGGAATTGTTCCCTGGGAGGGTGGGGAGGTTGCCCAGAGAAGCTGTGGCTGCCCCTGGATCCCTGGAAGTGTCCAAGGCCAGGCTGGACGGGGCTTGGAGCACCCTGGGGTAGTGGAAGGTGTCCCTGGGGACTGGATGAGCTTTTAGGTCCTTCTCAACCTGTCCTGTGATGATTCTATGATGAAACAGGTGCCTGTCCCCCGAGAAGGTGCCTTCCACCAGCATCCCCTGTAGCTGCACCAGTACTTCCAAGCAGGCTGGACCACTGGACCACTGGACAAGTTCTGGCCACAGCAGGCACGGTGGGACACCCATAGGAGACCATCCACACCCCTCCAAGAGCATCCCGAGAGACTGACACCTGGCTCAGTGCTTGGATTTGGAGGGTTTGCACGGTGCACATGCACAGAGGGGCTCACAAAGCAGAAGAGGAGCTCTGGGTGCCCCTCTGCCCCACAACACAMTTGCTTAGAGTGCCCTGGCCTCTTTCAATCATCTCCGTATTGTGCCATCAGCAGGTGGCATATATTTGMAGAGGGTGACCAGCAAACTGTCATAAACACCCCTCAGAAATATTATTTGAAGTCCTTTCCATAAAAAGAAACTGGAGCTTGATGTATGTGCCGAGCACAAAGAATGGGCTCCAGCAGCACATTTTGAAAATCACTGCTTTAGGCAATCTCCTTAGCAGCTTGTTAGATGTTTTATAAGTGTCCTTCCCAGCTCCAAAAGAAATAATACCACTAATGATTGTGTCAGATACAAATAATTTCACGGCCTTTTTTGTCTGCAAGCTTTCCAATTTCAATAAATCACGTGCCCTTCTGTGCAGCTGAAGGAATCCAAAGCCCACAGAGCAGGCAGCTTGGCTGGGAAAGAAAATAAAAATAGGAAGGACACCGGAGCCATTTTTTTCCTGTATTAATTCCAGCAATATTTTGTTTGCCTTAGCAAGCCAGGCCTTGCTGAGCTGTGATTCCTGCTCCCATCAGCACGGCTGAGCGCTCCCGGGATCCCTCGGGGAAGGGCTGGTATTGAACATGGAGAGGGATAACGAGGGAATCTGCACAGCCCTGCGTGTTTCACCCATCCCCGAGAGGGCTGGGGAACATCCCCGCTCCCCAGGGGAGGGCTGGCAGCTGTGCCGTGACGGATCTCCTGCCACATCCCAGGGAAGGCATTGGCACGGCTCAGGGGCCGGGGGAGGGCTTTGACCAGGGAACTGTGGGGACCTGTAAGCTCCCTGTAAATCCCCCAGTGCCCAGGAGATTGTCCTTGTGGACACAGCCACACCTGGGTGACAGCAGCAATCCACCAGGAAAAGCTTTCCTGCTGGTGATTGTCGTACTTGGACACGAAAGAACCACGCAGACCCAGCTTAGTTCAAGACAGAAAAGAAGCCAGGAAAAAGCCCCCAGCTGTTAATTTTACTCCATATATATATGTTCCTAGGAATGACCGTGGATTGGAGGATGAGGTTACCACCTCTCCAACCACACTGGTCAAACGAAAAGCCCATCAAACTTCTCCGCCTCAGGAGAAGGAATGAAAACAAAAAGGAACGGTCAGCCAAACATAACTGTGTTTACAGAAAGTGCGTGAGAACTCCATCACAGAAATGAAAACATCAAAAGACTGCAAATCCCAGGGCAACAGGTGATGTCCTTGGGGACGGCAGGGATGAAGCAGGGCAGCAAGGACACGAGTGCCTTTGTGCTTTACCTCCTGGATTTAAAGATGGAATATTGTATAGGGAGAGCAGAAAACTCATTTCACACCTCCCTTGAATCATAAAATCATGGAATGGTTTGGGCTGGAAGGAACCTTAAAGCTCATCTTACTCCAACTTCCCTAAAGTGACACCTTCTGCTATCCCAGGCTGCTCCAAGCCCCAGCCAACCCAGCCTTGGACACTTCCAGGGATCCAGGGGCAATGGTGAGTTTCTTTCTAACAGAATAATTGCAACCCAGGCCAGAGTTATTTTAAATACCCAGAAACAATCAGTAAAAATTCATATTCCCAGGAAACGTGCATTTCCAGTCTTCTGAAACTCCCTGTTGAATTTGCACTGGGAGTTATGGGGGAAAGGGCCCAGGAAACACTTGTTTACAAACAGAAATGAAACGAGATGCACTGAAAAGAGCAGAGGACGGTGACTCCCCAGTGCCCAGTGCAGCTCCAGACCATGAATAAACACCACGCACCGCCAGMCCGCCCCTCCTGTGGTGACTGCACCCACCTGCTCCTGCTCTGAGTAACAGCAAAGCTCTCTCCAGACTCCTGCACAAAGTGGGGTAAGGCCACAAGTTCTCTGGCGTGGTGCTCCAGAGGCCTGGGGAGCACTCGAGGAGAAGCACAATCCCGTGTGTCCCCTGGCCACACGCTGTCCCCACACCCTGGGGACGAGGTTTAGTCTCATGACTAATTCCAGCTCCTGGCTGGGCTTCACCTGGGATTTGCACACTCTCCACTCAATTCTCCGGTGGCTGCTGCACCTTCAGCTCACACAGCRATGTCTCCGTCACTTAGGATGCTTCCACTGCCTTTCTCTTAGCCAGTTGCCTATTTTTGTAACCTTTTGTAAGAATTTCATTACCTTTGAGACCTTTTCCGTGCTCTGTAAGACCTGATTGAAATTTAGTAATGGATGCAGAAAGCTCAACTTAAATACCCAAAGGAGACAGTTACTCTGCAATGTGAAATAACATCGGATCCATCATTTATCCACAGCAATTACGATTTTTCCTTATTTGCTGACTGATGTAATTTTGAGAAATCCATTCCAGTCCTGTATGGCCCCTCATTTTCCATTGAAATTCCTGGAGTACCTGGCACCACCAGGGAGATGATCCCACTCAAGACCTGCCAGGGACCCCTCTGTGGGCAGAGCAGCAGCCTCAGCTCACCATCTTTTCAGTCTGTTTACAAAATAAAAAATATAGCTCAAATGAGAAGGAAAAGCTCAGAAAGCACAGCATTAACTAAATTTTGTGTGTGGGGGGGGGTATTTAAGCTTTTCATTGTTAAAGCTGGCCCTGAACTGCTGGGCTTTGCTCCAGAGGTGAGTGGGTAACTGAGGTGTGACGATATTCAGACCCCTTCCTCAGTGTTTCCCCTGCCCTGCTCTGGGTTTGGGTCTTATCTTGCTTATTCCCCTGGCACAAATTGTGATAAACCCCCATAAAATCCCTGTTCCCTTCATCCATGGGCACTGTCTCACACCGATCCCTCTTAGTCCATGGATAGTGTGGGATGCTTCTCCCAGGTAGGAAAGACTCCCAGCAGCTGCAGGCTGAGATGGGTAAGAGTGGTTGGGGCATTTTGGTGTTTTGAATCCTCCCATTTATTGTCCTTTCTCTTTTATTTTGGAAATCCCCTGACCATTACTGTCCTGCAGACTGCACCACTGGCTGATCCCAAGAAGCAGCCTGCTTTCCCCACGGCATGGCTTGGGGCTTTCATGGGAGGGTGATGGTGAAACGTAGAGTCCTGGAGGTCTGGAAACATCATTTTATAGGGGACAGTCTGTGTGGTGCCCCTCGGCAGGGACACCACAGGCTGGGAGTTGTTAATCGTGTGGGTGGCTCTGAATGAAGGTTGTCCAGTCGAATTCCAGCTGCCCAACCCAAACCCTGAGGCTTTCAGCTTCCACAGATCACTTGGAATGTGCTGCCACCATTCAAGTGCAGTTGGGAGATTAATTTCCCCATGGTTCAATCTGCAGTTTAATGGCATCAGGGTCGGGATGGACCACAGCCATTCCCTCTGCCCTCCAGCTGCAGCTCCAGTGCCAGGTGTTACCTGCAGAATTCCAGGAGGGTTTTGGGAATATCACTGGGATGGAAGCAGCAGGAAGGTTTTGGGAATATCACTGGGATGGAAGCAGCAGGAAGGTTTTGGGAATATCACTGGGATGGAAGCAGCAGGAAGGTTTGGGAATATCACTGGTACAGAAGCAGCAGGAAGGTTTTGGGAATATCTTGGGTACGGAAGCAGCAGGAAGGTTTTGGGAATGTCACTGGTAGGGAAGCAGCAGGAAG